>OU744319.1:30468194-30603988 GCA_916610145.1 Eristalis arbustorum | reverse complement strand
CAAGCCCCTTAGCAGTGGTTCTGAGAAAAAATGCACACCTGTTGTTTTGTGGAAACGTGTCGTATGCATACATCCACTGATCGGGAGGAAAGGTTATGCATTGGCTTCAGGGGGAAAATGGAATCACTCGAAATGGGGTAGAAGGACCTGAAAACTTTGCACTCTCAATGTGAAGGCACTGTGCAAGCGCATCATGTTAAATTTCACGCCCGACGAACGTTCACAAGAATTTAAGATGCCGAGTAGGTGGGAGCGACTTTTAACGCCTTCTGCGAATGGTTGTCGATCCGATAACCGTAGCCGTAACCATGTGAGATACCTCCACATTATCAAAACGTGGAACCTGACAGTATTCCAAAATTATGATCGTACACAACAGGCAAGCTAACCCCAGTGAAAGTGAAAAATGGTTTTCTTCAAATAGTCAAACAGTATAAATACTGTGGAATAATTTTGACTCCAAGCTTGTAGCTCAAGTCTCGTCTCGAGAAAAAAACTGGCTTCAGCAAAAAGTCTCATAAGTGCCTCGTGGAATAGTGTTTTACAGTTTCACAGTTTTTGAAGCAGTCATACGATCCGTATTGTTTTATAGTGCTCAAACAATATGACGAAAGAGAAAAGCTTCTCCTGTTACTTACTTACTTAAGGTGGCTCTACAGTCCCGGGTGGACCTGGGCCTCAACCAACAAGCGTCTCCAGCCAGCTCGATCTTTAGCTAACTGTCTCCAGTTTCGCACGCATATTTGGTTGAGGTTCCGGGCGCCACCTGAGTCGCGGTTATCCTTCACTGCGCCGTCCCTCGAGGGGGGGGAGACTTTTTGGGCCGAAGCATTTTTTCCCATCCGCTCTACATAACCTAGCCATCGTTGGATCTTCACTCTTCTGGCTAAGTCGCTCCTTCCGTTAGGCACTGCAAATTATGTGCTTAACTTAGGAACCGGCTCACCAAGTCTCTAAAGTTGCATTTTGACTACATACTCAACATTTTAAATTTGCTCTCGCATAGCCTTCTACTTATCCTCACGAGGTATACCCCAACAAGAGAGTGGAATGGGTTAAGGATCTGACTGCAATGGCAGAAAAATCGAATACTAGCGCAGGTCTAGGGTGTAAGAAAGTACCAATTGTGCAAGATTTTGGAAGCTTCTTAAACGTCATACAAGAATGAATACAGACTGAAAGCAACATCATCATTGAACTGAGTAATCAATCCTGAGCTTAATTATGACTTATGTTGAACAATTGTAACAGTGCCAAAGAAATACCTACGATTTGTAGGGTATGATGTTAGGTACTGAATCCAAATGGTGCTCCTTTCTAAGAAATCAACATCAAATATTCGCACAGCATGTAACTTGAAATCGAAGGAAGACACTTCTTACTTAAGACTCAAGACGGATGTATTTTGGAAAGCTATTACTTACAGACGTCCACCACGCGCACGTAACTGCCCGCAGGGTCCATTCGACTTTTGTATTAACGCTCTCGTCATCAATAAGCCATTGATAAAGTGCAGTGTACTTTTCGTTTTGTGTGCATTGCACTGACCCATCCGGCCTTGTCCTTGACTGTATGACGAATTTTTGCATTTAGCGCATGGTGGCACGTGGCGTTGTGGGTAAGTTCGTCGACCACAACGTACTTGGTGCGAACAAAAAATAATTTCCACTGTCCCATTTTTCCCCCCTTCGGGTTGGGGTCGTAGAATATACCAGAGGTAAGGCATGCCTGTCGTAAAAGATGACTAAAATCCTGAGCTAAAAACTAAAGGTGAAGAAAATAACCTACTCCATTGCTTGTCAAAATGATGTTTTCAAGCTCGCAATCAAAAAAATAGACCAGAGAGGTGCAATTACCAATAAATTTCACGATTCATAGTGCATTGGCAATTCGAATAAATTGGCAATCGTTACAAATTGAATTTGATTGTCGATCTATTCGGCCTCATCAACAATCGAATAATGATCGAATCGAATTCTACAATTTATTGTCAGTACCTACTACAACGAAGATTTATGCATATGTTGGCGTCAGTATAAAAAATCAACGTAAGACTGTTGCTCCCATAGAAACTATACCTACCAAAATAGGAACATTCGATTTCTCCTGTGATGAAGGGCTTAAAGAATCATCTCTCACCATATCAGCAAAAGCAGTCCAGTGACAGAAGTATTCTGCACTGTCGTCGTCCTCTGCATAGGCGTCGCAGAGGGTGTCTTCACTTAAAGCAATCACATTCAAGTGCTTGCCAAAGGTGTTATGGCTCGTTGTTACGACAGTAAGTTGTCTACAGTCCTTTCTGTCAAAGGACAACAAGAATGCCGTGGATTTCTTACAGACACTTATAGCCAAACGCTTGGTCTATCTACATCCTTGAGAGTCATGTCATCTACGATTGTGGTCTCGAGAGGTCCAACCATCAATAGAAGCCCCAACTAAAGACGCAGATAGTCCGACCGCAGGTTCAGGTCTTGAGAAAGTTTCCTCTGATCCTTGTCTTGCCAGGACATCGTCAATCTCAGTTCCAGCGATTGCTTGGTGTCCTGGGAACCAGATGAAGTTTAGTGAATTTTGACTGCAAATCAAAATCAGAGAGGCTTTGCATTGCTGAACTATCGTGGAAGTGGTGAAAGGGTTGACTAAGGCCTTAAGCACAGCCTAGCTGTCAGGGCAGACACAGATGCGTCGACCCGTCCATTTGTCCTTCACAATATATATGTCATTTGAATTGCCTAGGTTCCCGCTTGGAAAAACAGCACAATTTCAGTTAAAGAGCTGAACAATCTAATGTTGTTACCCTCCACGAAAAGACCAGCCTTCAACCCCTTCATTGGTTTTGGAGCCAACCACGAAGATACGACTACATTCCTTTCCTGGCTCGAATTCTGGCCACAGCCATTCCTGGGCGAAGCACTAGCATGTGCTCAGGCATTTTAAATGAAAGCGTTCAGGAAACAATAAAGCGTATTTTACACCTTTCAAAGTAGTGAGAGTGGAAATGTGAAAAAATTTACGTTAAGTATTATTATTCTTAAAAAATGAGTCAAATATAGAAATTATGAGTCTCCGAGTCAGACTGAAGAAAATGAGTCCTTTTGACTTTCTAGGGTCCCTTTGGTAGCACTGATATTGATCCAAGTCGTCCATATGGAGTTGCAGAGGACAACTGTGTGCTACGATCCAAAGAGTAGCAGAGGTGTTAAATGGCCCTCGCCACCCTACTAGAATGAAGATATAAGCTTTTTTCTAAATTTGGAACTTGAGATTCCTACTGAAGGCGTCTGGTCCAAAAATTAAATGTCGAAATCACGTAAAACGCTTATTATCTCCCCCATCTCCTTCGAGTCACTGACAATTCTCAAAGAGTACTTCTGTTAAAATATAGCTTCTCAAACTTGGCCGTTCGGAGTCGACATAAAACTTTAGATCCCCTCCTCAATTTGGCGCATGCTCATCGTGGCAGGGATAGGTGCTTGAGGGTATGGACACGTCAACAATGTGGTGTGTACACATACAAAACGAAGCGGTCATTACATACGACCCACAAAAGAATGCAGTACGGAGGAGGAACCGAACCCGGAACTTTGCAGACGTTTCACGTATTCTTTCGATCGAGATGGGACTTTGCAAAATTTGTGCCTTAAATTCCGGATAATCCCATACGATGAGCTGTCATGGTCTTCGACCTCAAATTGTGCACCAAACTGAGACGACGTTCCCAACAAAAAACGTCGCAAATTACCCCCCAAAGCCCTGCGGTGGTGAATCGCATCAAATCGAAGCCAAGTTTTCAACTCGGTTCCCTAAATACCAATTATGACTCACCTTCAGCTGCCTGCATCAGGCAGTTGCAACAAATAAAATTCACTCCGAAGGATGTTTGAATATATTTTTCTCTGCTCCCCGTTTCTTCCTCGCCCTTTCATCATTTACTGACTTTTTCCGCAGGCCATTGCGGGGGAGGTCGCCTTTCTTCCCTCGCATTCATTCATTTTCATTTTGCTTCCTCTGCGCCTCCAGTGTCAAGGTTACATTGTCCGTAGCAGACGAAGCAGGGTACCCATGGTGGGTTCAACCAACGAAAGGAAGTATACAGACAGGAAAAGGAAGTTTTGTTTGTACGGCACTCAATTTGCTTCGCCCTAAAAGGACGAATATTCGCCAGAGTCCGCGGTAGAGGGTGCCGTGCTTCGAGATTGTTGAAGGTTGAATTTTTACGGCGGTGCTGGATGCTGTGGCTGTAGGGACGCTTGGGTTCATTGAGAAATGACGGTTTTTTTTTTGAATTTTCTTTCCTTCTTTTTTAATAAGTAATTTTAGACACAATTTTGGGGGGTGCCTTGGACCATTATCGTGCGGTGCACTCAGCACGAGTTATGAGGGGCTTTCGAGGAGCTTATAAACGGTGTGGCACTGAGTGAATGGTCTGTCTCCCTATGGCAGCTTGGGCTGTTCCGATTACAAGCGTCCCTCGCGAAAGTCACTCGTTTAATGAGGACTCCCATACGAAAGCCCAGCATAACCTTGACACAAATGTCGTCACACAATTAAATCGCTCTCCCCACCCACACAAGCGGTGTGAACATGACTTCCATTTCGAGTTCGAGTTCGAGTTCTAACATCTGGCGGTGTCATCAAGGCATGTCAGCTGCAGCAGATGAGAGTACACACAGAGGCCACGCCACGGCAATCGACACGTACATTCACCCCTTTCGGTGCGCGGAGTGACGAGCACGAATAAAAACCAAACATTGTCACCAGCAAAAGACAAGCAGTGTGTATTTAATAAGCTCCAGCGCGCAACATGTCGTCACTGACAAACACCGAGTGCTTTGTACATTAATTAGAGTGCCTCCTCTAGGCACTGCGGCGAATGGATCAAACAAGCAAAACCAACAAAATTAATTCCGAAGCCACTCTGCCCCTCCGTCAGGCTTGTGGGTTGAAGCGAGTTCATAATCTTTGCATTTTTTGTTTCGTTCGTCTCCTCCTAATGAACACCTAATTGGCTTGCTAATGTCTCACACCTTTGCTATAATTAATTCCCGCCGCCTTTCAGGGAAATTGCAAGGGTGTGGAATTACCGAAATGTACATGGATGTGGTGCGTCATAAATGAACATCCGGTGGATGATACAACTCCAGCAGTGATTTCCTTTCATCTGGCTGCTTATAGTGTTTCTCAAAAACAAAGTGAAACAAATTCATGTTCACGCGGTGTTGTCGTAGGCGAGGGATTGTTTGAACGTGCCGCTCGTCTTACCTGTCACACGCCCCATTGTGGTGAAGTCAATGTACATTGGATGGTTGTCATGAGGATACGAACCTGAAAGAAAGTAATGAAATCAAAGAGTTATTTTTGTAATCAATTAGGTGGCTTCAAAAACGCTAGAGGGAGATAGCAGTTAGTAGAATGTTGTTTTAATTTGTTCGCAATTTTTTAAAATGATGTATGTGTCACAATTCGGGAGAAAAATGGTCGCCAGACAAGGGGTGGCAATCGTGTACTGGGAGCATTTTCTACCAGAACACCTTCGAGCCCTTGCAAAACAGCTAGAAGCGGTGGCAAGCGGCAGCATGATGGCTTTCCCACCTCAGCTGGTGCCGAAGCTAGCAATGGCACACCAACTACGGTTTGCAAGTTCACTATCGCGAATTATTCGTAACATTCAGAAAAGCCCGAAAATAATTAAAAACTACGGAGCAAGACGGATGACAGTCGTATTCATGCCTTCAGTTTTAAGCTCGTCGCAATGTGTACAAAAGTGAGCATGGGTATACCATTAGTCAACTAGACAGACACTCCACAGGCCTCCACATTTCTCTCTGTTTGGTTACTTGCAGCTGTCGAAATAGTGTCAAATTCCGAGTAAGACTCCACTTTCCTAGTTTCAGTAATATTGATTGTCCCGAGGTGTTTTTGGGACGGCCTCCGGCTCATTCATCATGAGGGTTCCACTCTAACGCCATTCTAGTAACTCTAACGGCCATTATCCTGATTGTATATTCGATTCGAATTCGATTCCTGGAGAAGAAGATTCAATCACGAATTGTACGGGCTGTACAGCGGCATGAGTCTAGTCAGGCATCTACGGATTCAACACCTAAGATAGATAGGCCATGTAGAACGCATTGACAGCACTGCTCCAGGCCGAAGAGTCTTCGACTCCGAACTAGTGGGACAACGCAATAGAGGACGACCACTTAGCCGATGGCGCACTCAAGTGTAGAAGAACCTCAACCAACTAGGAGTGCGAAATTGGAGGCAGCCGGCTAAAGATCGTGCCAGCTGGAGAGGATTGGTGACCGAGGCCCAGGTTCACCCTGGACTGTAGCACCACAAGAAGAAGAAGAAGAAGAAGTATTCGATTCGCATACGAAAGCATTCATCGCAAGGAGCTATGCGAAGCGATGGCCGAATTCGGGATCCCGCAAAAAATCATCTAGTTGTGTTGCACCACGTTAACACATACAGTTCGGTTCAAAAACCAATGAACTGTTCGAAACCTGCACCGGATTTCGGCAAGGAGATGCGCTGTAGTGTCATTTCTTCAATTTGGTTGTGGAGAGGATTGTGCGGCTGGCAAAAGTCAACACGGAAAGCACTATCTTCTACAAGTCAGTCCAGCTGTTGGGATGCGCTTATGACATCGACATTATCGCCCGACTCCAACGCGCCATAGTGGAACATTGAGCAACAGCCGTAACGAGCTGGGCAAAAGGTCAACGAGGACAGAACCAAATATATGCTCTCGAGCGAAAAACGATCAGCCGCACACCACCTAGTCCGAAATGTTACAATCGACAGCACACTTTCGAGGTAGTCAAGGACTGTGTGTACCTCGTGGCAAGTGTAAACTCCACGAATGACATATTAGTGGAGCTGCGACGTAGAATCGCCCTTGGCAAGCGATGCCTACTTCGGTCTGTCAAAACAACTAGGCTCAAAGCTCCTGACTCGAAGGACCAAAGTCATGCTCTACAAAACTCTTATTCTGCTCTTTTGTAGCCCAAAGCAGGACACTAAAGCAAGACTGCAGAGCTGATTCTTGGTGCTTTCGAAAGTAAAAATCTACGTCGGATTTATGGTCCTGTTTGCGCGAGAGGCGAATGGAGGACACAACCGCGATCTCAAAGATCTGTACAAGGTCGTACAAGTCGACACACTGGCTCGGCCACATCGACCGAATGGACAACAACGCTCCAGCAAAGAGAGTCTTCGAATCCGAGCCTCCTGATTTGAGAAATGGAGGAAGACCGAACCTCCGGTTCAGATACCAAGTCATCGCGGATGTAAGACAGCTTGGCCATGATGACAGGAAACACCGTGCCCAGGACCATTACCGAGGGAAGGCAGCAATTGCTCAGGATCAATCCCAGGATGGTGAGTAAGTAAGTATATTCGATCCATTGGCTTTTGCGTCTCTTGATCTGTATCACAACTGGTTTCTCTGGTATTATTTGCTTTGGTGTTTGTTGAGAATACAATCGATTAGTACCAGTTAGTTGTAGCCCGGGGCTTTAGAGGTATGTGCGTCGACCCCATTGCACTTGAGTTCGATCTAGGTCTCTAGGTTCGATCCCTGGTCTGTGGGACTAAAATCATTTTTACGGCCCCACTCGGAAGCTAAGCCCTGTGGCCCTCTACGGGCTGTAGCGCCACACACATTACTCTTGTTTGAAGTCAACCAGGTTGTACCATATATGAGTATTAATTCTTGAGTTGAATATTCTGTGCTTCGTGTTTCTGGAAATCCCCGAGCTCCTCCATGTGGGTCGTGCCAATGCTGCTCTTGCTCTTCGCAGTCGGTCCGTAACAGAGGCTACATATTCGATGGTGTTTCCTTCGACGGTAACGAATCCTCTGTTGGTATTGATTCTCATGGCCTTAGTCTTTGGCATATCTCCAATGCGGCGGATAGAGCTAATTTTGCGAGGTGTTCTAATTAAGCTTGAGTGTAGCTGAGCTTGTGAGAGAGTAGACTAATATCGCGGGCACAGTCTAAGTCCTCAAGTTGTAGACACTCAAATTATTCCACGTCTCTGTTAAAAGTTCAGATGAAAGTTGGCATCGCTACCTTAGGTGAGGTTGCCGATAGCCCGCCTCACTATGGTCTTTGTAGTTGCATTCTGATGTCCATTCGCTCTTGTCTATAACTCAAGGACCATGATTACTAGGTTTCTGGTCCCAGTTCCTTTGAGTTTAGCCAGTCAGATGTCCTAATGAACCATTTCTTTCAGATCATGAAGGTCAGTGGACAGTAAGGAGTATTCTCTCCTTCTTATACGTTTCCACAGCCTCAGGAGATGTAGTCAGGGGTAAGGTCTATTTTATTTTCGTGATACTTTGGATTTCAACCACGAACTGTACGGGCTGTACAGCGGCATGCGCCTAGTTAAGCGTACTCGGATCCAACGCTTAAGATGGCTAGGTCATAAAGAGCGTACACCACAGCTCCGGCCCGAAGAGTCTTCGACACCGACCCATTGACAGCGCAACAGAGGACGTCCTCGCACTAGATCGCGCACACAAGTGGAAAAGGACCTCAACCAACTTGGTGTGCGCAGTTGGAGGCAGCTGGCGAAAGATCGTGCTGGCTGGAGAGGCATATGGGTTAGGCCCAGGTCCACCCCGGACTGTAGCGCCAATCAAAGAAGAAGAAGATACTTCGGATGCGTCTGTTCCGTAACCGCACCGACTCCTGCTATTCTTATCGCATTTAGGCCATTGCACGTCTCACAGGTGGTTCAATGTTTCCATGCACTTTATTATGGACATCTGGCAATAGCGGGTGAGTGCAAGGGATGCGTGGATGCCCCCTTTCGGGCAAGTTCATCTGCCTCATTGCTGACTATGTCCCAATGACCAATGACCTTGCATGTCCCAATGACCTTGGCAGCCCGCAACCAGCTCGGACTTGATTTCGAACGAACTGCAAACGGACCTCCACTTGAAACAACACTGCCACATTCTGGAATTCTGATAGACTAGTGCATGTTAATCAGTTCGGAGAAAATTCCCGCGCCTGTGGTGTTTGCTTCTTCGAATCATCTCTGTAAACCTGAATGGTCAAGTTTTTGATGGGTTGGTTCACTTGTTCCTCTCTTCCCTTGACGGGAAATGATATTTCAGTGGAATTTCAAAGTCGACATATGGGAGTGTGTTGTCGCTTTCAAAGTGTACAATTTGTAGTCCATTCAGTATTGTAGCAGGTCCGGTGAGGCTTCGCCTTCAGCACTTGGATAAAATACCTCTAATGGCACTCTTGACAGCTGTAGCGTGCATAGCATCTTCAAGTCCTGCGGTTGGAGTGGAAGAGAGTGCTCCCTTAAGCCCCAGGCGTGCTAGTCCCTTTATTCTGTCTGGCAGCATCCTTGCCTAACTTCTGGTGAAATAGTCACAGCTAGGTTCGTACATTGCTCTAATGATGGTAACTATTTTCTGGGGTACGCCTTGCCTATTCAGTACTCTCCATATCGGAACTCTTTTGGTGGTGTGAAAGGCCTTCTGGAAGTTGATGAACAGCTGATATAGAGGCGTACGCCGTGCTATTGATTTCTCAGCTATTATGCGCAGAGTTCCGGCTTGGTCTACGCACCTTCGTTTCGTTGATTTCCTTCGATTTTGCCTTGCGGTCAGTCTCCCTTGTTTAATACATGCAAGTATCTTCAAGTTGATTAGTTCCTCCCCAGGTGCTGCATTCCTTCTTTTGTATCTTCACGCTATTCTTCCAAGCTGTGAGTAGCCTTTCTTCTTCGCATATCTTTCTGATGCGAGGGCAAGGAAGTTCAGCTGATGTTTCGCTGTCAGTGCGTTGCAATCACTCTCGTAAATGGCTTGAAATTAAGAGGTCTTGGCGCCTTGGCCACATGGTCCTTGATGACTAGTAGCTTCCACGTCGTCCATGGACCAATGCACAAGCATTCGTTTTGAGATTAGTACTGTGTCCACTCTAAGATATGCGTTGCCTTGCCTTTTCTTTGAGCCTCATTGTGGCGCATTTTTTCTTAAACTGAAGCAGCGATTGTCCACTTTGACGTATGCGTAACATTTTGTCTGGTAGATGCAGGTAGCCTGTTGATGGTTAAAGCTCGCTATCGCAAGGCTTACACTCCGTTCATGAGCCACGTCTATAAATGGGTGCGCCGAAAAAGCTACGCCACTCTGTCGTATACGCAACTTTTTTCTTCCTTCCAAGCCTTGCCCACTACGCCGGAGTCATTTCATTTTTGTTCGCTTTTCCGAAGACCCAAAGGCATCATGGCCTAATCCAAGTTGCACAAAATGATTTTCTAATGTCCTACATATGTTCTCTCAGCGGGGGCCACTTCCTCCAACTCAATGGAGCATGCCAATTGGCTCTCCAATGGAAACGTAGATTGTGCACTCAACACAGCCTCAGACCACCGCTCCCCGATTCTTTGGATCGAATACCCCTCCGGCGCTGTGGCCCGCTGCATGATTTCATAAATTTCTAAACCAATTCACTTCTGATCAATTCGTTGCACCAGCATCCAGATGGGATTTCAAACAAGCCATCGTCTGGATGCATTCGCAGGCATCAGCCACCGGCGCACCGGACCGATTCCCATGTCACGGCTTGATATTTATTGCGAAACGTCGCAATCTCATCAAGATTCCAGAACGTTTGACATTTCGAAAGAAAGCAATTCTATCGATACGTCAGCCAGTCGTCCTTCGGATGGCTCTTTGTCTCTGTTGTGCACGCACCTTGGAGCTGGCATCCAGAGCGTACCAAACGACACGGCGACGTCAATAAAATTTTATGCTTGATTAAATTATCGACCCACTGCCATGGGATGCCTATGCGTGAGATGTGTGTGTGGTCTCCCAATGACGGCAGTCCAATAAGACCTGCGGGACGCTTCTTCGCTTCATCGCACCGCACTGCAAGATAAAAGGAGAAGAGAGAAAAAAGAAACCGATAATAATAAGTCCCCCCTATGGGGCCGTTTTATTTCCATGACAGCACAGCCCCCGCCCAGCGGCGGCCGTCGCTTTTATAAATTTCTTAAACTCATTTCAGGGCCAGACAAAGGCCCTCCATGCGAACCTATCTGAAGTAGGGAGCACGGTCTATGGGCACGTATCTCCTCTCGAGCATTATCAACCGGTGCCTCTCAGCTGTCTGTGTGTCACAACCATTCAGCTCCGGGTCTGCTGTTGCGCGCCGAATGGATGTGGCAGCCCCGAGATGTTACAAGTTATCGATTTTGTGCCCCGGGGAAGCGGCGAATGTCGCAGCGATGAGGATCCGGCCATGTGACGGTACGTACGTGAACGTGCACGGGTATCCGGCGACACTCCTCGCGTTCGGAATTGACGCGAGTGCAATGACACACGACTTTGCATGAAAAATTGAATTCTGCCCCGACGCATTGTGACAATGCAGTGAATGACATGCCAAAATTCGGGCGAGACGATGGGTTCATTGTGTGACACAGTCAGCGAGCAGCTTATCCACAGTCGTTTGCATACGCCAGGAGTGGTTTGGTATCTCGGCACAAATGCGCGTGGTTCGCAATTGGTGCGGTTGGATGGGTTTCTTTGTGGCTTGCGGTGCAACGTACCTTGTTGCGGGCTCGCGGCCAGAACATGTTTAGGATTTTTTTTTTGCTTTTTTTTTTTGGGATAGACAGTGTAGTTGGCAAAGGAAATGTATGCGAGTATCGGCTAGTGGGGGTTGTGGTTGACCGCGGTGTGGCTTCGAATATGGAGTGTGTTGCGGCTAGTGGGCTGCAGCATGACAACCGGATTTGGTGTGTGGCTTCACTGGAAAGTGGTTCGGCTTGCCGCGGAGGGGCTGAGTAGTCTGGAAGATGGTGTGGGACAATCTAAATCTATGACTGACTGAGTTCCCATCTCGGAGGAGAGTACCGATTGTCTGAGACTACTGGCCGTTTGGACCGTGCGTGGTGTACTGATTTACGTTTCAAATGAGCCTGTAAATTGGGAACAAAAGTAAAAAGAAGTTCAGGCAGTTCCCGCTCCTTCCCAACCCCATCCAAGACATCCGCGGGCGAGTGCAGAACATTCGCGTCTAGATGACCACCGCGTCCACTCTGGCGTATATGTGATATAGGTCTTTTTTTGCGCCTGTCCACTTTAAGCCTATGCAGCGATTGTCCGCTGGATACTGTCAACTCGGACGTATTTTTAACATTTTGTGATGTAGACGCAGTGTATGTCGCGGTGGTGGCGATGTGATCACGAGTCTGCCGAGACCACTGCGACGTATACGCAACATTGTTTCCTCCACAATTGCGCGTACGTAATATTTCTTTTTCTGCAGACGCTGGACAGTCTACGTACACATTTTCTTCTGGACGAGTGTCTTTTGGGAGAATTTCACTTGAGGTGTCTTGATGCAAATGACTGTCACACTTCGGCCAGTACAAGCGCCAATGGGGCTTGCAATATACAGATGTCGTTCAGTTCGGTGAACTTACGGGAAAAAAGTAGCCCTCTAGGAGACTCCACCCCGGATTGCGCATCCCATCTTCAGACAGAGTGAGCCTTTAATATTAAATGTTTTCCTTATTCTCGTTCCACCTCGAAGTGGTCGCTCCATTGTGCAAACAGATCTTGTTTTGTTACACTCCCTCAATCTGTCGTAATGACGGGTTCTCATGTTGAAGCTTATTGTTGCCTGTTTCCAGAATCCCCTTAGTTGAAATAAATACCACCAGTAGCATGAAATTCCAAAAATTATTGTCTCAAAAGTTCGTCCACAGCAGGCACACAGGGCAGCTATCACATCCGGACAGATGTATTCATGTCGTTGTCGTGCTCTGAAACTAAGCTATTCGCTTCTGATTTTTCGAGTACACTGCATACGTGTGTTCCCGAAACAAATTAAGAGCCTTAGGCAAACCACAAGCCATGTTAAGAATTTAAATCAAATTTGACATCGGTTGCTGTACAGCAATGCACGCTTCGGGCACGTAGCCAATCCCGGTCAAAGCAAGAAATTCCAGAGCATTGACTTAATTGAAAACTAATTTGAATCTTTCCTTCCGAAGCATTGCTTCTTCACGGAAAACCACAACTCGACTGGGAACTGCGCACCTCATGCTTGCCATCCCCATCAACACATTTCCTCACATCGCAATCGCCGGCTCTTGGAAAGCAGCTGGTACCCTGCGGGGTTATACTGCTAGTGGGTATCTTCTTCCTGCGAAACGAGTGCAATTCTTGGAAAAACAAAATTGTATACGGAGTAATTTCATCCGACTGTTGACAAGCTAAGCTATACTCTATCTCCCGGATAAAGACTCTTGGGTACAGTACAGCTGTAACTACAGCAACGCATCACTTGCTGGATTTTCACCTTGTCTGGCTGGGATTTCTGTTTATTAAACAGCATTAAACGAAATTGCAAGGACTGGCCTGCAAATGTGTTCAGGAGATCTACTCGTCCACAGGAACTATTCGGTGAACCAGTGGTAACCAGCACAGTTCTGAGACTAAACGCATCCCGACCGATTTTACACA
This sequence comes from Eristalis arbustorum, assembly GCA_916610145.1. Taxonomy (NCBI): domain Eukaryota; kingdom Metazoa; phylum Arthropoda; class Insecta; order Diptera; family Syrphidae; genus Eristalis; species Eristalis arbustorum. The sequence continues at coordinate 30,590,473 of OU744319.1, read as the reverse complement.
TCAGTCGCTCAACCGCTCGAGAAGAACTTCTGCACCAGCGTTCCTTCCACGTGGGATTGGATTGACAATCTGGGGTCCTTCCAGCGTACACCTCAGTCGTGGCTAAAATATAGTGAAGTCCAGACATCGTCTTCTGTTCTGACAGTATATACATTCAGCTCAAAAACATCCCTCTCAGCATCGAACTTATGTTGGACCGAAGACATTGTGACGTTCCAAAAAACTGCTCAGTAGAGAGGGCACCAAATACGTGCTCGCTCCGGGTGGACATCTGCTAGACATGTTAATTGCTACCGCAAAACATAAGATGATGCTCGAAATCCTTGTGCAGGCAAACTGCGGACATTCTAATGACAGACGATGCCTCACCATGAACAATTATGACCTACTTTTGATCCAAAGCGCTCACTAAGCCTGATCAAGATAAGAAGACCATGTCTTAGAACTATCATTTACATTATAGTCGGTCACTCACGCCTCAGACACTCACCACTCCGACCTTAAACTCGGTAGCCGAGGAGGAGGAAGAAAGAAATAATATAATCCTACCCTGCAGCACTCTCTCCTCCCGAAGAAGGAGCCACCTAGAAGCCTCTTACTTCACAAGCCTGGCTGAATTGACGCGACCACCAGTGTTTGTCGATCCTCCTAGACGGGGTCCAGATTGCGATATATAGACTGAAGTCAAACAAAGCTGCATGAGCGGATGGTTCATGGCAGCTGGAGATGATCTGGGTTGGCGCATGCACGCTGTTACTCCGGTTTTCCCATTTCCGCGCGACTTCAATCGCTGACCAGTAGTGGAGGAGGCCGTGCTCTTGTGGTTTTGTATTTGGGCGCAACGCTTTTGATTAGTATGGTCCGTCTCGTACTCGAATCGTACCTCCACCGATCTGGTACGAAATTCCCGCGCGCACCAACGTTCACGGTAGGTCCGCCTGAACTTATCGCGACCGCCTAGGTTCGCTGCCAGGTCTAGGATTTATTTAGCCTTGATGCTGTAAGTCCGCAGATTGTAAGATACCGCTTAACGCGTTCCGGAGTCACCTAAGTTCACGATCTTTTCCTCGTTCCCGCTCGGTTTCTTGGCTGGAATTCCTTTTCTGTACGGTTAGGGCGCGAGTTCTCCTCGACGTTCAATTGCTTCTTCAAAGGCGATAGTGGGGGTGAATCGCTGAAATCAGGACCTTGTTCCTCCTCAAGCCATCACTCCTTAATTCGTCTCTGCTCTTGTTTTAAGACTTCAAGTGAATCAAGTGTACTCGATGCGATTTCCCGATGCACAATGTATACTCCACGAGTTCAGTTTATGACTGAATTGGATGGGTACAGCCCTCCTCCGCATCGGCTGGTTTTTCTCTTTTGGAGATCGGCCCATCTGCCGAGCCGCTAACTCCCACTACCACTTCAGCCAACTCAAGGTCATGGAACCATGATCAGTGGAACTTGGGACGCAACGAAAATAAAAAAAAAGTGGAGAAACCTTAGTCCCAATGACTACCGAGCTAGCGCTAGAACGATGAACCCTAGACTTCCGTCAGCGCCACATCAGAATAAACTAGTCACGTAACAATACACCCTCCCACCATACGTTTAAATAAATTACACCACATTGAAAGCTTGAACTAGGCAAAACCTTTACCGCTTCTGGACCTAACAACGCCGTCTTGTGTAAAATATGGTTTGAGATAAGCATGACCGATGAGTCGAATCTTAGTGTCGTTTGTCCGGTCCACCAGAAAGGAGACTCCTTTTGCTGCACCAGCTGTCGAGTGATCAGTCATTTTGACATCGCGTCCAAGATCCTCTCCCCCATTTTGTGTGAACAGCTGAAACCATTTGTTCAAAGTCCTTGTCAGTGAAGTTCCAAATCGAGGAAGTTCGCCGTCGACAAATTCATCACACTATGGCTGATCCTGGAAAGGACTGAAGAGATGCAAATCGACACCCACTACCTAATTGTCAATTTCAGGCATTCAGGCACAAGGCATGTGACAGCGTGCATAGAGACGAGCTAGACAGAGCCATGTCTAGTTTTGACATCCTTGCATCCTAAACATCCTAAGCTCGTCAGGTTGTGCAGGATGACGACGTTGCTTCGACTTCGGCCATAGGCCGCATAGGCAGTGTCGGAGTTCATTTCAAAACGTTGAAGCCTGTCGAAGCAGTGGAAGTCAAAAATTGAGCAATTTTTACATCTTCGACTGAATTAATTCACACGATGTTAGTGAGTATGAATTCGAGGTCGCCCGACAGTGACAACTAAAAGTGCTCTTACTGCGCCGGCAAGGTCAGTCGTCACAAGGCGACACACTGTATTTGATAAGATCGTTCGAAGCTCAAACGTCAACCCAGAACGATGATCTTCCAAAAGTGCTTTCAACTGCTCGTTTACGCGGACGACATTGATGTGAACACAGCTAACCGTCAATGAGGCGTTTGCTGGCATTGAAGGGGAAGCGGCCAAATGGGTCTAGCGGCAATCTAGGACAAGCAGAGTACATGCTGTCATCGCGTCATCGCAGACGCCCAACATCGACGTCTCGGACAGATCATGGGCAGCATAAACGTTTAGAACTTCGCGTAGCCATTCCGAAAGATTACAATATTAAGCATCCAACATGGAGCTCACCATTAGGCAAAGCTATAAAAAAGAGTGGCATACAGGATCAAAACCTGAGGAAGGAACAGAGGCGGGAACCCATGCGAAACGAACCAGCAGTTTTGAAGCAGGAATCTTCGCTATGGACTCAAATCAATCTTGACAGGAGCTTGTGGACAGTTGTGCCGCTATCGTGGTACTTGACTTCCACACGCACGCAAATCAGAGCATCTTTGGGAATGTCAACCCAAGCTTGAGAAGATGAGCAGGAGTGACAGAGAAAAACTGTGCTGGATACCAGGTCACACGGGGATGGAAGGCAATGAAATGGCTAACTCTCCCTCGCTAGGAATGGAGCATCGGAAACTTTTATAGGCTCCGAACCATTTTGCACTGTAAGAGATGTGCCCAGCGAAGAGTTCGGGGACCTAGAGCCGGGCAGAATCCTGGAATACGGCTCATGTCGTGAACCAGGCCAAGAAACTCTGAAGCCAACACAACCGAAACAGGTTTGAGGAGTGTATCAAAATGAGCAAGAACAACCTCCGAATCCGAGCAGAGCACTGCAAGCTCAGGGGGAAGCTGGGAGCATCAGAAGAAGGTCCCTGCTGATCCACTCTGGCACTAGCCCACAAAAGACTAAGATATATGGCAAGTACCTATTCTCAGGGGATGAATTGAAGTCAGTGGAACCAACTCTCATTCTCAGGTTCCTCAAGGCACCTTGATCCTCATAAACTGGCTTAGTGAGTACACTATGCAACAAATCTCTTCCACCATTGCACAACAGGAGCCTACAACGCTCAACAACACAACTCTGAATAGAACTGTATGCGAGGGAAGTTCTTAACATAGTAAAGGCTTGCACAAGTGGGCACAAGCTGGCTGTGCATTACGCCCCCAACAGTAAGAATAATAATATGTACTTCACCTACGTACATGGGCTCTGGAGTAAACAGGGACAATAACAGATGCAGCGCAGAATTTCTCTTGTCAATCAGTACTTCTTTGGCTCAAAAGGCAACAGAGCCATCTCTTGAAACAGCAAGCGGACTTTATAGTAGACGACGATCATCCTCGCGCTGCTCTATGCCGCAGAGAATGGGACGCTATTGAAAGCAGATGAAGAGGCTCGTGGTCATTGTGAGGGAAAAGTTCTGAGTGCGATCTTTGGTCCTGCTGGGTTGATGGCGTCTAGAGGAGATGTTTTAACCACGAGCTGTACGGGCTGTACATTTAGATAAGCATCTTCGAATCCAATGCTTAAGATGGCTAGGTCAAGTAGAGCCGATGGACACCACAGCTCTGGTCCGCAGAGTCATTGATTCTGAGGCATTGGAACAACACAACAGATGACGACCTCGATCAAAGTGGAGAAAGACCTCGTCTGGAAGGCGCTGTTGGTTGAGTACCTGCTCTTGGTTATAAGGGTCCCAGGTTCGAATTTCTGTGAAGGAATGATTAAAACGCTTTTATCTGGTTTTTAGTCTCATTTTTGCCGTTGGTTTTAAATAAACCTGCGCTGGGGATCACAATTGACCAACAATGGTCTAAGTATGCTGGCAATTTCGCTGGCAGCCCAGTCTCCTAACCTAACTTAGCTTGGTGTGCGCAGCTGGAGGGAGGGCATGCGGGCTGGAGAGGCTTATCCGTTGAGGTCCATGTCCATGCCGGACTGTAGCGACAATCAAAGACAGAAGTGTCTGACGGACCAGCTGCCAGCCAGCTCCAGTAAGAGCTGAAAATGGATGCGGAAAAGACAGAAACTTGTGGGAACGATAGTATTACCAGTTGCATCTTAATGATAAGACTTGCAGGAGAAGCAAGTTGGAATTTGTCAAGAAACTCTGTAAGGTCCGAGTGTGAAACGGTGTCCAAAATGCCAGTCTCGACATGGTAGAGGGTAGTAGCAGCAGCTCTCACGGGAAGGTTAGACTCCTTTGGCAATAGGTGCCAACTCAGTATATTCTGTCCCAATCAGACCTCTAGCAGACCGAAGCAAGCATCTGAGCCGTGAAATGGGACCGAAATCCACCAAGTACCAGTGTCCACCTCATCTCATCTCAACCCGAGACGAGAGTGCCCATGTGGACCGAAGAAACCAGACAGCAGCTTCCAACGGTCTGCTGTGTAATTGCACTGCAGTGCAAATATGACAACGTCTCATCTGAGCAGCCACATAATCGCAGGTGAACACTCCCCGCTCCAAGAGCATGAAGGTCATTCATTAAATGGTTTCTTTTTCGAACACTGACCTGGCATAATAACTCCCCAAACGCCCACTAACCACCAGCACATGGCGAAAGTCCCAAGCCGTGCGCCCCTCACGTTCGCGTGCACGAGCTCGCCTTTCAGTGGCATCGTGTCGCTTAAGTTGAATGTCGCAACCTTCGGCATTGATAATGCGGACGAGGGAATGAGTACATCCACCCACACGCAGACAACAATGTCACGCCAAGCGAGAGCTTGCCTCAAGCTTCTTTTTGTTGCTTCCTTCATGCGACGTGTAGTCTGTCTAAGGCGACACGACATAATGGATGTCAGAGAATCCAAGACAGTGAATTGCGACTGTTTCGCTTTGCCGAAGAGCTCGCCCGCCGTGCGTGGATATCCCGTGAGTTACTTTGGCTTTCTTTTTTATATTTCGTCGGCACTTTGTCAAAGCGTCCTTGTTGTTTCCTGTGCAATGGCATTTGCGTTCTAATCCCCGGCCGGGGTCACACGGTGGAACCAGTGCAACATTTCAATGGTTTCAAGGTAAATTACATAACGTTTCCCTTTTGCTTGCGCCTCTGTTGATCTTCGTCGAAGGGAAACAGATTGGAAGCGGTGGCTGCCGCCCTTGTCGGAGAAAACGTTCGGTCCTTGCCGCGCACATCAGCTTCCGCCACTCGCACACTACACGCCTGAAATTGCCAAGTGACCTGTAAACGGTCCGAGTCCAGTTCACACGAGGACGCTCTGACATCCGAATCTACACACAAGTGTCAGATGGGGAGGGGGTGGGGGGTGATAACGCTCCCCGGAGACACACGTGGTCATCTTCAGGATAACAATAAATAATGTTCATTAAAATGATAATGAAAGCAGCCATCCAACAAATGTGCTCCGGGATAAGCTAGTTCAAGGCGAATGCCTGCCGTGTATCCACAGCCGCAAACACACACCCACGATGGACTTAACTTATCGCAAGGACCTCACGCGCTGGCCAGCTAAACATACAGCGCTATGGACGAGCGGGCGGGCGGACGGCCAGGTGTAAGGGATTACCCTCCGCTTTTCATCACGATAAAAGCCTTTCTGTTGGACTCCGTATAAATAATTCAACACATGGTGATGGTGATGGTGGAGATGGTGCTCGTATCTAAACCGGTGCGGCGGACAAGTTCGCACGTCCTGCACCCCGGCAGAGGGCCGCGCGCACTCGGTCGAAGTTGAAATCAATCGGTAAGTGTGAAATTATGTCGTGATGTGGCAGAGGGGAAGTGGCTCTGTTGCGCGCTTCGTCGCTTTTGTTCGTTATTAAATGAATAGGACAAGGACTCGTGGCCCAGTCGCCATTCCATCGGTGAGCTATGCAAACATCCACCAACGACCTTCCCTGCATGGCGGGTGGATGGATGGGTGGCCGTGGGTGGCGGTTGCAAAAAGAAAGGACGGAAGGAAAGGCAAAAAAAAAAACAATTTTCATCAGCAGGATGAGCATTTTTCACACCGTCAGCACTCAACGTCATCGTTTTCCGCTCAACGGAGATAGCGTGCCGTGCAAAGTGGCGAGCCCGCCGCGCCAAGTGTTTGTGACTGGTGACTGGTGAGTTGTGTAATGGCGAAGATAGTGTTATTAGGTAAATGGAAATGAAGGTTTCAGTTTACCTTTGGCTCGGCTACGGCGATTGTGACGGTGTAATGAGTTGAAAGAACACCAGATATGGGCGAACGCTAGAGCGTGCGGTTATATTTAAGTAAGTGAATGCAGCGGCTGTGGTAATGGTGTGCAGTATGCACATTGCAGGTAGCACTCCTGGTAAATTGCATGTGCCCTTGCGGGGAGTGTGTAAATCGTAACGATGTAATTCGCTCGAGGGAATTAAGTTTGCTATAAGCAGAAGCAGTGAGGGGCTGTTATGGGCATGGGTGCTTTATTTTTTGTCACGTGAGACATTATCAAGGTCCGCATGGGTCATTGAGTGACAGCTGATATGGTGCACAGGTTAAGCGGGATGCGATTGGTCATAATCGACGTCGTTCTCACGGTGCAATGGAAGATGAAGCATGTTACAAACGATCCGACCGCTTCGATCTCCCATTGAATAGCGTTATGGCCACCGTTCAACCAGCTCTCAATCCACCGGTTTAATATGGCAACACGTTCAGTGAAAAGCTTCTGTCTCTGGATCCTGGTTATCATTCAAGGTGCACATCAGCATTGGGTCCCTGTGCCGAATGCACACATGCATCCAGTGCTTGCCTGTGTGAGCCCTAGGGCCTCTACGAAGCCCACGAGCCATCATGTGCGGTTTTAAGCAATGAGTTTCAGCTCTCTAATGGAGTGCTCCGTTTGAGGTTCGGACAGAACATTCTTAGTAGGCTTCGTAGGCTTCAGTTCACTAACGTCTGTAGCCTTCTGTGTGATGATGGTTTTCACTTTCCAAGTTGGGTGCACCCATACAGCAGCCGGGACTCAACATTGTGGCGGAACAGCCTTAGCTTGGTGTTGAATCTGAAAGCATTGCTTCTTCATACAGAATGCAGACTTCGCTTCAGATATTCACTTTGCGACATCTGCTTTGGTTGCTCCATTGGCTGAGACAATACTACCAGGGTATTGGAAACTCTCTACTATCTCAACTGGTGTGGCACTGGCTATGTGAATGAGAGAGCTACGTGAGTGGCTGATTAACTTTGATTTTGAAGGTTGATCTTCGGTTAGCCTGTATACAGTCATTTAATGGCGGTCCCTCAAGTTAGAGAGGAGTAACCCAGAAAAAAGTTAACACCACTAGAGCAATGTACGAAGATTCGAATCGCGGTACAGCAGTGACTTTTTTACCGAAAATACAGGAGTAAGGCAAGGCTGCTGCTAACCAGAATACAGCGACTAACATGCCTGGGCGTTAAGGAAGCGCTCTCTACCACTCCGACCGCAGGGCTTGAAGATGCTATGCACGCTACCGCTGCCATGAGTGCCATTAGAGGTATTTTATCCAAGTGTTGGAGGCAAAACCTCACTTTACTGGTATACTGAAAGCGACAACACACTCCCATATCACGACTTTTCATTGAAATGTCATTTCCCGTTAAGGTGAGAGTAGAACAAGTGAACCGATCAACAACTCGACCATTCAGGTATACACAGATGGTTCGAAGAAGCAAACAGTCACAGGGACGGCCATTTTCCCCGAACTGTTAAACATGCACTAGTCTATCAGAATTCCAGAATGTGGCAGTGTTCTTCCAAGCGGAGGTCCGTTAGCAGTTCGTTTGAAATAACGTCCTAGCTGGTAGCGGAATTCTGTGAAGCACTAAAGGTTCTTAGTACGCAGTACTATGTTGGGTCCCAAGTCACAGGGTCATAGCCGGCAATCACGCAGCAGATAAACGATAAACTTGCCCGGAAAGAGGGCGGACGCTACCCATCGCAGGCAATCCTAAGCATTCACCCTCCAGTGCCAGATGCCCATGAGAAAGTGCACGATAGGATAATAATGATCCAGCTATTTTCAAATTCTTCGCATATTATAAGTAAGTTTTCGGAAGAAGTTCAGAATTTTAGTAAATTTGTCGATGGCCCCTAATGACGTGTTATCACAAGGATGCAGATAATGGTGAAAATATTCTGTTCCTTCGCATGCTTGACGCTACAAGGTTGTTGTGGGTAACGCTTTTAACATCTCAAAGCATTCTTACGCATCTTGGAGTCAGTCCTGTCACTAGCGGTCTTATCTCCACTGTTGTGACACTTGGCTTATGTTGTTTCTCTATGTTGCGTATAAATTACTCATTTTTGTAATATTGCCATCCAACAGTTCAAAACTGTCCACAGGACTAAGTTCTTCGTTCAGTCGCAGGAGAGGTGTTGCAACACCATTTGTTTATTGAATATTCCTTTCTGTTTTCCTTTCGGACCGGAATTTGCTCTTCCGCCGGATGATTTTCACTAGAAACAGAACGACTTGTAGTTATACCTTAGATGGGAGGATGCCGGTAGGAAGATGCGGAATATTTTCTTCGATTTCATCTCCACTGTCCTTGACGGGTATTACTCCATCATCCGGTGGAAATAAACGCTGAAGACGTTCAACACATCGACAATCTCATCTTACACGGAACGATACCTACAGTTTGGACACTTTCATCTCACTTTTTTGTTACTGGGTATTGCACAACTTAAGCGGACTCGAAGGACAACTTAAATATTCAAAAAGATTTCGACAGATGACACGTACTAGGAGTGGAGAGGCATAGTACATAGACTTTGATGGGACCCACAGTTTTGTTCCGAATCCGAACGGCCAAGTTTGAGAAGCTTGTTTAGGCAAGAAGTATTTTTTTTTTTCGTCGTGAAAAATTATATTTTCTTGTCGCTCAGGCCAGGGATTGAACCCACGACGTCAAAGTTCTTGTTGACGCGCATACCTCGCCGCCAAGGTCACCAGTTCGAAAGAAAACACAATCTGCTGGAAATGACACGAGATGAACTAATTGTGATATCAAGAGACGAATAAAACCCAAGCCGACAGCATTACCAGAACGGCGATAGAGTGGAACCTTCAAGGGAAAGGACCCAGAGGTCGTCCCAAGAGTTCCTCGATACGATCGACACTCCGGGCACCAGGAAAGTGCAACCTCACTCGGAGGAGTATAAAAACAACTGAAACTCACCGAGTGAAAGGGAGATGCCAAGGAGAAGCCCTATGTTCCCAAGGGGAGTGATACACTGACGTTTCGAAATTTGGTAAGTTCATGTCGCAAGCACGCCGCTTATTTGTGTTAAGACACTTCAGCTTTAAGTGACCTGTCGATAGCTACTTGTCTGTAGAGTGGGTGTCGAGTGTTTGCTTCCACATACACTACCCTTTCTTTTGATCACTTGTGGTTATCCAGCTATCCCGTGTAATGGCCTTCGTTTTGTGAGAGAGTTATGTTCCCAAGCCTTCCTGAAGGCGAACTGTTCTGACAGCAAAGCTTTTCCGGATTATAAGGTGGTTGCGTACGATGTCCTCCTAATCAAACTCTTGGAACTCCTAGCAGATCGCTTGTGGCCTAGCGTTGGCCTGATGGACCATGATTGCTCTCCGACTTGTCTCCAAAGCTGACCGCTTCAGAGCTTCCTTCAGACACTCCAACTGTTGACAATACAGTTCCGAATTGGAAGCTTTGCAGTAAGGGAAGCCTATCCCACAAAGCACACAGACTCACAACGTGTGATCGACTTAAATCGAAGTTAGTATTATTAAAAGGCGGCTTGATCTTGTGGTTGATCTGGACGCGGTAAGCATCATCTAGGCTCGGGCATGTGACAGGCTAGGGGTGACCAATCCCACCTGTTGCACAACATTGTATTCCTACCACATCGCCGCGTGTCACACCTTTCCCGGCGAGTAACTCCCATACCAGCACGAAGATAGACAAACAAAATTTGACAATTTGCATCTAGGTAGCCTCTTGGTTAGATTAGGTTAGGTTAGGTTATAGTGGCTGACGGCTAAGGGCAGTCAAACTTAGGCCAGAGTAGGCCCATTGTGATACAACGTGTACCTCTAGGTAATCAACTGTATTTATTTCTTTAATCTACAAACTGTTCAAGTTCCATTCGAGAATGAATTAATGAAGTGTCTGTAGTTTCGTCAACTTCTCTCCAGCATCAGAGGGTCTCTTCACTAAGGTCAAGCACATGTTGGTGTATTTCAGAAGTTTAGTGGCCCTACTTATGAGCCGGTAAGACGTCTGTAGTATTTTCTGGTCGATCGTGTTGTCTGGTGGGTTTGTTGGGGGTTCTCAACACTACCCTAGAGCACCTTGACTCAAGAACTGGCCCAGTACCTTTGCTGGTATTCGTGAGTCTACATCATCAGGTCTCAGTCTATCAGCGAGAAATAACTGCCACCTGATCCGAGCAAGAATTGGCAAGTGGCAGTGGAACTGGTGCGCTCCATATAGTTGTCTTCTCTGACAACTGTCGCAACTCGCAGAGGGTTCCATCACTTAGGTCAAGCCGTCAACTATTTTGTCAAAAGATGACAATAATGTCGCGGATTCCTCTCAGACCATGTCATTGTCCGCATCCCGGAAAGCCATGCCACCACCGGCTGTGCCTTCAAGAGGTCCAACTGTCAATAGAAGGCCGAACTAACATCTCAGGCAGTGCCAGTCTAGGTTTGGGTCGTGTGAGCACCTCTTCCGATCGCCGTCTTTCAAGTTCATCTGCGATATCATTCCCCATGATTCCGTGGTAGCCCGGGTCTCAGACAAGCTTTGGCGAAATTAAGCTGCCGATCAAAAATTAGAGATGACTTGCGCGAACTGTTTTTATCGAGGAAGGTTTCTGCCTTGGAATTGAGCGCGTGTTTGCCACTGATCGAGCTAAGAGGGTCCTGGAAACGAAGACCAAATCTTCAGTTTGTTGTGCAGATGCGAAACACCTTGCCCTTGATCAGATCGAAGGTAAGTGTTCTGGGCTCCGCATCAGCCTTGGATGGCAGCCTTTCACTTAGGTCTTCCGTGGGTCGTAGGCCTGATAAGTGAGTGTATCCGAGGTTAGTTGTACGCACAAGATGGACGGTCTCAGCAGGTTCTTCCACCACTGCAAAGGAGTTTGAATGTCTTGGCTGTTGGTAGCTGACAAATAGGCATCCATCCGCCCATTAAGGGGTCCCACTAAGAGCGGAAGACTAGTGGAAGAAAATGCTGAGACGTTCTACCATCGCTTCACCCAACCAGGCAGTCGCCTCTAATTCAACGGATCCGTGCCCACTCAAAATGAAGTCGAATAGATTCTAAAAAAAAAACTCCTCCTCCGATGCTGATTGGAGCACATCGCCTCCGACCACAGTCCGTTGATGACAACATTCATTCAATCCTGATGGAGTTCCACGCAAAAAAAATCAATCCCAACTCAATCTTCTCTTTATTTGTCGTGCGCTGCGCTGACCTGCACCCACGCTTGTCTTTTGCTACAATCCGGTCCACCGTGGCGCAAAAAATGTCATAAATTCATCTCGAGGGTCTAATTGCAATTCGGATACGTGACCACGAGCGTGGATATCGATTTGAGCCAACAACACACGCTGAATGGCTGCCCGCGCTTTTTTTTTTTTGCGCGCCGGAAAATGACATGACGTTGCCATGGTTCCTGACCATTCGCATGATTTTTATAAGCCATTCCGTAGAATGTGCACATAATCCGGTGCAATATTTCAGCTGATTGCCGGCGCTGCAAGTCAGCCAAAAATGGGAAACAAAAACGAACGAAAATGAAAAAAAACTTTTGGTTTCATTGACTTACACTGGAATTATTGTTTTCGATAAATCGCTGGTGTGGAAAGTTGTGCATTTCTGAGTAATCAACTATTAGAGTTCGGTGCTCGGTGCGACGGTGCATGACGGGTGGAACATGCTAACGCTGCTTGATTGGATCGTTTATGACGGGATACAGGCGAACTTTGGCAAATCGAATGGGAATTGCTCGGCAATGGTTTTAGTCTTCCCCGCGGGGCTGGGCGTTTGATTTGTGGTGGAGTGGACACTGGACAGCCTTAACTTGGAGGAAGTGTGCTCTTCATGTGAACCATAATCCTGATAGTTTTACAGATGATGCCAAGCAATGGCATGGTTGGTAGTGGGAGCAAGTTTCCATCAAGAGCTGTCATCTACACTGCAGTGGATTGTTGGAGAGCGTTATCCTACCAGACCAGACAGCGGTGACTATACAAGGACGACACAAACAGTGGCAAATACTACGAGTCAACGAGACAAGGATAGGGACCACGCTCGGTGGAGAGTTTTTCCTCGAAATAAAGACGCACATCGAATTATATGTTTATTTTGAATGAAGTTGGCTGCAACTTATATCAGAGCACTCTGCTCGCCGTTTGGTCGACGACTGGGCCGTGAAACATGGAATCAACGCCCCCACATGCATGCCGCACTACGTAAGGACGAGTGTTTGGATTTCGATCGCTCCTCTGGACGACGCTGTAAGTGAGTTTCTCCGTATCCGAATGAAAGGACAGCTTTGCTCTGTTCGAGTGCCGCACTATCTGTATGTCTCACTGAGAGTGTGGATGTCCGCGATGTGCGCTCTGATTCTCGTAAAACCAAGGACATAAGACTGGTATCAGCTTGACCGACATGGGCTTTTAGACAATCGCCTTGATGGAGCAAAGTAGGCTTCATCAGCCTAACCACTTTCGTTTCAGACCAGCGCTGACGGTCCCGTTAAATACATCAAGACCAAGCTGCCTTACGTCCGGGATGACGAACGTTTAGCCTTGCTCTCCGATTCCAAGACCATCTTCGCGCGAGCTTGGACGTCATTGCGCTCTATGCGACCGAGCCAGTGCTGTCGCCGGCAGGCGTTACCATGTCGATGTCATCCGCATAACCCAACAGTTGGACTGGGTTGTAAAAAAGACAGTGGCTTCTGTGTATCCAGCAGGCAGCCACGCTAAGAAGTCGCACGACAACGCACCTCTTTGCGTAGATGCAGTGCATATCCTCATTACATTTTCCGAGCGGTATTCCACAGCGGGTGGCGATACAGAACATTATTGGGCTGCCAGCGAAATTGCCAGCATACTTAGACCATGTCTGTCTGAAGATGCCATGCAGTAATAAAGTTCTTCTGGGCTTGGTAGGTTAACCGACTTCCTTTCTCCTGAGTTGCAAAACAGTGTGCTCCACATGCTCGTCTACATTAAGTAATTCTGGGCCAAGGGGCGTGATAGTAAGGAGCGCACGTAGACCATTGTTAGTTCATTGTGATACCCAGTGCCGATAATCTGATCCCGGCAAGTGGTGAGAGGACCTGATTTGAAAGCCAGATAAAAGCATATCACCCAGCATTCACTGAGATTCGAACCGAGGGCCCTTATAACCAAGGACAGGCACTCAACCAACTACGCTATTCAGTCGTGGACCAGGGCCTAGTTTCTCAGCAACCACTCGTGGTGTGCATGCTTTTGTTCTCTCACCAGTAGAAGGTACCTACAGTCTTATGCCGACTCCGAACGGCCAGTTTGAGAAGCTTGAGCACCGAAAAAACTCTCTTTAAGCATTGTTGTGGGATGGACTTATTTTGTTGGCAGTGACGGGAATCCAACCTAGACACGTTGGGGCACATATTCACAACCTTACCACGGGCCACCACACAATCCGAAGAACAGCACAATATACCCAGAAAGTGGCCTACCGGGGACTGTAAAAGCTGTACACCCTTGACCTGCTCTGCATAGGGATCTGTCACTAAGGTACAATGTGAGGATAGGGGTTAGCGTCATTCTTTGTGACTGAATTCAATGCAGCTACTTCAACCTCCTCAATAGCTTCCACTCCTTCGTCCCTAGGTTCGACAACACAAATCTCTTCATCCTTTTAAAGACACTTTTCTGACTCTTGGTTGAGGACGGTCGTCAAAGTCTCGGGCCAAGAGCCATTGGATCTCGTGTGGTGGTCGGAGGTCTATAAAAAGCTAAAGAACGGAGCGACTGAAAAGACAAGAGTGTTGCTTCCTCACTAGGACCAAAGGATTCTAAAAAAAGATTCTTCGTGAGCTCTGCACACTGTCTCGAGATGTTGAAGGTTGGCTCGTGCTCGGGAGATCATCATTATTCTTTCGAATAGTTTCGATCGTTGAGAGTCGTTCATCATCGTCACTCCTTAAGTCACACTTCAACGTTGCGTTCCGAAATCTTGTCGCAGAACAAGGTAACACAAAATGAATCATCCTGTCGTGGGATGGTATAATTTTTGTACGTCAATAATAAGTGAAATTTGTGAATCAGACGCACTAGCAATGGAGCGCTATACTCAGAAAAGACGTGGAATAATTGCGTCGATTTTTTGACCAATAACCGATTGGTGATGAATTATCCACTAAAGCGTTTAGGTCAAAACGCAAAATCTTCGTTTCGTTTCCACCAAGAGCCATTTCATCTCGTCAAATATACTGCGCGGTGTGGCGTTCATGCGGGGGGAGTGCTTGGGCCGTTTTTTGTTTTTGTTAAGACGCCATCGACAATGTGGTCACACTGATCTGGCAAACGTTACAGGGCCATGATGAAAATCTTCTTACTCTCGGAAAGCGATGATCAGGGCTCAGTGAATATGTGGCTTCAACAAGATGGAGCCGTTCCACATACAGTACAAGACACAATAGATCTTCTTCCGCTGTGGAGGTTTATCTATTCTATGCTTCCTTCTTTGGGCTGCTGAGTTTTTGACAATAAGCCACAGACAATCGTTGGAAAATATTCGACAGGGTTGTCATCAAAATCATAGACACTGCGATAAAATGTGTATCAACCCGAGGGGAGACACTTAGCGCACATCATACCTTCCACTTAACACAAATGGTCCAAGAAGAGATTTTCATCACTAATTAGTAAAAAATTACATGCAAAATCAAAATTGTTTTGCGTCACCTTGTAAAAGGCGATAGGGTGGTTTAAAACTGCCACCCATTGTTGAATACAGAAAAACATAAGAACGGTGGATAACCGCACTGAAGCGTTCTGTTATTTTACCAGACGTCAATGGTAGAGCAAACTTGCAAGGCCAACTTACCACCTGGGCTTTCACTCATCCAGGCGCGCCAACACCCTTGCAATGCACACTGTCCCGTATGCAGGGTTAGGTGTAGTGAATGAAAAGTGCACTCAAATGAAGGATTGAAGTTCTTCAACAACTTTTCTACGCTTTGCTAATACAACGCTTTGTGTAGTCCGAAGAAAGTTCTTAAATGAAATCCGCTTGAAGGACTCTTCACCGTCGCATGTCTGGCTGAAGTGACCTTTCCTCGATTCACAACACGACTTGTGTTATGTTGAACTGGTGACGATGGGTAGAAACAGGCTATGAGGTGCAGAGACCATTGGAGTGCTTCAGACTGGAAGAAGCCCCATAGACACTGTTGTCAGTCAAACAGAGAAAGCAGCTCCTCAATAACACACAAATATAAAGGAGGGATTTTGGATTAAATATGATTACATGAAAAAACATACGTGTGGTATATGAAATTAAAAAGGCTGTTCAAGGTAACAGTGCCGATAAGGTGGAATATCAACGACATATTTATAAATGAATACGTGCTGCCCATTTTTGTGTCGCGCATATCCACCATTCTGTTCAATTTAATGACATAATACTTACATCATTGGGAAGGTAATTTCGATAGATTACTAAATATAAAAAAATATGTCACCAAGTGTGCTTGTCTTTGAAAATCAATAGATGCTACGGATAAGCGTATAGTTGCATCGGTGTCGACTCTTTGAAAACAAAACGCACAGCGTTAGAGGTATTTTAAAACCCTTACTATCGTCTTGGATTACAAGCGAAAACATTTATACTCGGAACTCAACTTCGTTCACATGGTCACCGCGGGGAACGTTTTGCAGCGGTCGATGCATAGGACCCGATTTTTAACAACTCGGCCACACATTTCGACCGAAACGGCAGCTATTTCGCGTTAAATGTTGGCTCTCAATTAGGCGGCGAAACGACTGACCCATTTCTTGACATAACACGCTCACCATATTTTCTCTTCAATAAATCGATTGCAACGTATGCTGTGTGGCTTGCGGCACTATCCTGTTAAAACCACATATCGCCGAAGTCCATATCTTCAAAGCTGGCCATTAACAGGAATGTGACAATCGTTCTAGTCGCCGAAAAATATGGTCCCGGCATGCAAACCGCACCAAGCTGCTATTTTTTGTGGATGAAGTGAATAACTTCGAGGTAGTCAAGGTCTTCACTTACTACGGCTCCGGAGTTAATTGTACATCAGTACCGAGATCAAGCGCAGGATAACAATTGTCGACCGTTGTTTCTTTGGGCTCATAACGAAATTGAGTAATAGAGCCCGCTCTCGCAGAACCAAGTCACAGATCACAAAAGGCCTGCTATTCGGCGCGGAGGCATGGACAATTTCGAAAGTGGATGAAGAAGTCCTTGGTCTCTTGGAGAGAAAAGTTCTGTGTGCGATTTTTGGTACTGCTGTGTTGACGGGTTCTGGAGGAGAAAATTCAACCACGAACTGTACGGGCTGTACAGCGACATGAGCCTAGTTAGGCGTATACTGATCGAACGCCTACGGTGGCTAGGTCATGCAGAGCGGATGAACACCAAAGCTCCGACCCGAAAAGTCTTCGATATCGAGCCATTGGGACAGCGCAACAGAGGACGTCCTCGCACTAGATGGCGCACACAAGTGGAAATGGACCTCAACCAACTTGGTGTGTGCAGCTGGAGACAGCTAGCCAGAGAACGCGCTGATTGGAGAGGCATGTCGGTTGAAGCCCAGGTCCACCCCGGACTGTAGCACCACACAAAGAAGAAGAAGTGATGATTCATGGAAGCACATGTGGATTTCCTGATTGACGAACCCATTGAGCAAAAAATGAGCTTCGTAAGATGATAAGACGATTTTGCGATCATCACCTTGGCGCATCCCCTCCAGAATCCAATCGCAGAACGTACAGCGCCTCAAATGGTCTGTCGGCTTAAATTTTGTAGTGAACTTGATCTTGTTTGGGTGTAAGCCGAGATCCTTGAGCGATGCCCAAATTCTTGAGAACGCCGTGGAATTGACTGTTTTGTATTGCTTGCTGTGGACGCATGAACGGCAGTGATATTTTCTAAACGTCGAACAACTCGTTGTCTCACTGACACGCAAACATCGCACAACAAATATATAGGCTCAAATTTTTGCACTAAACTTGTCATTGCTTGTCAACTAGAGCGAGTATTGGAGTTTACGCTTTTAAAGTTGCGGTCAGCGACTCTGAATTTCGGTATAAAGTTGTTTATAATTTGCAGACGTTGTCTGTGGTGGAGCTGGGCCTCAGTTAGTCTACCTCACCACGAGGAAAATGTTCACTTCACTGAGTAAATTGACAGTGACAGTTCTGTGATTAGTGAAAGAGTGTGTTCACAAATTGGAGTCAAAGTTGTCAAGTCCCTGCTGGAAAACGCTTTATGAACAAATGACTGTGCAGTGTACGATGATGGAAGACAAAATGACGGGACAGGAATCACTGGAACAAAATCACAACTAAGTGGTCACATTGCAGCGGTTCTGCTTACATTTTGTGTGTGTGTACTCAGTTATTTAAGCCGTATTCGAAGCAATAGAAGCAATTAACGTTGAGAGCAACGATGGTCCATCTACACGCGGCTCTGGATGGCTTACATCGCCAAGGCTTGCACTTGCACTTAGTGCATCAATTATGACTTCAATGGTCAATAGCCGCCTATTTGTCCTCCAAGGCAAGAAGTCATTCAGTGTTGTCCTCATTATCAAAATTTCAACACTAGTTTTGTTTGAATGTTCAATTGCTGGCATACCTTTGCGTTAAAAGTTTCTGGAGAAAAAGATTCAACGCCGGATTGTACGGGCTGTCATGTTGAGCGCATGAACAACACTGCCCGAAGAGTCTTTGACTCTGAACCAATGGGACAACGCAATAGAGGAAGACTACGAAGCGGAAAGTGCAGTGTTGAAATTAGAGTAGAGCTTCGAAAGTCACATGAAACTGAATTGTTACATTCAACTTACAAACAAATGTATACCCCGCCTGGAGGCGGTGGTAGGCATCATAGACCCACTCCGTTGCAATATTTCTTAGCAATAGTGCAGAGTTTGTTCAGACTGCTCCCACCTCACATCTGCTCTCAGTCGATCTGGAGGAAGAACGACCTCCCATCCAGACCTGTGCACGAATAGATAATCGAGTCACGGCCATCTAAGTGCGTACCTTCTCCCTCGTCGCACCACTTAAGTCATGTCTCGCCGGCTCTCACTGAGCCCACTCCCACCCAAGACAACGTCGCCAGCTCTTTAATCCAAAAGCCATGTAAATCCTATTAGGTCCCTTGCGAAACGCAAATTATTCAAAATTTCGACTAAAAGTGAATTAGTGAGTCACCATCGTCGGCACCCACCTGACACCGACCTACATGCAGCGACAGCCGCTGTTAATGGATTCAATTCACTCCGCACGATGTGCGTAGGCCGGCCTACATATTTGCTTATCAATCGTGTCGATGTGCCAGACGCGATTCTATCAACGGCCCCCTCTGCACGATGCGTGGAACCTATTGAGAGCATTAAATGATTGGAAAATCCATTCACCGCTCAGTTTTTTTCCGTTTTTTTTTTTTGCTCAGTTGCTCTTGCGTCGCATTCTTTTTCGGCGAACGCGTGTGCTGGTTTAGATATTTCTTTTTAATAAAACGTGACAGGCAGTGAGAAGAAGTCCTGAATACCCACGGACATGGAATTGCTCTTAGAGGACGACGCGCACACATGGGAGGGTGCACGGTAATACGTAAGCCCTCGTGTCGTGTGCATGAATATAAAGGGAAATTCTGATTAAGCTGGGAAGAAAAAATACATATTCATGGGTGTTTTTTTTTTCTCGTGCAAGTAGTCCTTAGCCATGCACGTGGTGCTACACACTCGGGCCTGGAAAGGGTCCCACTTGGAGAGGTTCACTCGAGTCATCACGAAATGAAAATGCTGCCTGGTTAATGGCATAAATCACAGACGAGCCAAGGAAGAATGCCACCTTGTTGGAGTTCATTTACGCGTTAATTACATTTCATTAACACTGACCTGTACCGTGTGCGCGCTCGTGTCGCGCGAAAATTGGAAATGTAATCCCCTGTGGATCGTTGTCGCGGTTGAGTCTTCAGACGATGCAAATGTTTCAACATTGAGTGCATGGAGTTCGCCAAACCAGTCGCTTCAGGCCAGTGGCAAGAGTAATCTTTGCAGACAGACACACTTTTGTTTCTCATTTGGTTCCGTTTGGTCCAGTTTCAGAAAAAAGGAGTGGGTCTGAGTTTATCCTACACTATGTTCCAGATCCGGTAGCTCGACCAGATAACTCGACAGGTTCTAGGTCACGGTGGCAACTCGAGAAATGAGTTTGTCCGGCAGTTCTTGTTTGCAGAGTGCGAGGTCTAAAGCCACATGCCTACCACCAGCTAGGAAAATTTTACCTCACCACAATGGCTCCAAAACAGGCTGCTCTTCTTCTAAGGGCAATCCGAGGGCTTGGGACTCGCAATGTCCAGCTGTCTTCAGTTTCGCTCACCAAGCCGCCAATGTGCGCCAACTTGTGTTGCCACACTTGTTCAGAGACGAATATTCGCTCTACCTGGTCTAATGATCTTTTTTTTCCTTGGTTACGTCCAAGGATGTGGCAAGCTTCCAAAGATCCCGAATTATACCTCTTCGTAGGTAGATGCGCTATGCAACGCCATGTCTAGTTTTGATATTCCTGCCATGCTCGTCAGGTTGTGCAGGACGACGATGGAGAACTCTCGCTGCTCCATCAAGGTCGGTAACGAATTCACCTAGACCTTCCATGTCAAAAAGGCGACGCGCTGTCATGTAACTTTACTTGAGAAGGTCGTGCAAAAATCACACGCCAACACTAGAGGCATGATCTTCCAAAAATTCGTGCAGTTGCTAGCATACGAGGACGACATAGACGTCAGTGGACGAACTCAGCTGGTATTAAAGCGGATGCGGCAAAAATGGGTTAAGTGGTAGAGGAGGTCAAACCGAGGTATATGCTGTCATCAAGAAAGGACACAACAACATCGACTATTACGGGAACGCAGGTCGTATCGGTTTTCGAGTGAGCTTTCGCACTCTTCATTACATGTTTAAATTGTGATTGTCTGAATTGGGCGTAGTAAGCATGAAAAGCGCCAGAAGTTAATCCTTAGTGGCCAGGCCACATTTCTTTCGTTGTACTGTCTGTGTAGTACAGTTTGAGTCCGCACCTCCCACTAAATTCAAAAGATCTTCTGTTTTGAAAATGCTTCCATCTGGAACAGTGCAAGACCCAGACGACTGGGCAATGTTTGGTTTGGAGTCATTAAGGGGCCGCTGTGGCGGTGGGAAGATAGCCAGAAAAATCTCAATGTTGCCAGATGCACTCCAAACTCTCAGGATCCGTTGATACACACCCCAGAACATACAAAACGGTGTGCGCAAGTTATGGGTACGCCTAATAGGGCAGCTGTGGCAGTCGCAAGATGGGCCGTGAAATCCATCGGAAAAGCCTTACTAACCACTGTCAATTTTTTTCCGGAGGAAATGCCGATGTGGATTTCGAAGCCTTGCCAAGCGATTTATGCAGGCACAGGCGTCTGCACTTAACCTCTGTCAATGAACTCTTACACTCATCTCCGCGTGGTGTTTGTGCGGGGGGTTAACCACTCCAACACGTAAAAAAAAACAAAATGTTCAGAGACCACCAAATGCCTCGGATACTGACGGCTTTACTATTGACGACCCCAGCGAACGAACAAATGACCCTGCTTCTCGGCTCTGCACGTGGAATGTGAGGTCGCTTAACAGGCTACAGGCAGCCAAAGACCTCGCTGAGGCCCATCAATGAAGTGCGATGGAAAAAAAAAGACTCAAGAAATGCAAATCCTCACTCACCATCTGTTCGTCTATTTCAGAATGGTGATGGAGAACAATTGGTCCTGTTTGTGTTGACGGATGCTGGAGGAGAAGATTCAACCATGAACTGTACGGGCTGTACAGCGACATGCTAGTCAGGCGTCTACGGATCCAACGCCTGCGGTGGCTAGGGCATGTAGAGTTGATGGAGCCCACAGCTCCGGCCCCAAGAATCTTCGAATACGAACCCGTGGGACAACGCAACAGAGGACGACTGCGTTTAAGGTGGCGCACCCAATTGGAGAAGGACCTCAACCAACTTGGTGTGCGAAAATGGAGACAGCTAGCCAGAGATCGCGCTAGTTGGAGAGGCTTGTTGGTTGAGGCACAGGTCCACCCCGGATTGTAGCGCCACATAAGAAAGAAGAAGAAATGCCGATGTCAACAAAGCCCCACCAATGTCTCAGAATCGATTAATGCACAGAAGATAAAGGCCCGATGTGGTAGTTGGAAGATGAGCTATGAACCATCTGAATTACCTTATTAACCACTTTCAATTTTGG
Source organism: Eristalis arbustorum (assembly GCA_916610145.1). NCBI lineage: Eukaryota > Metazoa > Arthropoda > Insecta > Diptera > Syrphidae > Eristalis > Eristalis arbustorum. The sequence goes on along the minus strand of OU744319.1, from coordinate 30,568,662 downwards.
ACTCATTTTCTCGGTTCGTTCTTGCGGCCAATGAATCAGTGCTGGGCATGTGATTTTCTGCAAGTGATCTCGACTCTAATAGAATCTGCTCCACTGACTTTGGAGGTAATGGCGATTTGTTATCCATTCTGTTCGGTCACGTCGTCGATGTTGTCAGGAGTCTTGGCCTTGTTCCGCACTAATATAGGAATCTCCCGGTTTGCCATCCCATTTTTTTGTTTACATATTTTCATTTGCATTGATGAGGGTCATGAACAAACGTATGATTGCATCGACCAAATTCAGTAATGGCCACGCCATCCATAATGTAGCAGTTCAGTTACTCATTGGTGCTATTTGGTCACTTAGTGCTGGTGCCTCGGTTAAGTTATATGGATTTCTAGCTGGAGCTTTATGTGTGGTGATGTGGTTTCACCTGAAGATGATGAACCTGAATGAAGTGCATTTATAGAAGAGGAACCAAAGGAAGTAGGTGCCACTGAGCTGTTAGCTAACTCAGCAATGATGTTAGGACTCTGTTTGCACAGCAGAGGTGGACGCTTGGCCTATTTCGATCCCGATTACTGACATCATTCCGTTTGCCTTAACAGAACTTGTGCATTATTTTACCGACTTAAAGTGAGCCCCCCTGTCGTTGAATTCATGCACTTTTCTACTGACTTACAATGAGCCCTCCTGTCGCTGATAACAAGTACCCTCACGCTGAGGTACTACGATGCTCCTAAGCCACTGCCGCTTGGATGATTACACCCATCATGTTCCATCAAGCGTCACATCACTCGCGTCTAATGAAAGCGTCGCTTTATCTCATCCATTCGGCGAGATATCGCCCATGACCTCTGCCCAATTGCTGGCACATGAAAATGAAATAAAATATTTATCCGCCACTCAGTCGATTTATGCGAGTTTGGCATTGTTTTAAGCAGTATTTCGCACTATTTATGAAAAATAAACCGAAGCAGCCTGATTGCCGCATAAAACCGAGCAACATTCGCACATAGTCATCGCGTCGGATTACCCGCGAGAGTGTCTCCTCGAAGAATGTGCCAAATCCACAAGCTCCCGAGGAAGGGTCCATAAAAGCCAAGAGACCTTCATCAATAATACTTATAGACCAGCGTGACACCAGTTCGCACAGCCAATCCCTTCGACGATGGATTGCATTTACGTTCCTCGCTGCTGCCGCGGGGTGGCCAACGCCGCTGGAGTTCGAGACGTGCGAAGCATATCTATCGGTCCACATGCTAGTTTCGGCGTTTGGCAGCCAAATACGCCATCCGGCGTTGCATCAATGAATTCGAAACGAGAACGCCGGCGTCCGCGGATGGGGCAACTTTAAATGAATTACACGCACACGCACCCCTCTCTTGTGGGTTCAGCTTCTTCGATTTTTTTCCCCCCGCTGGACATAAGTTCACGAAAAAAAAATATCGACGAGAGATAGAGACAAAAAAGTGAAATAATAAATTTTACGCCATTGCGTCCGTCGCTCGTTCGGTCGCCTTGCCTCGGGCCCGCAAACAACTTTATGACACTATCGACGGAGGAACGCCACACCAGCGGGCAACATGCTGCTCGAGAGGTTGCCGTAGTTCCGCGACCGGGCCAAGAACAAAAAAACAACTTTCAAAGATATAAAAGAAAATTTAATTACCAACCGCTTCAAAAACACATGAAGTTCATGCCGGAGGGCTTTGGGGGTGGTTCTGGGATGGCTCTAGGGTGGCTCTGGCTTGAAGTGACCCGCCATAATTAAACTCATTTAAGAATCGATGGCATAAAAAGTTTACGACGCGGCGCGTGGGTGGGGATCGAAAGTCCACCAGAGACTCGAGGTAGCGTCTTGAAGAAGTGGGAATTTATTGCGAGTGCTTCTCGTCATTGGATGCATTTGCATTCATAAAGATAAGTAACTTCACTTTACTGGCCGATGTGCCCTTGAACTCGGCTCGGAAGTGATTTGATGGATCCTCTCTGGGGATGGGGAGGGGTTTAAAACTTTTCGGATAATCCACTCGACGAGCGCTTCCGAGAAATGGTTCAAGGTTTTGCGTACATGCGGTGTGCGTGTGTGTGCAGAGATGAAGACGTGAAACTCACGGCCAGATGGGCGAACAGAGTTCAAGTGATTTATTTATTTTCGCAGGAAAGCCGGAATTTATGAGGATGACGCATCTGAAATTACATCCAACTGAGGTCGAGGTGATTATGTTTACATCACCTCAGCCCGCAGAGAGCAGTGTGCCAGAGCAGAAGATAAACGATTTTCAACCGGAACGTCATGGGAGAGTGAAAATTGTTGCGTATACGCCCCCGTCGAGGGAGAGATGTGATGATTGCTTGGCGATCGTTGTGTGTGTCACGCACAACAGGCAGTCGGTACTGAAAAATTGTGTCTCTTCGATTTTGGAAACTAGATTTTTGGGTTTTTTTTTCTGGCGCATTGATTGCAGTCGCCGTGGGCGGTGTTCGGCGTCAAATTGAGTGTCCAGTGCAGATTGGGCATCAATTTTTTTCCTAGTTCGTTTCTAACACGGTCCGCTGGAAGTGAAGGCGGTTGAACAGAGTTTTAACTAGTGATGGGGGAAAGCTGCGCGATGTTGATTATTGGGGCACAGTTTGCCATTATCGATGGAGTGCTGTGAACATGTCAGCTTGTCGTCGGTTAAGACAATTCTATTAAGCCGGGCGACTATCGATCGTTGCTTGTCCTTTTTTCATTTCATTGTGGTTTTACTGCTGGGCAAGGAGAAGAAGACGTCGGATTCATATTAAGCAAGACTTAATGGTTGGATCCACTCAATGTCTTTGGGTGAGATGCGCCAAATGTAAAGGAAGATGCAGTCTACATGCTAATGGCTTAAGGAACTTCGAATGTGGCTCTGTTAAGGTGCATTATTCTACTTTTGGTGACAGTTTCGATATGCAGAAGTGGTGGCGGAACCCTTCTTATTGGAAGCCTTGATGAGCTTAAAACACTTCTCCCACCTGGAGAATGCGATAGGCTGCTGTTAACACAATAGCCACGACCTGCCGTACGGCATATTCCAACCAACGGCTTTCAAATATGGTGGAAAGCACAAGCGAGTATCTCCTAACGCAGCTCACGAATATACAATCATGGGCCTGTCTCGAAATAACAGGTTGTGCCAGAACAACACCGACGGCAGCACTTGAAGTTAACATAGTCCTTCCCCCTCGACATATTCTGCAACAACAGTGCAGTCTTATCGGCTCTGAGGCTCAGAAACTGTGGTCCTGGAAGAGACAAGCCATATCTAGATGCTGTCATACTCAAGTGTTGGACAGCAGCACAGCACATAGGCAGACACGGTTTTGGAGCGGACACTAACTTCGGAAAGAGGCCCTTTACCGGATCGGAGGCAATGGGAATAGCAACTGGTAGCAACAGATGGTGAACTCTCCCTGTATAGCGACGGCTCACAAGGGAGTGCAGGTACAGGCGCAGGGGTGTTCTGCGACCAATTCGAGAAATCACTGACCCAATGAGATGACTGCAGCTTCTTCTAATCTGAATTGGCTGCAATGGCTCGAAACAGGAGAGGCCAATATAACCAAAAAAAAAACGATCTATCTTCTCCGACAGCTAAGCAGCAATAAGAGCCACATTATCGGACATCTTGCCTTGAAAGCTTCTCAGGTTATGCAGACAGAGCTCACTTCAGTGAGACAACTTTGGTGAACACGGTGACCCTGTGCTGGGTACCTGGCCAAAGTGGCATTCAGGGAAACGAAAAAGCGGTACCGGGAAGAAGGGACACGAGCTTGGAGTATCCCTGGCAATGCCTTATGCTCTCACGCCGCATAGCTCTAGAAGACCAAAACTGAAACACCAGGTAAAAAATCGATGGCTGAGCCTGGAAACTGGAGCAATAGCGAGGGCACAGTGGTCGACGGTAAATAAAAAAAGATCGAAATGACTGCACTTATTGGTGTCCTCACGGGATACTGTGCCATAGGCACGCATGCATTTCGACACACAACGACGTTTGCAGAAGAAATATGGCAGAGTCTAGCCAACGTCTGTTCTGTGAATAGCTAAAGGAAGCAGTGCTTGACAAACACTACTTTGCCGAGCCGATGCACATGTGCGGTGTAGAGCCAAAAAAACTCGAACGTAGTAGGACGGTTGCAGCAGAAGAATGGTAGTAGGGGACACAATGAACACAACTCGTTGGTCCAATTGAGCAGTGACCGCAATGGCACCCAATTGTGTTCATACCAAAATACTGTCTTCAAGCCAGTCCTAGTGGTGAATTAGACAGATGCCATCGACATCATTGAGCATTAACAACGATTGAGGAACATGAGCAGCGAGCTTATCTAAGTCAATGAACAGAAGATCAAATGTATGCTCTCCCATAAGAATTTGGTCCATCGCACGAATTTAAGGTAGTAAAGGACTAACTCTACATCGGGACCATTGCGAACTCCAGAAATGAAGTCTTAGTGAAGACCCGACGTAGAATTGCATCGCAATTGATTGACAGAAGCATATAACCTCGCAAGATAATAAGGCTGTTAAACACATTGTGGGACTACGCTGAGTGAAATTACAATGCATCAGATTGAGCTGTGATTGATAGTAAGCAGGTAAGCTGTTGGTGTGAAAACTTCTCCTTACGGACACCTCTCTATAGCAAACACTCCTTCTTACGGACAATTTGCCATGGTCTCGGCCTGACGATAGAGCCCGTCGTTTATTTCAGCTTTCTTACAAAGAAACTCCCTCTATGACGGACACCCCTACCTTTGCACAATTTTCCATGGTCCCGGCCATGGACAACGAACTCCCTCTCTAAGGGACACCCCTACTTATGGACCATTTGACATGGTATTGGCCTGACGACAGAACTCATCGTTTATTTCCTCCTCCTTACAACGGACCCCTTCTTAAACGGACACCATTATTTACGGAACAGTTAATATAATAATATAATATGGGTGGCGCTACAGCTCGTAGGGGGCCAGGGCCAAGCTTCTCAGCAACCACTCGTGTTGTGCATGCTATTGTTCTCTCACGAATGGAAGGGACCTACAGTTTAATACCGAATTCGAACGGCTTTGTTTTGAGAAGCTATTTCTAGACAGGTAATACTCTTTGAGCATTGTCAGTGACTCGAAAGAGGTGGGGTCGTGAAATTTGTTTCGTCGCACAGAGCAGGAATCGAACCTACGACGTCGAGGTTGGGGTCGACGCACATACTCACAACGGGCCACCACGTGGAACAGTTGCTTGTAGTGTATTTCAATTTCCTTACAACGGACTCCCTCCTTACCGGACACGAGCATGAACTTCAGAGCGTATAGAGCAGTTGTATCCTTGAAAACAAAAACACGAAGCAAAAATGAACGCCGAAGAGAGAGAGAGAGAGAAATAATTTATATTTCTGTGACTTATACCAGTATGTGCACATTACAAGCACTCATCGTACGGAGACTGCAACGCGCTCTGTTTAGACACTCGCATCGTGGGGCAACATTTACTAAGGCCCTAAAGAGTTTTAAGATTCCTCATTTTAGAGTAAAAAGTGTAAATTTGCATAAGTAATTAAGGTCACCTCTCTAGAACGGACACCTCTGCATATTGTACAACCATGATGGTCCCGCAGCACTTACCGCTCCGGCTTCCAGCAATAATTGGCCAATTCTTAAAAATATTCGCACTACATCTCCCCACTTCAGGGATTGCTCCCATCTACCCCGATTTTGTGTCGAGTGGAGAGCGCCCATCTGATTTAGCTTACGTCTCGTGCAATGCCTGGAAAACTCGACCAATTCAAGGTTCACTCGTGTACGTACGACAATCACTTCAGCCTGTTGAGCACCCAGGGTTGCATCCCCCAGCTCAGCACACATGCATGTCTGAAACGCACACGGCGCATAGCTACAGATACACTAACAAAAAGTCTCAGGCTGCTGCTAGCAGCTCAGCTCACTTCGACTGCCTATCCGAAGCCAAAGTATTTTGCAGGCACTATTACACACATTCGTCTATCGACTGATTTTCTCCCCACTTATTCAATGGCAGTACATCGTTGCCATTTCGTTCCCTCACTCAGGGTGCACTTCAAAGTAACGCTCCAAGTACCCTAGGGAAATAAATTACATTAACAAAGTTTCAGCCGGTCCAAGAGTCACCCTTCCCTCTCGCTCTGAAGTGGCCCAAAGTTTGCTCCCTAATTACCGCTGCGAAACTTTCCCCATTCCAATGATTAACACTTAAAAATTGCTCACGCCTCCACGTGCACCTTGGTTCATGTCAAATCGATTACAATGGTAATTGGATTTAATTTCCGCCCGATCTAGGCCAAGCATCAGAAGTACACTGCCGCTCTTGAGTGCCATCCAGCAGAGGGAAAAAACATCCAGCCCCATCGTCAGGCAATCCACTCGCGGCGAGGCCAACCAAACTTTAGTCCTTTCCCGTGATTTATCGCAAAAAGGAGTCGCAAATCACCGAATAAAGTTCACAGCCGCACAGATCGAAGGGTCTCGGCTCGCACCTGACCGCCGGGTGCGCGGTTTGTCGGCGATTATCGGATCAGGATAAGTGCGCTCGGTCACACCATTTAGAAGGGTTCGATGGCGGCCGCGCTGTGTGTGTCAATGAGCGGTCAGGGTGCCATCGGGCCCGCCACTTAATTAGAAAATTACACAAAAGTTTAGCCGTGCGTTAAATTATCGATTGGATGGCTGGTCAATCGGTTGATTGGGCATCGGCAAACAGCGCTGAAGATGCCACCGTTCTCTTGGTCACGGTCACTATTAGGCGGGCACTAGTTTGTCTGTTGGTGAGACCATTACGGGCACCGGGGCAGGGGTAGCGTTTGCCCAGGGGTTTGCCGAAATTAAGAGGCGCTGTCAGTCCTGGATAATGAGTGTGGACTGCGTCGTTGGGCGGCTGAACTGTTCGCATGGCTGGTGGCCTGTAATTAGCTGCTAATCCGGGCAATTCAATCGATACCGGAGGTAAGTGATTAGGCGGACAATGTGTGACGATTAAGCACGGAATTTCATTGAAGGGAGTTCGATTTACTGGCCGTGTTGCTGGGCGGTTTTTTTGCTGGATTTGACATTGAAGCCTATGACGAGGGGCGCAATGTGTGGCAGGCTATGCCTTTGTTCTCAGAAGGCAACCGAGGTATTTCGTGAAGATTTTTTAATAAGGCTCACACTTTGTGGATCATCCGACGCGGTATCACAGATTTGCCGGAGCATATACAAATTGCAGGGTGACCAGGTAAGAACAAAAGGGATTATTGCCAGAGCGAGTCAACACCCTCTACCGAATCTCTCGAAATATCCAAAGGGACAGCCAAAGATGTCCCCGAACGTACCACGATGATTCCGATTCGATGATTGAATGAATGAATGAATATGAATGAATATCAACATTGAACGCTTAGAGACGACGCTCAATGCTAATTGTCCGAAGACCGAAAGTCGACGCATCCTCCCCAAGCCTTGATTTATGTACATCATAGATGTCTCGTTAGGGTGTGCATGGTGTGCATTGCTGAATTGTGAATTTTGTCTGTGCACTTGTTGTTTATGCTTCGGTCGTTGGAATGAATATTTAAATCGAATTTCTATTTCTCTACAGATTTTTTGTAAGCTCACGGGATTCGATGTCTGTGCATTCGAAATTTTCCTTCAGACGATAGAGTGTAGAACTTTTCTCGGGATTATATATTTTGAGCCAATTTAACGCATTATACCCAAGGACGCTACTGAGTTGCTCCTGTAGTTCTTGAGGAGAGGTTGAATGATCTTTGTTGTGGATCTGGCATATGGAACCATGGTCATGGATGCTTTTCTCTCCCCACTGTATACGACCTATTGCATGCATCCTGCCAGCCCATTGCCACCAATTCTGTAAACCCGAAATAGTTTCAGTCTACCGCTTGTTATTCTTCAACTTTCTTATACCTCCACGGACTTCGTTTATGCTCTGTAGCAGGAGCGCTGCGTCCACTTGAGATGCGAAACATGTTCACTTTAGCACCAAATAACATTCCTTTTCTGCACTAAATCGTCCTCTTACTCTTTCACGACTTTCTCACATCACCAAAACTTTACGTGTGCGACTCAAGACGTGCACCAATCTTTGGACGCTCTCCAACAAGTGGTGTCATTTTCAATTGTACAGCATTGCTGCACGGTGGAAAATCCAAGAGGATCTTAAATGGAAAGGAAATTCATTACAAAACGTGTCGTTTTGCCAGACAGCCGATGGTCATCATTAAGCAATTTTTCTCTCAGCTGATGTGAGCTTAACCTCGTACTGTGCTACAACTGGGGAGGAGACCACACAGTCACTAGAACAAGATCACAGTAATCATGGCTGTCAGAAGACCTCAGACAAGAGCACATTTGCACACAAAAGACAACCGTATCAGACAAAGAAGCTCCTCCCCGACACTGTCACATGAATATAGCGGTCGAGGGGAAACTGCAACTTCCAACTCATGTATGTGACCGCAAGTACCTGCACAAATGTGGATACGATAGCTCGTCCCTTAGCCCGAAATGTAGACGAGGATGCGAAGTCTTTCGCTAAAGCCGGTGCTCAGAAGAAGGTTCCTGGGTGGACGCAATGGGCCATGTCTCACTTAGATCCTATTGGACCCAGAAGAGTGGTGGTAAACCTCCGGAAGACCTTTTTTTCTGCATGACCTATTCCGACAGTAACAGGAGTTAAATCCCCTTGCATGTGGCAACTGTACGAAGAACAAAGAAGATTCTATGACGACAACTCCTTAAATACAGCATAATTATTGCTAACCAGTCCAGCCAAGTTACCACGGGGAGTGTGGTTGGAGTGGGCTAGTACGTACGCGTATTCCCAAAGTCGAGTACTTGGGCCTGGGAATCGTGCATGCTGATAGCACGAGCTATTAGTCTCTTTCGAGGATTGCCACATCCCTAACCAAAATAAAAACACAACGTCTGTCGTCGTCCACGCACGGTTCGTTGTTACCCCATTCCAAGTGGAGAATATTATAATGACTGACTGCTGACTGCTAAGGGCAGTCACACTTAGGCCAGAGTAGACTCATTGTAACAAGCGGAGAAGAATAGCATGATTCTGGTTACAATGGGAATAATTCCTCCAACTCCATTAAGCTTTTTGCAGGAGTCGTCGAAGACCAAACAAAAACTCAGTAACTGCGATTTTTTCGCAGTGATTGAAAAATCGCAATCGCAGTCTGCTCGTAGTATGTGCTTAAACTGCGATTTCTCGAGATTGCTATTAACAGCTCTTGAGTTCCAGGCTGCTCTTGAGTTGCAAATTTCGATTACACTCCAAACTGCTATATTTTCTTAGCAGCCACACATGGTAAGTTGCTTTTTTTCAATCCAAATCAGAGCTTGGAATCAAAACTACACCTTAGCTGCTCTTTTTCTCATATTGATTCACACAAGCCCTCTTATGTTCAACGTAATGAAGTGCGGCAGATGTGAATAACGAGGTGTGCGTGTGTACCAAACCTGGTGTTGCTCCTCATATTTTTTAACGTAACTCAGGCTCCAAAGTCAGAGACGACCCCAATCACCTTCGGGATGTGAATGCTGTAGAGGCAGGTCTGTAAATGATCCGAACGATGAATCATATTACAGCATACAACGAAAAATCGCAGCCGCACTCATACCTGCGATTTGTAAAATCGCAACTTAGCCCATCGCAACTGTTTCAAAGTCACCTGTAAGAGCAGCGCGAACCTGTGCAAAAATGTGATCTGTCAAGCCGTTGATTGCCACGGGTCTGGCACATTCACGAACCCCACCTTCTTCCCCATGTCTTCTTCCCAAATCGAACCACGCTTCCTGGGGTAGTTTCTGCATCCCCGGTTTCTTACATATCTGCCAGGTCTAGCGTTTCACTTCATTTAATTAAATCCGGTTTGTATCCATTTCCCGAGAGGCAGCTCCTCCGACCTCTCCCGCCCATCGATTCCTTGCGAGAATAATCAAAGGGATACACACCATAAACCCTCAGCCAGCCAGAATGGGGTTAAGGGTGCCATGTATTCACACAATTAACGCACCCTCGCCCCCAGTACATACAACATATGTACACCAGGTGCACTCGGTCGGAATCACTTTAATCACAGCGAACCTCCTCGTAATTGGAGCTTCAATTAAGGAGAGCACACAGCCACAGCCACAGCCACCTAAGTCTGAGACACTCACCATCCCCTGTGCGCAGGCAGGGAGAGATTATGATCTACTTGCCGACCCTCCTACGCTCGCCACCAGGTCCTTGGACGCATTTTCAAGTTAATAAGTTCAATTTGAGGAAAAAAAACTCCGCCTGCATCGATTAAGTTTTTCTCCGCTGCCTCCGTTGTCCGTGGTAAGTGGCAGCCTCGGCAGGAAGTATTGTACATGCCACTTGTTGAATCGCCCACCACCTCGAACCGCACTAGCCTGCCATCCGGCACTGGCACTATCATCAACATCCTTCCAACAACCACCATCACTGGCGTCGCATTCATCGCCGACGATTACAGGAGAGTGTAGAAAATTTATTCTAGCAATCACGCAAAGTGCTTTATCGCACGGTACACATGCCAGGTTCTGTGTGCCAGCCTGGTCTACGAGCGTACCTAGGAGTGAGTGTGTACATCCCACGCCCGTGCACTATAATAATAGTCCTCGGGAAGGACGACGGCAATGAAAAATGAAACAGCGCAGCGCTAGATGGTCGTAATGTACGAGGGTATCTGCCAGAAATCACTAGGGATAAGTTTATTATTCCGCTGCAGATTGCGTGTGGATGTGTCGGCTGTATTGATTTAAATCTGCTATCTGTGCCCTTTGTGTCCTTCGTGTCTTCGCGAGGATAAGACACAACGTCGGCGGATTAATCGTTCTTCAAGCGCAAAGCGATGTGCGAGTGAGAATGTGACGTCTTGAACTTTGTTCGCGCGTACTTTGAAGTTCAAAAATCAATAGTCATCAACCTGATGCGAGAGTCGAGTGGAGGAGGTCTCTGCCAAGACCTTGGGCGAGCAACCGGCCCAGAGGGCAGCCACGTGATCCACTTGCGCCGTAATCTGACAAGTTTTGATTTTTTTGTTTGCCTTTTTATCGGCATGCAGTCAAAACGGAATACGGCCTTGGCCGGGGATCTAATAATCTACGCTGTCTGTGTCGGGGACGGAGCACTGCCGGCGGGTACACGTCGCCGGGTGGGACGCGCTCTCGCGGGTGTCGTGAGCGAAAGATTGTCGAAGTAATTTTTGGTCGTAAAGAGTTTTATTCCTTATGGCTTATGAAATTGAAATGACTGCCTCTCGCCGACTCTGGGGGCGGGTGTATGCGCCTGGCAGGGATTTGAATCCGTGGCCATTGGCTGTCGCTGGGAGTCCTTGAAAAATTTTACGACTGCTGGAGGGGTGTCTCGGAGGGACTGGCTTGGCTTAGGGGAAAAATACTGATCACAAAAATCTTCGGGCAACACTTGCTGTGGGACGACAGTTCTCTGTTTTTGGCTCTCTTTTTGGCCACCACCTACCTAGTCATTAACTGGCTGGCGACTGGTTTTTGGTACAAAAGACAACAGCCCAAGAGTAGCCGCCGTAGAGCAAACTAGAAATATTTGCCGAACTCACACTGAAATGTGGTGCAGTGCTAAGATCGATAAATCCTCCAAGTACAACATAAAACATACTCAACTTCACTTATTTCACATCAATGGATTCCAGCCAGATTTTGCCCGTTTCTAGACCGATGTGCAGTGTCGTACCTTGACATACCTGGAAAGATAAAAAAATGCTCATTTAACGAGAGATCTCAAAAAAGGTCCACAAAATTTACAACAACTCTAAGCGAGGCACAGGCTTAAATACACATTCATTACTAGATTGCATCCTCAACTTATGTCCTGCGTGCGATCTTTGGTCCTGTTTGCGTTCAAGGCGTCTGGAGTAGACGATTTAATGAAGATGTACGGCGGCATGCGCCAAGGCCAGCGTCTTCGGATAGAGCGCTTAAGGTGGCTAGATCAGCTAGAGCACATTGACCCTATAGCTCCTGCCCGAAAAGTCTTCGATACCGAGCCATCGCAACAGAGAACGCCAACGAAACCGATGGCGCACCGTGGTGGAAAAGGACCTCAACCAAATGGGATTGAGAAATTTAAGGCAGCTGGCAAAAGATGATGTCGGCTGGAGAGGCATTTTTGGTTTAGGCCCAGGTCCATCCCGGAATGTAGCAAGAAGAAGAAGATCCTCAACTGATGTGAATGAAATGAATGAAAACATGGCCCATATCAAACCCTTGTTAAGTCTCGTCTCGCATCATATCCGTCAAACTTATTGCTGTCGAAAGAGGATTCACAAGCGCCCACGTCCCAACGGAGGACCAAGACGATGATAGAAAGGATGACTTCTATGATCTCCGAGAATGAACATACGATCAATGCCCCAGCTACGACACCAAGATCGTTCTAGGGAATTTTAATGCAAAGCTGGGCAAGGATGAAATCTTTCTTAGAGTCCTCGGAAAACACAGCCTACACGACAACACGTCCCACAATGAACTCAGGCCGTTGGACTTCGTGACGGGGCGAAACCTCTCTGTAGCCAGCACTCGGTTCTCTCACCTCATCATTCACGAAGGCACCTGGCCACTGACCAATTAACTGTCAACCAGATTGATCACATTGCGATCGACGGCAGACACTCCTCCAATGTCCTCGATGTCCGAACGTTCCGAGGCGCTAACATCGACTCGGACCATTTCCAGGTTGTAGCCAAGGTCAGAACTCTGATATCGATTGTACAATGGAGTAGAGCAAGACCAAAACAGGTTGACGTTGGAAAGCTATGATCGCAATTGAGCGCTGGGTACTTTTTCCGATCGAGTCCTCCTGAAGTTCTCAGAGAGTCCAACCCTGCCAGGCGAAACAATCGACGAACAGTGAAACCGTTGTCAAAACGCCATTAGAGAAGCTGCCTTTGATGTGTTGGGTTTTAAAATGCCACCCAGAAAAAACCCACGGTTTGACAATGTGTGTCGGCAGGCGCATTCAGCGAAGCTAGCAGCATACAAGATGACGCTAGTTAGAAGGACGAGAGTGGTTCGTGAGCTCTGCGAACTTAAAAGAAGGGAAGAGCACCGGCTTCTCAAAACAGAAAAAGAATGAGCATGAGAAGCGCTCGATCGAGGAAATGGAGAGCTGGTACGGCAGAAATAATGTCCGAAAGTTTCACCAGCGGGTGAAACAACTATCCAGAGGGTACAAACATCGGACGGAAGCATGTCGGAACGAAGAGGGACAACTCGTAGTAGAGTCGCAGTCGATACTGAGAATCTGGAAGGATCACTTCTGCAGACTGTTTAACTGCTGATATTGCCAATACCGTTGTCAGGCAAAATGTTCCACTCCACGGAATGGACGACGATAGAAGAGAATTCCGTCCCCACGACCTAGACGAAGTCAAGATAGCGATATCGAGACTTAAGTCGAACAAAGCTGCTGTAGCGCACTGTTTCAAGCAGCTGGAGATGATCTGGTTGGGCGCATTCACCAGCTCATCTGTAAGATATGGTCGGAGGAAAGCATGCCCGACGCGTGGAATCTTAGTATCGTTTGTCCGGTTCACAAGAAAGAGAGACCCCTTCAACTGCGCCGATAATCGGGGGAGAGGTCTCCAAAACATCGCCTACAAGATCTTCTCAGCCGTTCTGTGTGAGCGCCTGAAACCATTCGTCAATTACCTGATAGGTCTTTATCAGTGCGGTTTCAGGCCTGGGAAGTCCACCATCGATTAAATCTTCACATTACGGCATATCCTCAAAAAATCCAAGAGATGCAAATCGACACCCACCACCTATTTGTCGACTTAAGGCCGCATATGACAGCGTGCATAGAGACGAGCTATACAGCGCCATGTCTGGTTTTGACATTCCTTCCAAACTCCTCAGGTTGTGCAGGGTGACGATGGAGAACTCTGGCTGCTCCTGGTCCTGGAGAAGATCGTGCGAAACTGACACGCCCATACTAGAGGCACGATCTTCCAGAAGTCCGTGCAATTGCTTGCATACGTGGACGACATTGACTTGATTGGCCGAGCTCAGCTAGCTGTGTCTCTTCGAGAGAAAAGTTCTGCGTTCGATTTGTGGTCCTGTTTGCGTTGAAAGTTTCTGGAGAAGAAAATTCAACCACGAATTCGATGGAATCCAAAACAAGATCCGGCTTGAAATCCAGTTCAATGGGTGTTTTATGGCTTTTTCGTGTCATTAGGGTAGCCCTTGAGCGCTGCTTGACACCAACCGACGCTTAAGCAGTGGTGATCTTTTCTCTGGAACAAAAGAGATTGCTCCACCTGCAGAGGCTTACAGCTTTGAAGTCACCCCGCTCTAGAGCTGTGATCGAATCCAAGCTAGAGGAACAACAGTGCGGCTTTCGTCCAGGCAGAAACGCAACAGACCAGCCTTTCGAACTAAGAATGGTAGTGGAGGAGGCTGTAGCTATTTCGTGGATGTGGAGAAGAAGCATACAGCCGAGTGACTCGAGGTAGACTCTGGGGTGTTCTGCAGGACTGTGAGATAAATTGTCCTCTTTTGAGGGTCATTCAGCGGCTAAACACAAGCTGTATTAGAATTGGGACAGCTTCGATGATTTGTAGTCAGAAACTAAGAGCTGGCCAGGAAAATGTTTTCAACTCAGCATTTGTTCCAGCTCCCACCTTTGGTCATGACATTTTGTGACCGAAAGATCGCGAATACAAGTTGAAGTTAGGGTGAGAAGCTCGGCAGTATGTCAGAAACCCAATGTAGAGGAGCCGCCTCTTGAAACTGAAAGGGCTGTGCCTTGCTAGCACAGGCATGGCACGAATGTTTCCATCAGCATGCCTGCCGAGGTGTATCTTAAATACGATTCCATCACAGCGGCAACCCTTTGGCAAACCGATGACCAGGTGGTTAGGCCAAACCCAAGTTGTGCAGGTGGTGGATCTCTAGTGCGTGCGCCATTACGCTGCTTCATATGGTTATGCTTAGAGATGTGTTTTTTTACAGCGTACGAGCGGATGTAAACAGCTTGGCCTTAATGACTGAAAGCGCGGAGGACCGTTAGCAGCAATTGCTCAGGCTAGGACCCTTCATGGGTCGTCGTGAGTAAGAGATTAATATATTGGACTGCCAATTCGAAAAGTGTTGTAATCGTACCGGCCAAGCTTTAAGCTCAACTCGGTTTAACTAGCTTAACGTGGAACAATATACATTCACGAGAGATGGGTCAACTCGAGTTGATTAATCGAGTAAAGCTGAATTTGGGTAAATTTCTATTCCTCATACATAGTAAAGAACCGAGAGAGCAACCGAGATAACATGAATTCCAATGGAAGTGAACCGAGTTGCATCTCGAAGCTCTTACTCTAACTTGACTAACTCGGTTTCACCCAATTGAAAATACTGTGGACCCTCAGTTAACGAACGCCCCGCTTAGCGAACACTTTGCATAACGAACACATTTTTGGTTTCAGGAGGAGAATCAACCACGAACTGTAAGGCGCCATGCACCTAGGATGCAACGCTTAAAATGGCTAGGTCATGTAGAGCGGATGGACACCACAGTTCCGGGCCGAAGAGTCTTCGATACAGAGAAATTGGGATAGAGCAACATAAGGACGTCCTCGCACTAGATGGCGCGCACAATTGGAAGTGGGCCTCAACCAACTTGGTGTGCGCAGCGGGAGGCAGCTGGCGCAAAATCGTGCTGGCTTCTTCTTTGAATTATGTATTAAGCGAGCAAAAGTATAGCGTAAGTTCTACAGCCCTTGAGAGCTTGGTTTTAATAAATCTCATAATTAAAATATTCCCCATCCTATGTATGAAGTGTTATTATTCGTCTATCTTTGATGTTTATGAGATGAATATAATAATTGAATTTTATACGTATATTTCAGACATTGGATGTTTTGTCGGCGAAAGAGGTTTTTAGTGATCCTTTGCCTTCGCTTCAAGTACAAAATGTCAACAGATGAGTGGTATATTTCAAATTAAAAAAACTCTGAACCGAAGGGCAAAGAATTGAGTGCATTTAAATAAATCTCAGACCAAGACCGAAGGTTCGATGAGCAATACAATGTCGGTCAGTGAGAAGCCAAATGTGAATAAAGATTAGCACATATTTTCGAGCTCTAATAAAGACGAATAAGAAGAACTTGCTAAGCTAAACATAGAGCAACAGTCTATTGAGCTCAAGTCCGTCCTATTCCCCCACATTCATTGCCCCCGACCCTTAACACAACTCAAATTTGTCTCCTAGCCTGTTCTCGTTTCTCTTTCATACGTTTACCACAAGAGGGGCAGCCTACTTAATTCTGGTCATTTAAACTAAAACAGATTTATCATGAATCGCTATGCATTCAGATTAAGTCCCCTCACAGGAGTGGACAATAATCAAAGTTTCGCCCAAGCAACCACAAATGTGCCAAGCGAATGTCAAAGAAAGTCCTTTCATCATCTGACAAATCGTAAAGAGTCCCCATTCAGAGGGACAACGTCCTCAGCGAAACCCATGATGTAACTGGGTAAACTTTTAGCGAAGTCCACATCATTCACAAGAGGTACTCACGCACACCGACACACACACACACCCGGTCGCGCATAAACAAACTCTTGAACAACTCTCCTTGGCACACACTTAATCCTTCGGCAATCAAAGCAAGGACACCCCAATAAATGTGAATAATAAAATCACAAGTGGAAGCCGTAGAACGTAAAGGATCGCTTGGCCAACAACGCCTCGGACATAAACGCTTCGCATGTCCGGCGGGCCTCGCATACGCAATTTATGGTCAACTATAAAACAACACATCCACAATTATTGTTATGATTATGATTATTTGACCACGGTCGAGCTGCTTGGCACACCGAGGAATCAACGCACCGCCGCACCGCGCAGCGCCACCCTGCTCTAGTGAATTGCTCCACAATAATGCATCAGTATACCCTAGACGTGGAAGACGAACACCGGAGTGCTGGTGCCGAGGACCACTTTCAGGACAGCAGGTTTATTCAGCACAGAAATGTCCCAGGGAAGGCCGGAGCAAGGGAGTGTGTTTCTGCACTTCAGCGGGACGGTTATGAGTGTCCACTTGGAGTCCACTTGGACGAGTGGAGGATTCTTCTTCTTCGCCTTCGTGGAAGCATCGATTTAATACTTTTCCTGCGTTCGTCCTTCCCTTGGCTTGGCTGAGAGCGTTCTTTTTCCATCGCAGCTTCCGGGCGGTGTGCGCACTTAAGTGTGCGTGAACGGTGGCACATATTCAGTGGTTCCAGTAAACGGTGCAGAACGCACAGCACACTCGAGGCGTCAAGCATCAGTCTCCGTTCTCGGGGGAGGACCAGAAGAAGCGCCCGTGAGCCCTAGAGTGGACTTAATGTGAACACTGTATGACAGGCATTATGTTCAATTCCATCGCTCGGCAGTCCTTGAACCTGCCGCTCGGGTACGCACGCAGTCATAATCACTCACCAAGCACATATATCATAAAGGATCCATCCAACAGAAACACATGCTTCCCAGTAAGCGGATTAAAGCAAAGCGTTTACTTTCATTTTTGTCCCCCTCATTTTTCGTAAAAATAATGACCAGCAGGAGGGATGAAAGAAAAAATAAGGGACGACGGACTCAGCGCTCCGTGTGCGGGATGAAGTCGTGCGATTTAAACTGTCAATATTTAGGGATATACGTTTCGTCATCTGCTCCGGGGGAATTTATTTTCGGACAGTCCTTGGATTAAGTCCATCCATCGAAGGATGCAAGGAGGGGGGGAGAGACGATGAGTTAGGAGCGTCATTAAATGGGTGGGGATGATGGACATCCTCTTAGCATGTCGCAGCTGCCATCCTCTGACGGTTGGATGCGATTCACTAGGACCGCGCGTAATACCGTTGACAGGA
The DNA here is from genome assembly GCA_916610145.1 of Eristalis arbustorum. NCBI lineage: Eukaryota > Metazoa > Arthropoda > Insecta > Diptera > Syrphidae > Eristalis > Eristalis arbustorum. The sequence goes on along the minus strand of OU744319.1, from coordinate 30,550,716 downwards.
AGTGCTCCGCTTTATTGTCGAGACTTGCCTTGACACAGCGCCACACAAAGCAAACGTCTCAAAACCGCCTGGACACTCGGACACTTTTGCAGGAGTCGTCTTGCATTTTTCTCGAAATGATGTGCTCGGTCTGAAAATATCACCCCCGGGCGAAGTGCTTGTGCGCGCACAGACCAGCAGACGGAAATTAAATTTGTTATGAAATTTGACAACTACATCCGGGGACCGAATCGGAAAGACACTCTAACAACTGTTTACGGTGTGGTTTCTATATTTCCTGCGGGAGCTTCCACTTAGACTTATCTTAACCATCGTCAGTCCGAGACGGAGTAGTGGTTAAAGAGGATGTGACAGATGCTTCCGGTTGCGTTTTGTGCGAGAGCCACTGAGCACAGTGCATCCGTTCGGCGAGGCAAAGGCAAAAGGGCGTCATGGAGGGAGGAGTCTGCTAAGTGACTGTGAGCGGGTGTGGTTTGGTACCCTGCTCATTGGGAACTATTTACTGCAAGAAGTCGGTCTTATGGGACGAGTGATGAGATGGTGGGGACGTATGAGTGACAGATGGAATTTTTAATGTCAATTAAAGGTCAACCATGTAGGAGGCAAGTCCAATTGAGTGAAGGCGGTTTGACTAGAAGGGTGAGAGAGTGAGAGAGAGACACAGAGAGAAAGGGAGTGCGAGAGATATATAGAGAGAGAGAGAGAAAGACGGACGCATTTCCAATGGCAGTCGAGAAATACAAAAAAACACAGAAAACACAGAATACGACGCAAAAATTGGTACAACAACACAGTAGCTTCATCTGAGATGTCGTCGTGCCGTCGGCTTCAGTGCAAGGGGAATTCATTTAGGGTTCGAATTCACACTAGGGACAACGCAACAACTAAAAATTGATGGATGGCACGGCAGCTCAGAAGAAACAACACGATTATGTTGAGGAGCATTCCACAGCTACGCAGGGGAGTGTAAATTAGGATCGCTCTAACTCTGAATTCATCTGATTATTGTTGGCACAAGGAACCAGTCCATCAGACAGCTCTGCTGGCAGTCCAGTGCACCAATTTCGACTAAAGAACCTATATTTTCGCAAAGCTAATACCGAGTGTCCAGTATTTGGGCATGCAACTCGACTCTTGACCGGACACCTGAGATGAATGTAAAAGGCACTCTGTAGTAATCACTCCGTGAAGAGAGGAGGAGTTGAAGGTTGGCCCCTTATTGGTTAAATGACGGTGCCCGAAAATGATACACTAATGGGAAGTGACAAGTCAGATAACAAGGCAGGGGCTGGAGTGCTAGGACGATGCGACACATTCCACAGTGAATCAACAATAGTTGAGGCTGAGCTACATATACGCCATCAACGAAGCCACACACCAGATCGGAAAGCGAAATCTCAATAACGCAATGCGGTACATATTCTCAAACAGCCGTGCTGTTATTGAATTCCTAAGCAGTTACCCAACTAACTGGGGAGCTGTTCGGGAATCTCAGAAGCACTGGCTGAACGCAAAAGCTATACTGGGAGCTAAGCCATGAAAACGATACAAAAAATGTGATGCACAAGCCCAGAAAGGTGCTTAGGAGCCTTTCATTGGCCCATCCCGACTCTTTGGTTTTAACAGCGCTGACATGAACCATCTTTCGATACCGAGCCCTTGGGACAGCACAACAGAGAACGAAAAGGAAAAGGAGCTCATCCAACTACCGGCGTGCAGCTGTAGGTAACTGGTGAAAGATTGTGCTGACTGGCATGCTGGTTGAGACCCAGGGCCACCCCGGACTGTAGCGCCAATCAAAGAAGACATGGACCAACTCATCCAGAACTGGACTACGAAACAAACTAAAAAAAAATGGAGAACAAACACTCAAAGAAATTTTTGAGACTGAACTGTAGCCCGAAAATAACAAAGAACGCTAGACAACTAGGCAAAACACCTCCACAAACTAGTCCTCACTAGCACCGATTTCTCTAGGTACTATGAGAAGGCTGTGTGGAACATAATGGGTGATTTTTTAGCTATTGTCTTTTTGGCAACGCTGGTTTAGTTTAGAATGGTTTTAGAATGGCCCTTAGCAACCGATGGTACTTCGGTTTGTCAAAACAACTGGGCTCGAAACTCCTGACTCGAAGGACCAAAATCGTGCTCTTATTTTGCCAGTCCAGCTTTATGAACCGAAATCCTGATACTAAGCAAGACTGCAGAGCTGATTCATTGCGCCTTCGAAAAAAAATTCCGACTTCTGTCCGAGTTTTGTATCCGTTGGATAATTGTTTTACCCTTTGAAAAAACTTTCGGACGTCATTCCTGCCATAACACCTCTCCATCTCCTAGACCGCGCGCTTCTTATGCTCTTTCTTTTTTCTTCTGAGAAACCGCTTCTCTTCCCTTCTCTGAGCTCACGAGCAGCCCTTGTTGTTCGATGCAGAGTTATCTTGGAAGCCTTGTGCTTGGCCTGCCCGTGTCTGCCTGCACTAGTCATCAAACCATGGGTTCCTTCTGGGTGGTGTCGTAAAACTCAAAACATCTGCGACGCTTTTGTTGATGACTTCTTGACAACGACTTCATACTTCTTCGATGGATTGTTCAGGCGGCATTGAACTTACAGAGAGTTTTTTGGTAGACTAGGTCGGCAAAGATCCTAGCAGTCCGCTGCGATTGTAGCTTTGCGACGTCAAACCGTGGTGTTCTTTCTCGACTCAGTTGTTCTCTTGATATCCTGAATCTTACCTTGGCTACAACAAGGGTCAACATTGGCTCCTCGGAACGTTCGGACATCGAGAATACTGGAGAAGTGTCTGACGTCGATCGCAACGTGATCAATCTGGTTGACGGTTGATTGATCTGGGGACCGCCATGTCCCTTTATGGATGTTGAGGTGTGGGAACCGCGTGCTAGCAACAGAGAGGTTACGTCCCACGACAAAGTCCACCAGCCTTATTGCGTTACTGGACATGGTGTCGTGTAGGCTGTGTTTCGCGAAGACTTTAGCAAAGATTTCTTCTTCATCCAGCTTAGCTTTGAAATCTCCTAGAACGTTTGTTCCTTCCAGGAGATCATAGAAGTCATCCTTGCTGCTCTCATCTTAGTCATCTGTCGGGGGATGGGCGCAAATCAGGCTGATGTTTGCCGATTTTAGCCTTGATGCGGATTGTTATGAGCCGTTCGCTTTTACAGTCGAAGCTTAAGACTTTTTGCCTAAGTCTGCCTCGAACAACAAGTGCACATCCAAATAAGCGCCTCTTTCTGCTGCAATCACCGTAGTAGAAGTCGCAGTTTCTCATCCTCTTCTTGCCCAGCCCATTCCATCTTTCTTCCTGGATGGCGGTGATGTCTGCTTTATAACAGTCAAGGGCCTCAGCGAGTTCTTTGGTTACCCTTTTAAGGAACCTCACATTCCACGTGTAGAACCGAAAAGCAGAGTCATTTGGTCGATCGCTCTGGTCCTTAACAGTAAATCCGTTAGTATCCGAGGCATTTGGTGGAGTCTGAACATTTTGTTTTTTTTTTTTACGTGGTGGAGGCGTTAGCCTTACGCACAACCCCCAGCTGGAAGGCGAAGGGTCCGGATGACTCCGGTATCGGTAACCTCGACCTTGGAGGCAACCTTTTAGATCAGAGCTTCGTATATGTCAGAGTAGCTCTAAAAAGGGTGTGAAACAGGTAGCTCCGCCGCCATCCGTAAAGACAGATTAGTCCTGATAAGACTGACCCATTCAAAGTTGTCAAGTCCCTACTTTAAGACAATTTACTAATAAAATATACAACCCTCGCCCAAGGCCAGGGCTAAAAACAAATTACAGTCAAAGGAAAAGATGTCTATGGGATGTTATCAAGCTTGTGAAGGCAGCTCTTAAATTCTAGACCAATAGGAGTGGCTACAATTAGTCTTTTAGTTCGCGGTACAAATGTTTCTTTAGACACAACCCCGTGTACTTCAATTCAAGTCTCCTCCATTCACTCAATTTAAGAATCCTCCCAGAATGTTGTGTCACACTTTAGAACATGCCAAAGCCACTCGACAATACAACTGATGTCATCCGAGTATCTGCCCAGTGGGTGGTGACGATCTTAATTTAATGGGGGCAAGCAAAAAAAAAAAAACCAGAGCGCGATAAAATCAAATCCAAACGATAACTTTTGCTATAATCTCGACCAGAAACTTTCGCACATTCGCCCGAACAATGGCGCGACCAATGAATATAAAAATCAAAATCAATTCGCAGTTCCCACTTCGAATGGATAAGTCGTATCCTGGCCCATGGAAATCAATGACAGCGCTGCATAATGATTCCCCAATAAACGACAGCAGCCAGCGCATGAAGTGGCCGTTGCCGATGGCTGGCAATCCAAATGCCGCCCGCGTCCCTCCATGCAAGCACCGCATTTATGGCGTATAAAAGAAGGCAATAATAACGTACATCCCGGCAGGGAAAGAGCAGTACATAACTTTGATGTGGTGACAAACGGAATGGCCTGTCACGTTTCAACAATAAACTCCTAGCCGAGGCCGCCGCCGTGGTGTGAGCCGCGGGTGCTGGTGTGCCAGCGAGTGTGGACGAGCATCATCAGCGCGGCTCCTTCAATTTGGCGCGGCGGACAGCATGACCTTCTGCAGCTGTTGCTGAGTGCATGCATGAAGTGATGCGCCCAAATCTTGCTCACTTTGGTCGGATTTAGTTTTTGAATGAGCACCAGAGTCGGGGGACAAGTTTTCCATCTGCCCTGTCACGCGACGAGCCGTACGTCCGGTCCACAAAAATTTGTGGCCAAATTGGGATTAATTCCATTTGTGTGCCGCATGCCCCCCTAATGCATGGAAATCCTTCATTTTAAGTGGAGGCACAGAGCGAGAGAGAGAGATGGAGAGTGGTCCTTAAAACGTTTTCCACCCAGGGACCGTGATTGGGTCGTGTGCGGAATTTCATTTCGCAGATATGGCTTGTCAAAATATTTAAATAGTCTCTGGTCGCCGGGCACGGGGGTTTGTAATCCCCTGCTGGAAATGGTTCGCTCGTGACCGTCACATACTGTGGTCGGGGCACATTTACAATTTGATTTCGGTGAAATATTGTTCTAGTCGGTCGCTTATCCTCTTTGGGTGTTGTATTTCAGCAAATCGTTGAGGTGGTCGACTGCCGTGCGGTGCGGATGGTGGCAATCAAATTTGGTCAGTGTCACATCACAGCGGGAGTTGTATTGAATTTCAAGCAAGCCAGACGTAGGCGGGAGTGAGGTTTGGAATGCGTTCCGGAAGCTCCGAGGCTTGGAGGAGAGTATGTGTTTCCTGAATGGGAAGAGGAACTGCGTGGCTTAAGACGACCAGGGAAGAAGTAGACTTCCAGAGATGGAGGACTCGGCTTCTTGATGAGATTAAATCTCCGCGCACGAATGTGCCATAAAGCATATACCCATAGTCAAAAATGTCTCCGTACACCATTAGTCAGTGTTACCACAGGTCAAAATGTATGAGTCCCAGAAGCTTAAAAAACGAGTAATTTTGGAACTAAATGAGTCCCATGCCTACTTATGTGAGAACTAACAAAACACAGAAGAAAACAGTCCATTGTACTACCAGGTGGCAACCTACCTGGCAACCTTCGCAAGATGAGCAGGCGCTTCTGTGGTGAAGGGTCTACAGAATCAGCTCTAACCAAGCGCCGTAGACCTGCCACCTGATCCAATCAATGACCGAACAGTGACAGAGGAAGTGCTCTGCCGTGTAGCCGTTCTCTCCATAGGCAACGCAGAGGTGTAGTGGTCCCTTATTACGCTGGTAACTCGTCTGCAGTCTCTTCTGCCAAGAGCCAATAAAAATGCCGCGGAATTGGGAGCAAGTGCTTATAACTGGAGAGTCATGCTCTACGATAGTCCTCTCGAGAGGTCCAACCATCACCCTTTCAAATGTTTTTTAAATATAATTGAAACATAGGTTGCCGTTTAGAAAACTCATACTTATTGAGGTGGAAAGTAGCGGTCCTTTCATAGGCTCTGGAGCCATCCATGAAGATACCACTACTATCTTGTTCAACTCATCAATCAAGACGTCCTTCAAGTCAGTCTTACTTGAAATTTGAGCGTTCTCTGATCTCTCTTTGTAGGTGGTCCCACAGATGGGTTTAATGCTCGTGTCTGAGCAGGGTGCTTAATTTGTTTTTTAACATGGCATAGCAAGTATTCTTTTAATAGAGAAGATGTGTGCTTGGGGTCGTTATCCTGTTGGAATATGAAGGTATTGCCGAGACCCAGTTTTTCAGGACTTCTTTGTTCATAGTTGATTCAATAAAAACTAGATGTCTACCCCGAAAGAGGCCATAGATCCCCACACCATTACATTATATCCGAAATGCTTTACTGCATGGGGTTAAGTGGGTTCCACACCACCCGTCGTTCATCTGTATCAAATACGTTGAATTTGCTCTCATCAGTAAATATCACTTGATCCCAGAAAACAATACCAGGTGTACCGGTATGAAATGACCGAAATAAGACACTCATTTTTAATGGGAAAGTAAAAACATTTTATTCAAAGTATTGGCCATTGTTTTCTACACATTTTGACCACCCTTCTGTCATTTTGTGAATACCACGCCAGTAAAATTGTTCGTCTTTTAAAGCAAACCAATCAGACACCCAATTTTCGACTTCTTCGTAGGAATCGAAGTGCTGCTCAGCCAATGCGTGTCCCATCGATGAAAACAAATGGTAGTCGGAAGGAGCCAAGTCTGGTGAATACGGCGGGTGGGGTAGCTGCTCCCGGCCAAGTGTTTTGATTGTATCCTGACCCGGTTTTGCTTTGTGTGCAGGTGCATTGTCATGGAGCAAAATTACCTTGCCGTGTCTTCTGGCCAATTATGGTCGTTTCTCGATCAATGCATTGTTAAAATTGATCATTTGTTGTCGGTAGCGATTAGTATTAACGGTTTCACCAGGTTTTAGGAGCTCGTGCTACAACACACCTTTCTGGTCCCATCGAACCACAGCATTGTCTTCATGCCGAATCGATCTGGTTCTGGACCCATGATTTTTTTCGTTTAGGATTCTGAAAATAAATCCATTTTTCATCGCCAGTAACAATCCGATGCAAAACCGATTTTCTTACTTGTCTTTGAAGCAAAATTTCACCAGTCTTTCATTAAATTCATGTGGCACCCACTTTCCACACTTTTGGATATTTCCCATAGCTTTTGAGCGGTCAGAAATTGTTTGTTGTGCAACAACTATGGTAACATTGCTGCCATTTGCTGTTGACTCAAAGCGTCATCTCCATCCAATATCGCTTGCGATTCGGCGTCTTCAAACTTGTTTGGTGGTCTTTCACGTTCTTCATTTCTCACATCAAAATCATTATTTCTGAACCGTTGAAACCATCTTTTGCATGTTGCTTCTGATAGAGCATGATCACCATATGCCTCGACACGCTTTCGATGCGACTCTGCAGCACCTTTCTTCAAATGAAAACAAAAAATTAATGCTTTCCGCAAATCATAACTTTCTGGTAAACTTCTTCTAAATGTTCACTAGCGTACTGCCTAATCTTGGCTTTCCGTCTGTATGGTTTCTTAAGACTCGCCCAACCATTGTCCCCATTTCTTTTTAAGACATTTTTTACCGTCCGGGGAGTCACGTCTATTCCATCATTGGTTTTCAATTTACCGGCAATTACAGGGGCACTTTGCCAAGGATCTTCTTCGTCACTTCTGACCAATCGCCCCTTCCTATATATGGGTGGCGCTACAGCCCGTAGAGGGCCAGGGCCTAGCTTCTCAGCAACCACTCGTGTTGTGCGTGCTATTGTTCTCTCACGAGTGCCGACTCCGAACGGCCAAGTTTGAGAAGCTTTTTCTAGACAGAAAATACTCTTTGAGCATTGTCAGTGACTCAAAAGAGGTGGGGTCGTGAAAATTGTTTTCGTCGCTCAGAGCAGGAATCGAACCTACGATGTCGAGGTTGGGGTCGACGCACATACCCACAACGCCACGGGCCACCACCTCGGCCATCGCCCCTTCCTACGACTATCTATTTTCCTTGGACGGTCAGATGGACGTCTCCAAAACGTACTAAATAGAAGAATAGGGTCTCTTAATAATTTTGGAATGTCTCCAGGCGACTTTCCTTCATTTCTCAGGTCAATTATAAGTTTCTTGTTGGCCAAATTGACTTTTTTCACTAATTTTTATTGTCTTTTAAAAAAACAACAAAATAATTGCTGAAATACAATTAAAAATGTTTAAGCTTACCAAAAACCAAATAATTCTGTATCACACACTTTACATTGCCAAATGAAACACAAGAATGTCTTCTGTACGGAAACGAGGATAAATCAAATGTCTTCAATATATGGTACGTATAACATTAAATTATCGCATTTGTCTCATATACACCAAAATTAGAGGAATAAAAACGCTTTATGCATAGATGGGAAATATTTTAATTTATATTAACTACAGGTAAACTCTGCATGGTCTTAGAACATAAACCATAGCTTTTCTCGCTTAACATATAATTCAAAGAAGAAAAGGCTTCTTCAACAGTTACTTGGGTTGACGGTACGAAAAGTACGACCAATGAAAATATATAAATGTGAGGAGATTCTAACGTCTATTTATGAAAAAGTGAAAGAATCTTCGTGTACATTTCTTTGTACATGTTTGATAACATTCCGCTGAATCGATTCATGGGACTACTTCATTTTCATCATCATCATCATGTTTTGACTCGTATGATCCACTAATGGGGTCGCGGAGTTAAAGCACGCACTGGAGATGTCAAAATCACTCGATCACCCTCCGTCGGCGCAACCAAGCGAGTTTTTGAACTTGGCCCAACCACCTCGTCCTGGGTCTGCAATGGGGTCGCCTTTCTGATTGAGTTGCACTTAAGGCACGCCTCGGAAGACGTGATGAAGAAGACATTCATGTCACATACCCAAACCGTCGAAGCATAGCTCACTTCGTTCGGAGAATTAGCTGCTCGGCATTGGGTGGTGATTTCAAACTCCCGTGTTTCTCACCCTTGTTGGCGATCTTGTCGAGTAACTCCAAACAGCACGAAAGAATCTCATCTCGGCAACATGTATTTGCGATCTTTTTCTGTCGGTCATTACTCATTGGCTTTGTTGGTGTCAAAGCTCGGTCTTTCTGATTACAGATTTTCCAAGCTGTTTCAATATTGATCCATTAGTCCACCCATCAATCGTGAAAAAGACACCTACACTTCTCTTTGCTTCGCGTTAATCTACTTCAATGCTATCTATGTAAGTACAAGCTAAGAAGTGAGTCATTTCCATAAGCCGGTGTCGCTTCTTGAAGTGTTGTGTTTAAGTTATGTCCACTTAACTAATAACAAAAAGTGCTCTTCCATTTTACAGTGGTCTCATTAAACTGAACTGCAAATGTAAACTCCACGAATGACATCGTAGTCGAGATCCGACGTAGAATCGCCCTCGGCAACCGATGCTACTTTGGTTTGTCAAAACAACTGGGCTCGAAACTCCTGACTCGAAGGACCAATGCTCTACAAAACCATTATCCTGCCAGTCCTACTTTATGAAGCCGAAAACTGGACATTATGTAAGACTGCAGAGCTGATTTTTGGGGCCTTCGAAAGAAAAATTCTACGTCGGATACATGGTCCCGTCTGCGAGGAAGGCGAATGGACGAGAAGACACAACCGCGAACTCTACGAGCTGTACAAGGATGTGGATGTAGTCCGGAAGGCAAAAATCCGTCGACTACACTGGCTCGGCCACATCGAACGAATGGACAAAGAGGGGCTGCAGCAAAGAGGGTCTTCGAATCCGAGCCACCTAGCTCGAGAAGGAGAGGAAGACCGTACCTCCGATACAGAGACCAAGTCGTCGCGGATGTAAGACAGCTTGGCCTAGATGACTGGAAGCAGCGTGCCCAGGACCGTCACCGATGGAAGGCAGCAATTGCTCAGGCTCAGACCCTTCATGGTTCGTCTGCCTGATAAGTAAGTAAGTAAGTAAGTAAGTAAGTCATTAAACTGAACGAAATTTCTAAAGTATTATTTGATCTTCTGCCTATCATATTTACTTGCACTTATGGTACTTCCCTGAACTCCATTCGATGTGTGACCAAAAATATACAATTAATCCGGTGTACAGAGACTTTTTTGACTACGTGTAGAATTTTTTTACTGAGCCCATCTGCTGGTATAATTTAAAATAAAATAACTTTGCAGACGTTGAGGGCATTGCTGCGACAGCTTTCGGCCGTCGTTTGCAAAACTTTCTCGAGCACAAATCGGAATCAGAACAAAATGTCCTTTTCAAAAGGATTTCGAAGATCATACAACAACGACAGCAGCAACAACCCCTGAAGTTGGGTCACAAAAACCGATGTGCTCTGCAGTGAAAGTCCTTCATTAACTGCAATAAAGGGTCCCCTTTGATCAGAACTCCGTCGATGACGATAAGAACTTCAACTGCAAGCACGCTCTTGAACTCATGCTGGTAGCGTCTGTTTGTGATGCGAATTGCTGGCATTTCATCGAAACCCAGTCAACCGCTTGACATCACCTCACCGCCAGCGCTTCCAAGTAAAACTACGCACGTACTCAGCCAGACAGTGGCGAACACAAATAGATACAATATTTCATCTACAATTTGCTCAAGCCGTCCGCCCCCCAGCCAAGACGTTGCCTCTAATTCAACCAGTATCCCCGCCGTGATTGATATGGCGCGGGGCGTCTAATAACAGGAATTATATGAGTCTGCCTGGCATGAAGAGCAAACAATTTTCCCCTCAAGCAGAACGGAGCAAACCCTACCAATTCGATTAAAGAAGGACTAGTTTCCCCCATTTTGTGTTGGTCGTCCTTTTTTTTTTGCTTTTCTTTGTTTGCCAGAGCCATGCGAGACAAATAGAAGAGGCAGACGAAACCAAATAAATAAGAGGAACTTTAAACTTTTCTCCTTCGTTTTCATTCTTTGTCGATTTATTCTTTGGCAGTTTTTTTTCTTTCTTCTGTTTCTGCTTCTGCTTGTGTGAATGTTTTAAAAAGTTTGTAAGACCTCATGTGAGCTGGGAAGGGAGTGGAGGGAGAAGTTTTTTTTTGAGGCAACACAGGAGCGGAGTTTGTTGTTGGTGCTGAAGGGCGCGCAAAAGCGTAGCGTTTGGATCTCAAGACCGAATCTTTCAAAGGTGGCATTTATCAAGTCAGGCTTAAGCTCCGCAGAAAGGTTACAATGAATCCTCTGGCCGGTGCGCTAGGACCTTCAAGTGCGTCTCTCTTTAAAGATGACTGTACCCACAAATGAGGTCACGGTCAATGGAGGTAAAGAAAACTGTCGATTCTGTACCAAGGCATAAAGCGCATGCAAAAGGAGAGTCCTCCAAACCAAGCTTCAATCCAATCCTGCTTCGAGAAGGAGAAGAGAACCAAACCTCACACAAGGCATTTCGGATGTCAGACAGCTTGGCCTCGAAGCCTCGTGCTGGGCGACATTGACAGCATGGACATCAATGCTCCTGCCAATCACAGTAATCATGTTCTATATCCTCTCCTGGGGTTGAATCCGAACATTCGTAGCATGGGCTTATGTTGCTTAGCCCTCTACACTCTCAACCGTCACATGCCATTTTTTCCGTCAGCCCAACATTTTGTGAGGCAGTCGGTAGTACACATAGTGATCCTAGTCAGCGAAGTTTGAGTGCATATAATTATATTTAGTTGTTCTTGATTCCCTTTGATCACAAATGGACACAAAATGAACTCTGTGTAACACTGTAGTTTTATTTCTTTAGTTAAGTTTTTAAGATGCTTTAATATTTTGATAACATACGCGATGTTTCCGCCACGCTGGTTGTTAGAAGAGAGAGAGTACGTCGACAACTTGTGAACAATATGCCATACGCCGAAGTAGTCCAAGCGCGCCACCAAATAACTGGACGTGCTCAGGTTAAAATCTCCAGCGTCGCTTTGGGCGTTCACGTGATCACTCCCTCAGCGCGGCTGCCACGTCAAACGGTGCATTAGTGATTTTAAGAGCGTCGCTTGGCGTGTCCTCGTGATCTTAGCATTGCGTGGGTTGGTAGGCGAAATAGAGCCTTCAACGACTGCTCTCTCGTTTCTTCCTCACAGAAGAAGTCCATACTCAACGCACTGTTCGATGAGGAACCGCAAGGTGTTGCTGTAATCGAAACATGATCAAAATCCAGATCACAAATTTGCTTGTGTCCTCAAAGTGTTCTTATCACCTTGACCACAGCTCACAGCAGGCACATCCGTCTTCAGTTTTCCTCTTGACGAACGGCATCACCCATCGTCCGACCACGCAGATCCTTTGAACGAATGGAAACAATAGTTCCGTCAGAGCAGTTAGCTCCGCTTGTAAGAGTTCTGCGGGTATTGCATCAGATGCTACTGAATTCTTGATTTTCAGTGATTTTATGGCGGTTCAGACACCATGCCTTCTTCTTCTTCTTTGAATGGCGCTACAGTCCGGGGTGGACCTGGGCCTCAACCAACATGCCCCTCCAGCCAGTTGCGCACACCAAGTTGGTTGAGGTCCTTTTCCACTTGTGTGCGCAATCTAGTGCGAGGACGTCCTGTTGCGCTGTCCCAATGGCTCGGTGTCGAAGACTCTTCGGGCCGGAGCTGTGGTGTCCATCCGCTCTACATGACCTAGCCATCTTAAGCGACCTTAAGCGTTGGATCCGAAGACGAGACACCATGCCTTACTGGGGGACTATAGACCCTTTCGATGTCTGTTCTCAACAAGGGAGGAGTGGACTACCAAACAGCAGAGGCACATGCCAGGAAGGCGCCTAATCCGATCCAACTCAGGCAATCCTAGACATGTATACCTTTCTGGCAGATGCCACCACGATAATAGAAAAATCAAGAGGAAAAAAAACAATCAAAGCCCAAGTACACTATATTCCAGTACACCAATTCTCGAGACGACAAACCATCTCATTACTCGCGGCTTCACTTCTTTCATCTTCTATCGGAGGGCTACAGTCCTGAGTGAAACAACGCCTCAACCAATATGCCCCCTCCACTAACGCATTTTCTGACCAGCCTTCTCCAGTTCTGCTCAACAAGTTGGTTGTACTCCTTCGTGGGATCATTAGTTGCACATTTGCTCAGAGACTCGTCCCAAAGCCTTCGTTCTCTTAAATGAAACACGGAAGCTTTAAAACACGTTCGCTCCTTATTGCAGTCGCTCAGACATAAGATGTCGGTAGGTTGTACCGAGGGAATAGTGCCGAGTACAGGGCCAGGGCCTAGCTTCTCAGCAAACACTCGTGTTGTGCGTGCTATTGCTGTCTCACAAGTGGAAGAAATCTACAGTTCTATGTCAACTTCCAACGGCCAAGTTTGAGAAGCCCCTCCCTGACAGGAAATACTCTCTAAGCATCGTCAGTGACGCGAAAGAGGTGGGGTTGTGAAAATTATTTTTTGCTGCCGCCTAGACCAGGGATCGAACCTATAACGTCGAGGTTGGGGTCGACGCACATGCCAACAACGCCACTGGGCGCCACATATGTAACACCTACATAATATTTTCTTTCGTAATACTTAAGGCCCAAGCCCATAGAATCCGCTGCGTGCATTGCAATTGGCATCCACAAAAATCGTATTTGCCGGACTGCAACACCGATACTGAATCTCTTTCTCTCTCTTTGTCTGCTTTGCGACTGCGCTGCTGCTTGCCTTCACCGATCATCCCTGTGTTGATGCACATTCATCACCAAAACCATTGTACGTGGAAACCGTGCTGCTACGACTCTTTTTTTTTGCTTGCCGACATCAAGGGACCCGCCATTTTGTCGCCGATTGCTTCTGTATCGTGGCAATTAAAGGCCCAAGCCCATAGAATCCGGTGCGTGCGTTGCGTGTTGTCAAAACATTGACAACTCATAAGATCTAATTAGAGGGAGCGACACAACAAGTGGGGGCTACATGTGGAATGCATCATAATGGATGAAGTTGGCGAACTTTTAACTTTTGTTCCGTATGACGTGTATCATTTTACTCTCATGCGTCTTGTGGGATTGTATGAATGCACACATATTGCGGACGCAACGCACATATTTCATTGGGTACCTCTTTGCAGTCCGGGAAATACGATTTTTGTGGATTTCAACTGCAACGCGCGCACCGCATTCTATGGGCTTGGGCCTTTAATTGCCACGATACATAAGCAATCGGCGACAAGATGGCGGGTCCCTTTGGCCATTAACGTCGGCAGCAGACACCACACTACATATGAGAAAAAAAGATCGGCGCCAACACCACACTGTTGCAACCAGAAAAAGAGGTTGCGGTCTTCTGATCGGAATTAAATTGTCTCTGCGCTCTACTTGGCCCAGCCACTAAGGGCATTGGATGCATTGAAGAGTGTCCTGGCTCATTTCGCTGTGAAGTCAGGAAAAAAATTTTCTCGAATATAAACGTTGGTTAAATTTTAAGGGCCGATGTTGGCACAAATTACAAAATCAATTACAGCACAAATTATTTAGGAAACTATTGTCATTTCTTTTTATTATGATAATATTGGTTCAATTTTGTACGGAAGAAAATATCGGCGAAATGGACGCCACAACCTCGGCGACACACCTCCATCCGATGGTCTAAATTTTCGATGATGCTGAAGCATAATTGAGGTTCTATGCCGTTAATGTGCCGAATTATCTCATCCTTTGGCTCTTGAATGGTGGCCCGTGGCGTTGTGGGTACGTACGTCGAACCCAACCTCGACGTCGTAGGTTCGATTCCAGCTCTGAGCGACAGAAATAATTTCATGGCCCCACCTCTTTCGAGTCACTGACAATGCTCAAAGAGTATTTACTTGCCTGGAAGAGCTTCTCAAACTTGGCCGTTGGGAGTCGGAACATAATGCTGTAGGTCCCTTCCACTCGTGTGAGAACAATAGCGCGCACAACACGAGTGTTTGCTGAGAAGCTAGGCCCTGGCCCTCTATCTTGGCGGCCAATTGACATCGCCACCACCTGGGATAACAAGGTCATTGAATTTGTCGCGCAAAGAGCCATTGCTTCGTTAGCTGTGTGGTAAGTGGCACCGCCCCGTTGAAACCACATATCGTCCACATTCATATCTTCCAATTCGGTCCATAAAAGTTCGTTATCATTAACTGCATGATCGGCCTCATTTTGGAAAAAAATACGGCCCAATGATGCCGCCAGCCCATAAGCCCACCAAACAGTCGCTCTTTGTGGGTGCATCGGTTTTTCGACAATCGCTCTTGGATTATCATCGCCCAAATGCGCCAATTCTGCTTATTGGCGAATCCACTGAGGTGAAAATGTACCTCCTCACTGAAGATGATTTTCTTCGAAAATTGATCATCCACTGTTGCCATTTCTTGCCCCCTTCTGACCAGTGACGACGCTTGAAATGGTCAAGAGACTTTAGTTCTTAAATCAATTGCTTGCCTTGTAAGCGTGTGAATGCAAGTCTTTAACGACGAGCGTGTGTGGTGTAATTGTTGGGCACGACAACGAGTTGAGGTGGACGGCTTTTCAGCCACACCTATCGCGAACAGCAGCAATGTTTTCTGCAGTACGAGCTGTACGAGCATGCACTGGTGTTTTCACATCTCCTACAGACCAGGTTTCAAATTTTTGCACGATTTTGACCGAATTGACCGAAAAAATCACGAAGTGCACGATATTTTGATTTGAACGCCCATTTTCATAATAAGCCTGAATAACTTAAACGCTTTGCTCGATTGTGTCATACCATAGGTTAGGTTAGGTTAGGTAGCACTGGCTGACTGGTGCAGAGCAGTCACACTTAGGCCAGAGTAGGCCCATTGTGATACCACGCGGATTGACTTCTCCTAACGCTAAAATCTGTTGGTGCTGCTAATGAAACGATTTACTCGGCCAATGCTGGCACCACTTTTTAGCTCGTTACGGCCGCTGAAGTAGTAGGCTCCTAGGTGCAGGAGCCTACGACTGGCAAGAGCACTGCAGGAGCAGAGAAGGTGATGAGTATTTTCTTCTTCCTCTTCATTCATGCAGCTTCTGCAAAAATCATTATATGGGGCACCCATCCTGCGAGCATGAGTGTCAATTACACAGTGCCCGGTTATGACTCCAATGAGGGTCCTTAATGGGTGCATGCTGAGTCTGAGTAGACTGAGCGACCATTTTAGGTTAAGTGAAGGACAGATTTCTTTTGTTTTAAGACAGGTCGCGCCTTCTACCCATTTGTCATCATGTGTGAGTCCTTAGAAGATGATAGGCTGTAGCGATCGGCATGGAAGGCGGTACCCCTGTTATGGATAGGGATGAGGTTGTACCACACCTAGCGAGTTCGTCGGCTTTGCAGTTTGCGGGTATGTCACAGTGTCCCGGCACACACATTAGGTGAATGTTGAAATGCTCGGTCATTTCGTTAAGAGACAGCCTGCAATTAAGGAGTTTTGGAGTAGAAGATGACATTGTTCAGGGATATTATGGCGGCGTGACTATCGGAACAGATGGTGATATCCCTTTTTGATATCACATTGTTTTTGAGCCAGGACAGTGCGTCTTTCATCGCTATGTTGTCTGCCTGCAAAACGCTACGGTTATCAGGGAGCTTCACGGAGTTAGCAATGTTGAGGTCTTAAGAATAGACACCTGCACTCACCCCCTTTTGTCTTTGATCCATCTGTGAAAATGCGCAGAGGATCTTTCAGCGTTTGCCTGTCAGACATCCAGTCCGATCTGGAAGGAATGCTGATTGAGAATTTCTTCTCGAAGATGGCCTGGGGTAGTATGCAGTCGGTGTCGCTAGCTAGGAAATTGAATTCCTTGAGAATGGTTGAGTGACCAGTGTTGAGTTCGGACCACAATCGAAGTGTTTTGAGTCTCAAGCTGTGCTTGCTGCTGCTTGTTTCCCGAATATTTCCAAAGGTGGAAGATGGAGGAGAATATTCAGTGCTTTTCGGTGCCCCGCTGATACACGGGTAGGCCAGTCTTTGTACTCGGTTGAGTTGCATTGCAGTTTATAGCCTTGTTTAGTACCGTCCACCAAACTGAGACACCATTCAGAAGTGTCGGTCTGACGATAGAGGTGTAAGTCCAGTGAGCGATGCGTGGTTGTAGGCCCCATTTGCATCCAATGGCCTTTTTGCAGCTAAAAAGTGCAGAAGAGGCTTTTTTTTACCCTTTCCTGGATATTGAGTGAGACCCAGAAATTTTATCTTTCCATGGATCAAATTGAATATGTCTGAAATTGAGAACTATTAAATGAAATGCAGAAAAAAACTTGACTTTTAGGTGTCGTTCACATTCAACATCGGCCCTTAAAATCAACAAGTCTTTTCGTATTTTGTCAATAGATGTCGTTGGAAAGGCATTTCGCAAAAAAAATATTTATTCGGAGAAGATGAAAATAATGAAGAAATTAGTTATATTTTGAAAGAATGCCACGCAAGCCACCAATAAAATTTGTTAAGTTTACAAAGACGATGCTGTATCAGTTCGTGTAGCACATCAATTGTTCGCTCGCTTCTGTTTTGGAGATTTCGATGTGAAAGATGAACCACGCTCTGATCGGCGAAATTAGGGAAAAGATTGACCACGACCGTCACATAAGCAGCCATGACATCCCTAGGAACCCAACCTTCATCATCAAACGGTTTTGAAACATTTAAAAAAGGCTGGCTACAAAAATAAGTTCGATGGAAGGGTACTACATGAATTGTCTGTGAAAAAATGGATCTGCGAGTCTTTGCTGAAACGAAGTAAAAACGAACCATTTCTGAAGCGAATGGTATCAAGAGACGAAAAGTGGATCAAATACGACAATAATGCACGAAAAAGATCATGGTTCAAGTGTGGTGAAGCTCAACAACTGGTCGCAAAGTCAGGATTGATGCCTCAAAAGGTTAAGCTGAATGTTTGGTGGGATTGGAAAGGAATCATCAACTATGAGCTGCTCGCTAGTCGGGTGATTGATTCTAGACTTAACTGTCCACAACTGATGAGATTGAAGCAAGCAATCGGAAAAAAGGGCCAGAACTTAATGAAGTTAAAAAAAATGGAGTTGAAGTTCGATTGGAAATACGAGGACTTTTTCGACTGCCCATTATTTAAAATTAGGAATATTAATTGTCAGGTCAAGCACATGATTTGGATTTGACGTAGCTCTTCTAGATGCCCAAGTGTGGTGTTGAATTTGGTGGTGGTTGACTGACAAAGTCCATGTTTTTTTTTTCAATGCAGCGCGACTGGGATAGCAGTGGTGCCTCAAAAGTTATGAATTCGACAACTTCGCGTTGCAAGAGACTGCTCTGTTACTCAATTGCCTCTTGACCCAAAAGGAACATCGCTTGACAAGATCTAGCCAGTATTTGATATCGGCACTGACGTTGCTAGACGTGATGTAGCCTCCCATTGTGAGCCTCTGTCGCTCGGAACAATTTCTAGTTCCTGACAATGTTCCTAGTATAGAAGAAGTGTCTGAAGTATCGCTGCTCGTAGGGGACCACTCATGAGACAACGCAAACCACAAGGTTTTTTGTCAAAAAGATGGCGCCCTCTTTTCTAATTCTTAGCTATTCACGCAATAAAAAGTCCCCATATTCCGCTCATGCTGCTCCCTAGCAAGGGGCTTTTCAAAAAGCAAGACATACATAAGCCCAAACATTATTCAATTATTATCAAAGAATTCGACAAGAAACTTTCATTTCAGTTCTTTTTCCCGGCGTCTCCTCTGTTTGAGTTTTTCTGTTTATTTTTTGTTCGCTCTCCTAATGGAATGTCGAAAGAATGCATAAATTAATATAAAACTACGACGAGTCCTTACGTTGTCGGCTGGCGTGGCGAAGGAGCGACGAACTTCACCTGATGGCTGTTGAAGAGCAAAAAAAAAAGCAGCAATATGTCTGTGCACGCCACACCCCCTGTTGAATGTATCTCAAGCTGTTGGGACTTACTTTGAGCGTGTTTTTTTCTTTTTTTTCAGAACGTGGTATTAAGCTCTGTGAAGAGGCCCTTCTCACAACAACTTCAGTTGTTTCGGGCGACACTCGAAGGCAGAAGGAGAGAATGAACGCGAGTCCATGTGATCATTGATTCTTGTGACAAGTGACAAATCGAAATTTGATATTATTCTTGAGTGAGTTGATGGCGAATTTGGCCTGGGTGCGGTGTGGGTTGTCGAAAATCAGCTGATTCGTATTTACCATGCACGACTGGTGGGACAACTCAAGCAAAAGGAGGCCTTTCTAAGCCTAGTCGGCTGATCTTATCCCTTACCATTGCCTTTGTTGATTTGATTACCAGTGGTGGAGGGATAGCTATTCAGAGAAGAAGCAAACTGCTTGAGTGTCAGACTTATTCTCATTTATTCAATAAATTTTGATTCTCTTTATGCAGTTGAATTGCTTGGATCTACATAATTCGTTCTACACGGGTTGGTTGCTCGTTGATCGCTCGTAATTTGAAACCTCTTGTATACGTCTGCCAGCGATCATGGGAACGTGAAAATAAATGCAACGTCTTCAAATTTTGTGTGCTGAACTTATGTTAAACTAAATACGCCCGTCTCCTTTTTCGCACTATCTGCAAATTTGTTGATTTTTGTGTCTCGCATTTTTGTGGAATTAAATGCACCGTTTGCAAAATAATTGTTTCGCTGTGCTTTACACAGTATTTTTACGAAGGACGCGATGAAAAATTCTCAATGTGCCTCAATGACGGACAGCAGGAGCTGTTAAACCAACCCATCTGGCCATTCACAGAGCAGATATTGCAAAGAGGGAGACTGACACAGGATGCATCATTACGGAGCAATGCGTCGAAAACTCTTCACTTAGCCTGATCAGAATCACCGAGCCACCAATCGCACTACAACCGCCACAGCCCCACTGGAACTGAGGCCTCTTGAAGGGGTCCTCCCCACACTCTTCCGATCAAACGGTTCATCCCCCAGGTGGGCACTCCTGTATTTCTTCTTTCAAATGTCGCGACCTTTGGCACATGCTGTGCTCACTGGGTTGGGTGGAAGCGCCTCTTATCAATGAACAACACACGGTTCCCTTAAGTAGCAAGCGATGTTCACGTAACTCCCTCCCTCGCCGAATAGATCAACGCAATGAATACGGAAAATAAACATCAACCTAAACGGCTCCATTTGCAAATTCAAATTGTTCACACATAATCTGTCGGCACTAAGCCCCGGTTCAGTTAATTGAAGCACTTGCTTAAAACACCCACAAATGGTGCGCGGCACCACCTCCCGCTTACTGCACCCATTCCGGCCACTCTCATATCCTCGCTCATCACTCATGTTCTCCATCTGGCTCTGCGCCCATGTCTTCGAATCCTTGCCACACACACACACTCGAATCGCAGGCACATCACAAATGTGCAAAATCGTAAAAAGTTGACGGCACTCATAACTCGCAGTCTGGCAACAATAAACAGAACGCAGACAATAATTCACATCTCTCACGAAAGTTGTAAATAATTGCAGGCGGCAGCCCGTACTTTCGGCGGTGCTCTCTGTCAAATTGAATTTTGAAAATGCCTGCGGCGATAAATTTAAGGCGGTGGTGAAGGAGAAAAAAATAAAATAACACTCAGTGTTCGCATACAAGACGCAACGGAGGCACGCTGCCCTCCACCGCGTCGTGCGAAATGTTGCAATGAAGAGTTTGCTACTGGTTCCGCGTTTGGTTCTCGCCATTTTTTTTTCCTGAATCCGTGAATATGACTTATCGCCGAGGTCCCTCAAGCCGGGTTGTGCTTATTTATAGCGCACGCATAAATTCCTGCCTCGGTAAACAACCTTTCCCGGCAAGTTATTACCCAGAGTTATTAGTGTAATCAATTTCAGGTGGTGAGGCATCGTTTTATGACCCCTTGCAGTGAGGGGGGCCCGCATGCAAAGGGATCAAACGGGTTTCAAAGGGCAGACCTAGAGAGGGAGAGTGAGCGATGGTGTAATTGGAAGGCATTGACACCTGCGGCGATGGGGAGTCATTTCTGCTGATTCCTTAAAAAGGAATATATTCAATTTGCCAGTGCCTTCGGGGTTGAGGGAGCTAGGGTGAGGGGCCTTGAGTGCCGCCTGACAAATTGACGTTCCAACAATTTGGCGACCCAGGGACCACTAGGTGTTGAGTGCCTGTCCTTGGTTAGTGGGGTCCCCGGTTCGAAGCAGCCAAAGCAAGGTTTTCAATTCTGGTCCAGCCACTCTTTGCTGTCAGGATCAAATAAGCGACACTAGCGCTGAGGTTGTCGACCAGCGGTGGCAGTCCGACAGTGGGTATCACAGCGACAGACCAAAAATGGTCTAAGATTGCTGTAAATTTCCCTCGGGTTTAGGGAGAGGTAGGCAGGCTCTTCGAAATAGCTAAGAAATGTAGGTCGCCCAAAGTAGTGTCGCACACCTCTTTTGATGACCGAGCGCCAATGCAACCACATCTCGTTGGCACAGAGTCATTGGACAGTCGGGCTTTGAATATCTATTCTGACGAGAAAGTGGAAAAGGATTCAGACAAGGCGAGGCACTGTAATGCGACTTTTTGAGATCATTGTCGAGAAGATCGTGCGGAACTCAAAAGTCAAAAGTCTGTGCAACTGCTCGTGCATGTCGATGACATTGACATCATCGGAAGAACACAACTGGTTGTCAGTGGGGCGTTTGTGAGCATCGAGAAGATGGAGCTCGACAAAGTATATGCTGTCTGCGAAAAAAGGGCGACCAACACCGACCTCTTGGACTAACCGTCAATATAGGCAGCTATAACTTCGAGGTAGTGAACGACTTTGTCTACCCAGGCTCCGAAGTTAATACTGGCAATGACACCACCGCGGAGATAGGACTGAGGATCACGGTGGCCAACCGTGGCATTTTCGCACTCGGAAGGCCACTGAAGAATAAAGCTCGGTCTTCAAGAATCAAGATATCCCTATACCTCGGCTCCATCCTAAAGTATGCCACAGAAGCATGGATAGCGGACGAGGATGTTCTTGGTCGCTTTGAGAGGAAAGGCGTTCGAATTATCTTCGGTCCCATATGTACGGATGGTGTTTGGAGGAGGACGAGCTGTACGGTCTGTCCAGCGTCATCGACCATGTCAAACGAGCTCCAATCTTTCGTTTTAGATGGCTAGGTCACGTCGAGCGAATGGACACCAACGCTTCGGCCCGGAAAGTCGTCGACTCCAACCCGAAGGGACGGACAACGCGGTAAAGGAAGACCAATCCTGTGGTAACGCACGCAGCCTGAATAAGTTGAACGTGCGTGGCTGGAAGCAGCTGGCACACGATCGGGCCAGATGGAGAGGCATGTTGACTGAGGCCCAGGTCCATCCAGGGTCCCATCCAGGTCCCATCCCCTGCAGCGCCAGCAAAAGAAGAAGAAGAAGCGATTTCTCTAAATCGGGGCAAACGTAAACTCCACGAGTTACATCTTAGAGGAGACCCGACGTAGAACCGCCCTTGCAACCGATGCCAACTCGGTTTTTAAAAACCGCGTCCTGCCAATCCTGGTTTATGGAGCCGAAGGGTGGGTACTAAGCAAAAGAGCACAGCAGAGTCTCATGTTACAAGGCTGTTGACTAAGTCCGAGTCTGTACCGGAGGTTCGTTTTTCCTCGTCTCCATTCTCTGGAGCTGGAGCATTGGTGTCCAGGCGTTCGATGTGCATTCGACGAATTCGCTTTCGGACAACGTTCACACCTTGGAGCGGCTTGGGTGCCTTAAACTCCATTCACCTTCCACGCAAGGACACCAAGAATCACGTCTGCAGAGGTAGTTCGTAGAGCAGGAGTTTGTTCGTTCGAGTCAGAGCTTTAAATCAGAGCCAGAACCGTAGAAGCAGTGGTTGCCAAGATTCCACGTGGGATTTCGCTAGGTAAGCAAATGGGACTCTCTTAAAAATTAAAATGCTCCGTCCAAGGTGGTGGGTGACTTAATCGCCAGCTTGTAAGGCCCTCTGGCCCTCTGAAACCTTAAGACCAGCTCTGTTCGCTTGTTCTTCAATCTCTGCGAAAGCTTCCACATTTTGGCGCATTTGGAAGCGAGGGACTGTCCTAAATGCACAATGAATGCGAAATGGGCGGCACAGGGTCAATTTGAGCCCACGGAGCTCAATAGAAAAAGTGTGACATCATGTAAGGCACCACTCATAGGAACCATCGAACAAGAGTTTCGCAGGGAGTTTGATTTTTGGGCAGCTAGGCTGGTTCCCATTCCCACAAGCCAGGCGTGTGTGGTCTACTTTCAGCTCAGACAAGTGGAATCCAAGGGTGAGGTGTTAGGGGCCATCCGCCGTCGGGGGCCGTTTCTAGCTACCTCAAGTTGCGTGTATAATTCATGAAACGAGTCTAAGGCTTGCAGTGTGCCCAAATTGGTCTGAGTGCAAACTGCTGCCTCCACACAAGATTTACGGGGTTATCGGAACCTACATCGCAAACAAGACAGTCTTCTCAAAGATTCCATTAAATTCCACTTAGAGAGACTTCCTCCACTCTCGTGAATATTTAACCTATGCTCGTAGTGCTTTGTTTGTCTCCAGTGCGTCTTGAAGGCGCACCCTCCTGTCGGCCGACAGAGCAGACAAAAACGGATAAAAAACCGTCACAGTCCCACTGAAAGATTGTTTATCCCTCGTGAGCGCCTCAGACGCGATGCAAATGCAAACGTTATTACTCACCCAGCAGTCAAGACATGGGCGCTTCGCTCAGGAATTCATGCTTGACTGTAAAAATAAGAATAAGAAAAAAGAACAAGCACCGAAAAGCGAACCCAGTGATCTCACTTGTGGTAGCAACGTCGACACGTTTCACTCTCATTATGCCACAATTTGATGAATTCTTAATCAAAGCTCAACCGAGCTCACTCGAGAATAACTGCGCAGCGATGCCGAGTGATTCTCTCGCCGCCACCCCATTTATCATCGAATTATTTATCAACATTCATTATACTTGCCGAAATGCGTGATTTTTTGTTTTTTGTTCGCTCCCCGTCCCCGGGTTGCACAAACAAAAACACACAGAATTGCTCAGACGACTCAAGTGATTCCGCAGCAGATCCAACGGCGCCCTCTCCCCCACCCAGACGGTCTACATCAACAGATACTCAGTCAGCCCGCCAATATGGGGAAAGTCTACAATTTATGCGATAATATGACGATTTTTTTCTTGTTTGTTGTTTTGTATTTTTTTGCGTTGTTTTCTTGTTTTCCTCGACACCCTCGGGGGCTTACTTTCCGTGCGGAGAAGCGATCCCCCTCGACGGAAAACAATGCCAACACGCCATTGCCATTATTTTGATTTATTCCCTCTGGCAACGCTATATGCGAACATGCACGGATTTATGTACATAATGTGCGTGTGCCGATGAGCCTGGCATCCTTCAAAGGAGAGCTGCAAACTCTTGGAATGTATTCTGCGAGTTTGATTCAAACTAATAACTTTGTTTAGCTGCGCCCCCCTCGGGTGGGGGATTGGCTCATCCGCCAGCCAGCCATTTGCGGCGACGAGGAGCGGAAGTCCAAGGTTGACTTGTTGGAAAGGAAAGCCGCGAATGAACAGACGAATCTCATGCTTTTAATTTTCGCTTACGTCTGCATGCGTGCGTGTACAGCTCTCGGATGGTGGCAAGGACGCACCGGAAGTTTCGTGTCAGAGACATGCCTTCGATTGCGGTGACACCTCCGGTGGAACACTCACCTCACCGAAATCATGGCGGCGTACATTTTGGCCCGCATCCACTTGACGGAGTTCGCATCGGTGTGCTATAAATATCGCCGAGATTTACTGACATCAGTCGCTGTGGGATCCAGGGGCTCCGTGATTCACCGAGTCATCTGCGAGCTAATTTTGAATCATTTTTTTTTGTGCGCGTTCCTTTGACGAGAAGGCGGTGCCGAATGGCTGAGAGGAGCTTGCGAATTGAAAAATTTTGAGCAATTACTCTCGTTAAGGCGGGGAAGACTGTGCTGGCAGACAGGAAATCTGCGTTGCCTTTGATGAAGTGGCCTCGTTGTGGCACTGGGGACGGGCAGTCGCTTATGCGAGAACTGGAGGACCCTAACGGCACATCACAACCATGGTCGGTTTAATATTAAAAGTTTATTACGGCGAGGGCTTGATAGTGATGCGTGGCAATTTATGGGGAAATTGGGCTGCGTAGGGGGTGCGAAATGCTTGATAATTAGAATGGCGAGCAATGGCAACAGTAAGCCAATCGTAGGCAACACTTGCAACTGCTAACTCATCCAAAAGCAGAATGGTAGGTATATGCCTTCGGGGCCTCGCTGGACAAGTCTTAAGAGTGCCTCCCCGTCTAAACGCAGAATGGCACGCATACGCCTCTGTAGCGTTAGACAGCTCTTAAGTCTGCCTCCTAGTCCGGTCATGGGATAGCAGTCTGCCTCCTAGTCCAACCACAGGATTGCAGTCATACGCCACCGGGGCCGCGCTCGACAACTCTCAAGACTGTCTCCTCGTCCAGTCACAGGATGGCACTCATAAGCCTCCGGGGCCTCGCTCAACAACTTTTAAGACTGCCTCCTCGTCCGGTCACTGGATGGTACGCATACGCCTCTGTTGCATCGCTAGACAGCTCTTAAGTCTGCCTCCTAGTCCGGTCATGGGATAGCAGTCTGCCTCCTAGTCCAGTCACAGGATGGCACTCATACGCCACCGGGGCCTCGCTCGACAACTCTCAAGGCTGCCTCCTCGTCCAGTCACAGGATGGCACTCATACGATTCCGGGTCCTCGCTCGACAACTTTTTAGACTGCCTCCTCGTCCGGCCAAAGGATGGCACGCATACACCTCTGTTGCCTAGCTAGACAGCTGTTAAGACTGCCTCCTCGTCCAGTTACAGGATGGCATTCATATTATTGCACTAAAGAACTTCACCTCTGATTGGTTGCGTACCAGCGAGTGCGACTACTAGTGAACAAGCAACGTCCGCAGAATAAATTAATTAATTGCACACCAAGCAGCCATCCACTCGCTCCTCGACAAACAGTCATCGGAATCAAATGCACAACTTATGCCTCAAAGTGTCAACAGCTCATATCGAACGCAACTTGCGTCACAACCGGGCACATGCAGCAAAACCTGACTCTCTGGCGGCAGACCACATCGATTAACGCAAGCAGTTCAGGTGAACTATTTCCCATCGGCATCGCTGTGTGTCAAAGAAAATCATTTCACATTCCTCAAAGCCCCGTCAATTCGCACTTCACCACTCGCGTCCCCCACGCGGGGATTGGATTGCGTTTCGCCGATTGATGAAATTCCTTTTTGGTCAGAGCCAAGGCAGAATTAATCGACGTTCAGCTGAACCGATGACGTGAATGCTTGTAGAAATAATAAAATGGTTGGCGCTGCAGCTCTAGAAGCACTCTTATTCTCTCACGAGTGGAAGTGGCCTGCACTTTTATGCCGACTCTGAACGGCCAAGTTTGAGAAGCTTTTTGTAGACCGATGTTCACTTTAAGCATTGTCAGTGGTTCGAACGAGGTGCGACCGTGAGAAGTATTTTTTGGTCGAACCTAGGCACAGTTTAGGTCGATGCACATGCCTCCAATGCCACGGGCCACCATGACATGGATGCTTGTACAAGTTGCCAATTGAAAACTAAGTGGCTGGCAGGCCAGTTTCTCGAAAGGCACATACATTTCATCTGTATCCGGACAAAGGCAGGCTTTTAATTTCTGACCCGGCACAGCCATCGCCCGCAGTATTTCGTTTGAGATCAATCCGATGGCATCCTTATCTTGGGACTTAATTCTTCAAACGATTCGGAGAAGGGTTCAATTCGGTCACAAAGAGCTGGAGTATCGCATTTTGATGGAGGAGTGTATCCCTTTTGGAAATCTTCTTCACAATGCATTTGAGATGAGGGAATCCTCTGGGTGGGTGTGCTAAGCGCCCATCCCGGGCAACAAAGACTGAACCGCACACGATGCTCCTGTCACTGCTCATTTCTCATCTTTCATCGCATTTCACATCTCTCCCAGCCATTTACATGAGCTTAAGTCGAAGGGATGGCAGGGAGATTGCAGCGCCGGGTGTATACGTCTGTATCTTGGTTTCAATCTTCTTCCTCTTTTTTTGGTTAATAGGATGTCATGTCCAGATATCTTGCATGGAGACGACAATGATCTCGAGTTGTTGCTGGCATCCGCTTCGGTTGCCTCGGTTCGGAGGGTTCAATCAGAGGGTTTTGTCTTGATGAAAAACAAGAGCAGACCCGGGCCAGATGTTCTCTTTCAGGCGCCTGCCCGTTTTCATTTTGAAGTTTTCTTTTTTGTTCATTTCCGGCACGATAGTGTGTGCAACACGATGATTGATGAAGCATTCCTATTGACGGCGATATTCATATTTTCGAGGAGACTGAAGGGAAAAGTCAAGAGCACAAGGGAGCTTGGCCATGATGTGAGATTGATGCCGTTTCGTGTGAAACGGATGAGACCGAATGACCGAAATCGCGTGCCTGCCACTCGAGAGCCAGTGTGAGTGAAATTTAAATAAGGACCAACGCCCACAAAGCATCCCCGGCAAAGCTTTTGTCAACGGACTTATCAACTCTCGAAATAAATTGGTTGGCGAATTTCCGCGACGTCACTTCTATTCATCCCCCGGTCTTAGCTGTTAAACTTGACACTTAAAATATTTTTTTGTTTTTTTTCCGCTCACTTCCGTCCACCGAGGGAATCTATTTTCATTACTCAGCTTTTAATTGTGTATACACTTGTTTTTTTTTTAATTTTTCAACCATCAACTGGAGATTTAATTGAGTTTGCAAAACTTCGGCGGAAACTTTTCGTAATTATGCACGTTTTCCGGAATGGGCGGGCTTTTGATTCTATTTACACGGGAAATTGGTTTCATTTTTGATATACCGACGCGGGCGTTGCCTTGAGACTGACCACGGGAGGGGTTGGAATTAAATTGCGTACACACGGAAATCTCCTTTCTTTGTCGAATTGGGAAACAAATTGCGGGAAATGTCGGGAGAAACTGTGGAAGTGGAGACTGTTTCTTTGTAACTAATCTCGAAATCCTCTGGTTTCTGGGAAGTCAAGAGTCAATGAGAGACACCTTCAGAGAAGTCCCAAAAAAGAGAGACACCTCCAGGGAAGACCCAAAAAATGGCTCAAAGAGAGGGAAAATTGTCAATCACTCGGAATATAAGGTGTTTTTCAAGTGGTCAACTGGAATTACTACAGTAGACTCTCTCGGTGTGACTTCTTCAACATCATACTTGAGAAGATCGCGCGAAACTCAAACGTAAATACCCGAGGCACGATCTTCCAGAAGTCCGTTTAACTGCTTGCTTAAGCGGACGACATTGACGTGATAGGACGAACACAGCGAGCCGTCAGTTGCGTTGCTGCGTTTGCTGGCAATGAAGCGGAAGCGGCTAAAATGGGTCTCGGACAGAGCATCATAATGGTTAGCAGAAACTTGGAGGTAGTCACGGACTTCGTCTACCTAGGCTCTGGAGTAAATAGGGACAACAACACCAGTACTGAGATCAAGCGTAGAATTACTCTTGCCAATCGCTGCTTCTTTGGGCTCAAGAGGCAATTGAGTAACAGAGCCATCTCTCGAAACGCCAAGCAGACGTTGTTTAAAACACTTATCATCCCTGTCGTGTTCTATGGCGCAGAGACATGGACGCTATTGAAAGTGGATGAAGAAGTCCTTGGTCTCTTTGAGAGAAGTTCTGCGTGCGATATTTGGTCCTGCTTGCGCTGATGGCGACTGAAGGAGAAGATTCAACCTCGAACTGTACGGACAGTCCAGCGGCAAGCACCTAGTTAAGTGTCTTGCGATCCAACGCTAAAGATGGCTAAGGCATGTAGAGCGGATGGATACCGCAGCTCCGTCCAGAAGAGATTTCGATACCGAGGCATTGGGAGAGCGCAACGGAGGACGTATTCGCTCAAGATAAGGCACACAAGTGGAGAAGAACCTCAACCGACTTGGGGTGCGTATCTGGAGGTTGATCATGGTGGTTGATGCCCAGTTCCAACCCGGACTGTAGCGCCAATCAAAGAAGAATAAGAAGAAGCAGTTTTTTGTCTCTATTTCTAAAGCGTGACCAACACTTTCTGCTTCGGTTTCGGTTCGGTGAGGTTAAAAGGTCGATAGCGTTACCTCAAAACAGACTAAGTCACGTTTAGCTCCACGTTACCATGCTCCAGTGCTGACAATACTAATAACTAACTAACCTGTTCTTCACAATAAAGTTTGTCGCCATTAGGATCTCTTGTGTTTGTCATTTTAACTGATCGCCAAGGTTGAAGTTGTGTTTATGTACACATTCCAATCAGCAAAGTCTTGTCGCCAGAACGAATGTACGTTGGAGATGACTGACACTGATGCTGCTTAGTTCAGTCAGGTTGTGGAAGTAGTAGCCTTCTGGGTCAGTCCTTCTTCGAGAGGAGAAGGTCCCCCAATTACAGAGCAAATGTGAACTAGTTTCTTCTACCTCCTCGCCTCTGCAGCTACTGTAAGTTACATTAGAGGGAACACCCTATTCAGAAGCCTAAGTTGCAATGGTTATGGCCTGCCCGGTTATGGCGTCGATGAATGTTTTGAGATTCGGTCTCCTTATTCTGACTCTGACTTAGTATCGGAAGTCAGCCATTTAGGGCTGAAGTGTAGTCCCAGTAGTCCACCTACAATTAGCATGTGTCAGCATTTCAAGGCTCCGTATGGATGGCAGATCTCCAGGCGGAAAGAGTGCAGATACTGTGCCTGAACATTTCGCAATTATCTAGAAAGTCACTGTGTTCTTTCTGAGTTGTACGTGATAGACTTCAGAGACTTGATCGCTGCCTGGCTGTCAGAATGGATGACTGGGTATCTGTGCTTGGTGCTGTGCTCTTCGAATTTCTGCTGCCAACCAGTCCCTCCAGCTGGTAATATTCTTGGACAGATGCCTCAAATTTAGTATGCGAAGTCTATGGAGTTGTCCCACTGGTTCGGAGTCGCTCTACATGTCGAGCCATGTGGTGCTGGGTATTACATGTTTTTTTAAGCCAGGACAGGGCTTTCTTAACCGCTGAAGTTTCCGCATAAAATGCAGTACAGTTGCTTAGCAAGAGAAAATGATAAATTAGAAAAGAAGATACACACACATATATTGTCGCCCTCCACGAAGCGCCGGACCCTTTATTGGCTTTGTAGCCATCCATTAAGATGCTACTACATTCCTTTCCTGGCCGGAAGTCTGACCAGAGCCATTTCTCGGTGCAGTACAAGTATGTGCTCAGGCATCTTACATGAAACATACAGAAATTATTAAAGCGAAGTTCACACCTTGCAAGGTTATGCGAATGGAAATGTGAAATAAAATTGAGTTAGGTATTTCTATCTTGAAAAATGAGTCAAATCTAAAAATTAAGGGTCCCCGAGTCAGGCCAAAAAGTAAGGGAGTTATTGTGACTTTATAGAGTCCCTGTGGTAATGCTGATCCCAACTTGTAAGCAGCACTTAATTCCTGGTAGCGAGGTTATTTGTTTACCTTTAGCGCTTTTGTGTTCGGCCAGACAGTTTTTGCCTTGATGCATGAATTGGGGCGCTTTCACGCTGTTAGCAGCATTTCTTTGCCAACTTTAAAAATTGGTGTCTTTGTGACTCAGAACCGGAAGATCGCTTCGATTTATGAAGTTCGAAAGTGACAACAGGCAGTCATTCGTAGAAAGATGGACGGCTAACTCCAGATGAACGGCTCTTAATGGAATGGAAGCCGCCCATCTCTTTTCTTGGCGGGGACACACCGTGACTTGTAATGGACCGAAGAAATCGAGCCCGGTGTGGCTAAATGGGGTAACTCGGTCCGATGGCACCTGCCCCATAAGTGGTAGTTTCAACATTTAGCTGACATTTGTGACATTCTCCCTTGATATTTGCACGATCCAGTGTCGTTGGCGTATCTCGTAAATAGTCCGCGAGGTGTTCTGATGACGCATCTTGTGGTGAAAATGATGAACGATGAGCTGAAAACAAACGTTCGTTTAAGCACAATGCAACATATTCACCCCCTTTTGAAAAGGGACACATCCGCCACAAGGGCATCATGCTGGGCTAGACAGCACAGCCCCATATGCCTTCCCAAGTGAGCCGCCCACACTCTCACAACAGCCTTCCACCGTGCTTTACTACTGAATCCAAAAGTCGTACATTTCGTCGTTCGTTCCTGTTTCGCAGATACCACCGCTACTTCGTGGGATTTAATTGCAACGTCTTCTCGGAATCTCTGGCGCCAATTTCCGGTTCACGAGAGATAAGATGATCCTGTTGACTCAACAGGCGCCAATATTCTCTGCCAAGTCATCCACCACTCTCCGCAGATAGAGGGGGTTGGACCAACTTAAAATAAATTTCAACTTAATCCCCAAGACATTCATCCTGCCATCGTGTACTTCTGCCACACAGCCCCAAGCCGTTCAATCCAAGTTATCCCACAACTGCTGCTCGGTAGTTTCCCATTTCAAGAATGTTATGTTTTTCTTGCGCCAAGCGCTCACAGACTCCTCGGAGAAAATTAAGCAAACGCATTTCCACCGGCATCGGGTCTCTCAACTCGCAAAATTTGCACTCATCGCCCATGCAAATCTGTTAGAAACTTCGTTTGACTTGTGCAAGATTCGCCGGGAAATACGTTTCACTTAAATGCAGGCGCTCGTGGAATTGATTTCAATCGCGTCTCGCTCGCGACTCTCATCAGACTCGGCGTTAATCACCAAAAGGAGGCGCACAACAAATGACAGCCGACTTTGACAGTCTTTCCAGGCTTTCCTTTGTTTTGTTCCTCCCAAAACAAATACGTCTCTCATCGCACGTGCATTCATCTGCTCCGTCGTCTAGTGCCAGCAAAGTAGTCGCGTCGCTTCAAAGTCCAATCTCACACAAGCGCCGGAACAATGCGCCCGTCCATCGTTCACGACGAGCGCTCGTTCGAATCGAGTGTCGAACGAACCCAAACAGTGCGTGAAACAGAAAGCCATTGTTTCCACCGTAATGACAGATGGCATTGAGCTGCTATTGTTGCAAATGCACGAGTTTTGTTTCGTTCTCAATTACAACGGCTGCCTTCGAAGGCCGCAGATTCACCTCCAAGGACCAGACTCTCCAAAAATAGATCGGGATTTATTTTCCATTCAGTGCTCTTTTTTTTTCCTCGCTTCCTCCAGATTTATCACGCCGTCATTGTCACGGCCGTGTCCTTCGTATTTGCGAATGGGCGCGTTATGCAACAGGACCAAGCTGCACGTCTCCGGATTGCAATTCTTGGCAGGCGAGCCCGGTTTCGTGTCGAATTAAATTTTAAATACCCAACCCACTCCCGTCCGATATCCACAGGTGCAGTGGCAGTCAGCTCGGTCACGTTCGTGTGAACAATGAGGCCTCACCTCGTCGTTGCATCATCCGCATGAGAGGCGAAAGCCCCTCGTTGCAATCGAATGAGAGTGCTGGTGTCTGTGCCAAGAAGGATTTCAGCGCCGATGTAATTCCGAACGTGGCTGCCTGATAATGGAATCGGCCACGGCGACCCGCAATCCACGGGCACAGGGTGCACCGATTTTTTCGGCGGATTCGCACACGAGCGGATAGCCCGGCGATAAATACGAACATTTTCATTAGTAATTTATTTTTTTCTTCTCTTTATTCCAATCAGAGCCCTTTCACTCTTTCGATTTGTCTGCTCGGCGGCCGGGCGGGTGGGTGCATGGTCGTGTATACAAAACGTGTGCGAGGGCTTATGAAATTTCTGTCGGTGGAAATTGTGTAACCTTTTTGCGGGGATTGTCCTCGGAAATTCAATCGGTTGGGTAATCCCTGTGGTAACTTTGTACAGGAAGGATGCCGATCGATTATTGATTTTATTCGCACTCGTGCTCGACGTGAGCCCTGTCACCGTCAATTAATTGAATAAACATTTGATGCTGGAAAATGGAACGCTCGTGGAGGGGGATCAATGAAGTTTGATTAGTTCTCGGTGAGTTTGATGCTACTCCGCTTTGGAGCGCACTGGAGGCCAGTGATGACGTCGGTGATGACGTGGGACTCTAATGATTTCTGTGATGAAGGGTGAACTCGTGTAGATTTCACAGAGGCGTGTAACTTTTTAGAAACGTGCCAAGGGTTATACAGTACTTAGAACAAACAGGTGGCCCTCAAGAGAGGACCCGTCTTAATCAACTTTACAACGTCTACGGCAATAAAGAAAATACGCAAGAATGAGATGAAACATTATCTAGCAAAAAAAAATCTCCTGGATACGATCTAACAACTATGAAGCAACTAGCAAACAAAGCCATTACTTGTATAAGAAACGCCATCAATTCAATCCTCAGACTAAACTATTTCCAAAAAGCTTGGCAAGTCTCATAAATAAGTGCAATCCACACAACCAAGAAAAGACCCTACAAGAACATCTTGCTTAAGACACTCGTAAAGCTACAACGTGACCGTATCGACAGGACCCTTAACGAAAAGCATCGTATCCCAGACCACCAATTTGGTTTTAGACAAAGGCATTGCACAGTGCCTCTCGGTCTTCGAATCCAAGCCTCCTCTCTCGAGAAGGAGAGAAAGACCGAACCTCCGTGCAATTGCTAGCATACGCGAACGACATTGACATGATCGGCCGAACTCAGCGAGAGCCGTCGATGAAGCGTTTGCTTGTATTGAGACGGAGGCATCAAAAATGGGTTAAGCGGTGAATGAGGGCAAAACAAAGTATACGCTGTCATCAAGAAAGGACACACAACATCGACGACTCGGTCAGAACGTCACCATAAGCAACTACAATTTCGAGGTCGTCAAGGACTTTATGAGTGCATGGACAACACTGCTCCAGCCCGAAGAGTCTTCGTATCCGAACTAGTAGGACAACGCAATATAGGATGACCACGAACCCGATGGCGCACTCAAGTGGAGAAGGACCTTTACTGACTTGGAGTGCGAAATTGGAGGCTGCTGGCTAAAGATCGTGCCAGCTGGAGAGGATTGTTGACTGAGGCCCAGGTTCACCCCACAGCGCCACAAGGAAAAAACGAAGAAGACCTGAACAAACAAGATTATTGTGTCGCAGTTTACCTTGACCTTGGTAAAACCTTCGATAGATAGGTCTTCTACGCAAACTGAAGACAGTGCTACTGGGCCACAACTCCTCCGAGGTTATTTGGACAATCGGTATTTCTATGTGCAATACGTGACAAACTTACGAGAAAGTGAGCCCCAAGGCAGAGTATTGGGACCTACCTTGTACCTACCTTGGACAGGCATGCTGGTTGAGGCCCAGGTTCACCCTGGACTGAAGCGCCACACAAAGAAGAAGAGAAGGAAGTGAAACAAGCTTTACATCGGGTCGTTCAACGTCTACAAATCTGTTAAGTTACTCACCTTCGTGGCAAATGAACTGAAAATTAGGACGCAAGTTGATGCAACCTATACAAATTTTGGGAAAGCATTTGACTCTGTTAACCACTCTTTATTGATTAAAAAGCTGGAAATCTTTGGATGCAATTCGTTGGGTTGCATCTTTTCTAATTTAACGCACACTGAGAGTAAAAATTGAAAATTCCTCATCCAAACCTACCAATTGCGTCTCAGGGGATCCGCAGGGGTGTCACTTAGGCCCTCTCCTCTTAATTGTATTCATGATCGGCATTATTTGCTCAACTAAATACAGTAAGTGATTGTTATTCGCCGATGACATGAAAACATATAAGAGTGTCAAGGATATCAATAACTGCGTGGCACTTCAATCTGATATTGATAGCATCTACGTATGGCGTAATCTAACGCTCTAACTCTGAATTTTCAGAAATGTCAATCAAGTCAGCCTTTTTCTGTAAAATTTACCTCTCCATTGTATCAGCTAATCTTTCTAAAGGAAAGAGTGTTACAGACCAAGGAGTAATGCTGTACTCCTCATGTTCATTTCGTCTTCTTCTTTGATTGGCACTACAGTCCGTGGGGGACCTGGGTCTCAACCAGCATGCTTCTCCAGCCAGCAGGATTTTACGCCAGCTGCACACACAAAGTTGGTTGAGGTCCTTTTCCAATTGTGTGCGCCATCTAGTGCGAGGACGTCCTCTGTTTCCTCGTCTCAATAATTCGAAGACTCTTCGGGCCAGAGCTGTGGTGTCCCTCTGCTTTACTTGACCGAACTGTATGGTGCAGCGAGACTTTTTCCATCGTCATCCTGCATAGCCTCAAAAGTTTGGCAGGAATGTCAAAACTAGACATGGCGCTGTATAGCTCGTCTCTATTCACGCTGTCATATGCGGCCTTGACAAATAGGTTGTGGGTGTCGATCTGCATCTCTTGAGTCTTTTCCAGGATCTGCCGTGGTGTGAAGATTTGGTCTACTGTGAACCTTCTGGCCTGAAACCGCACTGATAAGGACCTATCAGGTTATTGACAAAGGGTTGCAGGCGTTCACACAGAACGGCAGAGAGTATCTTGTACGCGATGTTAAGGAAGCTGATCCCTTGATAGTTGGCGCAGTCAAAGGGGTCTCGTTTCTTGTGAACCGGACAAACGACGCTGAGATTCCACCCATGGTCTGTTCAGGGACCTCACCTTCCACGTGCAGAACCGAAAATCATTGTCATTTGATCGTTTGCTGGGGTCGTCAACTGTGTCTATGTCAGAGGCCTGTTGTCGGTTCGTAATCGCCGTTTGTTTTTTATGTGGTGAGGGAGTTGACCTCACCCACAACCTACAACTGGTAGGCCAAACCCATTATTTGACCCTCGGGCAGAGGGGGATCGCTGCATACATGAGTTCACCACACAACGGTTGTTGTGATGGCTATCCAGGGACGCCACGAGGAGGCTGTATGTCAACGTGACTTATGCACAAGCAGGGATCGCGCCTTGTAGGATGCCAGATTGCTTGCAGTCAGCAACTTTGCCCTGTGTACTTAAGCCCTTGTCCCACAATTTTCATTTCACTCACATGGAAATTACATATTATCTAAAGCCAATTCGGCGGTCGGCTTCATTAAGCGTAACGCTACACGATGCACTGATCCAGTCGCACTTTTAGCCCTAAACGGATCCATGATCTGGCCTGGCGTTACTTCAATTTGACTTGCCCACTGGGCCACGCCGTACTCGACAATTGTTATTTGAAAGGTTTCATAACACTGAGCACGGAAGAAGTGAACCGCTTACAAGGGTAGATGTCGAGGTTCAAGTGCATTGGGGTGGAACCACATATCCACACCGCCACCTCATGATGTTGACCTGTCCAATTTGCGGACCGTTTGCAGCCTCGTCAGACTATTGTCTTGATCTCGTCGGATCGAGGCGACGGAATCGCCATCTGCCATCGTCCAGTTACATTTCACTTTCCCATCCGGTGGCCAGATGCCCTTCGAAAATGGGGTGAGCAAAAATTAAGCAACTCCGTGGCGAACGCTCCTTGTAGCGTCTTATGACTAACCACGTATAGGTACTGGCAGACCTCAATTCGCAATAGAAGCAGCGGGAAAACGTAGCAGCTGAACTGAAACAGTACCACTTCACCTTGAACGGCGGCATGCCCTAATTTTAAGCACGCCGCCTGAAAATAAAGAAAACAACGATTATCCCAGGAGCACCCTCCGTCAATCGACGGGTATCA
This sequence comes from Eristalis arbustorum, assembly GCA_916610145.1. Lineage (NCBI taxonomy): Eukaryota > Metazoa > Arthropoda > Insecta > Diptera > Syrphidae > Eristalis > Eristalis arbustorum. The sequence continues at coordinate 30,514,099 of OU744319.1, read as the reverse complement.
ACTCCAACCAAACAAAAGACCATGCTTCTTGTCTTCATTTTTTCACACCGCTCACGGAGCGTTCATCTCAGATACGCAGCAATCGTCTACCCGTGCGAGCGGAACGATCTCTATCCACCTCTCGGGCTCTGCGCATTCATGTCCGGCCCGGTATTCTTTCGAGAGAGCGGACCAGCCAGCCCAGCGCCCCTCCCCCGGCACGCCCCTTGACGCTTATGGTTCCTCAATATAAAACTAATTTCGTAAATTGCTTTTCGGTCCATTGTGCTCATCCCGGCCGGGGTGTTGAATGAACCTGTTTCGATGAAGTACACGCGCGCTGGACGTCCATAAGTTAGGTTTACGCTCCCATCCCACCTGAGCGATTGAATCTGGACTCGCACCGGCCCCTCGCCCGCGGAGGGGCTAACGCAAACTTTTCTATTAAACTAATAGAATTTATTGCGAGGAGCGGAAAGGTCAGCAGCCGTTACAAAGCCGGTATCGACGGCAAAAAAATGCCCAAAATGTATACGAGGGGACATGACATGAAACAATGGGCGATGGGATCGAATGGGGGTGGTACGTGGGGGTAGACGGTGAGACTCTTCGGAGGAAATTGAATTTACTTCAAGGTACACCATATTTCAAGGGGCAGTGAGTTCATTTAAACAAATTCTATTTCGGGTCTATTGAGTGCTGAGCTGATGGCTGTTGTTGACAAGAGTTTGCTGTTCACGTGCACGTGCTTCAAAATGAAGTCTTAACAGCATTTCCTAGGACGGCGACGAATGCCGGATTGTTTTGATTTCAATTCAAAGTCAATTAAGTGCATAGCTGATGTAAGTGGAGAACAATTGATGTTGCTACGTTGGAGTGGATCTGTGTGTGTGTGCACAGGAGAGAGAAAGTAATTAATCCTGCGCTAGCCACTTTAAGCTGTTGTGCTGACGCCGGTGTCAGTCGGAGACCACTCTGTTTGTGGAGTGATGAAATTGTGAGAAGGAGAGGTAGTGGTGTTGGCTGATTGACTCCGAGAAGCTTATCGACGGCGTTTGATTAGTGGGGTGGTTGGGTCCGGCGTAAGTAAGCCATTCCTTGGTCACATGGTCGATGATGATCGTCATGAAAAGTGACGATATCACTTTCATAAGCGAGAATTCTCACACAGGCCTTCTCTGCAACGAGAGCGGTCCCGCGCTAGATATAAATGCCCGGTTTTGCGATTCTACAAAATGAGAATGTTCTTCTGCATAGGCTGCTGCTACAGTCAAGAGTAGACTTGGACCTCAGTCACCATGCCTCTCCATATAGCCCGGTCTTTTGTCAGTTGTTACAAGCCACACACGTTGAACCTATGGTCCACTTCTGCATGCATGCCCACCGTAGGCGTTGTCATCCTCCGGATAATTGGTGTCCATTCGCCTGACCAAGCCATCTGAGATGAGAGATTCGCACTCGAGACCGATGTCGCTGTACAGCCCGTTCAGTTCATCATTCAGTCTCGTCCTCCAAGCACCATCCGTACATGCGGGACCGACGATAATTCGAAGGACTTTTCTGTCGAAGCGACCAAGAATATCCTCGTCCGCTTAAGTTAGTGTCCATGCTACTGCATCATATAGCAGGCCGAAGTCTTATATGGCGATATCTTGGTTCTTCGAGAGATGGCTTTATTCTTCAGTGGCCTTCCGAGTGCAACGGTTAGCATGCGTCCTTTTATCTTCGTAACGGTGTCATTGCTTGAATTTACTTCGGAGCATAGGTAGACAAAGTCGTTCACAACCTCGAAGTTATATGGTTTCTTTTTCGAGCCTTCAGAGCTCATTCTGCATGGTCTCCAGCCATTTGTCATTTGTTTTGTGAAATATTGCGTGCTCTTCCGCATTTGTGCAGGTGGGTGAGCTGTCTTGACCACATCCGTGGAGGTATGTCCATTTACAGCCGTGGCCCGACAAGAACCGGGTGAGGTGCTTGTTGCAGTTCCCGTGAGCTCTCGTTGTCCAGACTTCTATTCCGGACTTCTATTCCACTGACATGATTGATGTTGGTCTTCAGCGGCGATCCCTTACCTTTACTGATGTTAGTCAGCATCGATGAGGCTTAGCGAGTGCAATTGGCGGATTTTTGCTTTCCGGAGAGCATTCACAAGTCGGTGCATATCGTGTAGCTCGCAGTTCTACCTTCTCCTGTATTCTAGCTTTGCTACATCTCGACGTTAATTCGATAAACATTCTCATTTGTGTTACTTGGCTGAGCAAGAAAAACATTTTCATCGTGGTAAACTACTCGAAGGAGCAACGATTGCAAATTTTTTTACCGAAATTCGGAGTCGATGAGGTCAACTTTAGGAGCGTTAACTTCAAATCGTTTCGGTCGTAATTCTCGTCCTAGTAGACAGACAATAACCGTGTGTTTTATTTCGTTCGTTGTGTGATGTTGCCGTGTCAGTGGGACAACGTGTTGGTCAAAGTGTCGGCTGCCGTTCACTCGGCCGTAGCAAACCATACAAATCAGTCAATTCCACAGCTTTCTCAAGAATTTGGGCATCGCAAGAAAAAAAATAAATAAAATAAAAAAAAAGGTGCACCGCGCCGTATAAATTATATATAGTATGTTAGGCATCTACAGAGCATATACGCCCCGGTGCACGCGTTCGTTACTGTTACGGACATAGTTAAGATAGTCTTAAGTTCTGATGTGAGGTTAAGTTAGTTTAAGTTAGGCCAAGTTTTTCTTAACAGTTGTCTTGGCGAAGGAAATAAGACAAAGTCCTTTAACATAGTAAAAAAAACAGCATAAGCCGAAAGGTGACAGACAAATTACGATTAGAATAGCTTAGAGCACCCGTATAGGGTCAGTAGGTTAGGTGTTGTTTGTTAAGTTAGTTAAGCTAGTTGTAAGCATGTAAGTAAATTAATTAAAAATACGTTACTCAGTAACGAACACGTACAATTTGCTCAGCACTAGTCGGATCATTGTCAGCGTAAGTTTAGGCAAAAGCTTTCATGCATTAACGAATTCAATACAGCAGAAAATGTTTCCGTTCGCCAACAAATGAAGGTGTCAATCATGAGATGTTGTTTTCACCTGAATCCTGGAAAATTTCAAGACATTGACGATAATCAATAAATATTCAATGCATTAACCAAAGAAGTGGGTTCTTTTGCATATTTTGTGCAGCTACAACGCGCGTTGGAACGCATTTTACAAATAAAAAAATTCAAAAAAGCTTTCTCGGCTCGTGTTACAAATTGGTACCAAAACATTTTACAGACAATTCTGAACAAAGTTGCCAAGGACATCGGTGCTCTATCTTTTGAGCGGTTATCACCTAGTTCAACCATTTTCTTACGGTACGCGTGTTCCAACTTCCCCGTGTAACGCAACCACTGTGCGTCGCTGTCATGCTCAGCGACATAATTTTCACAAACCATTTCAACGCATGGCACCAAAGCCCCTATAAATCGCACAGAAGGTTGTATTAAATTATCATAATTACTACTTGACTGCTGGCTTGACACCGAAACCTGCGAGTCCACAGGCGAATAAATTCGAATTTATTTCGTTCATAACTCGCAATTTCTCTTCGTTACGTTCACACGGAAAGTCGTAATAAATTCTAAACTCTCTGCAAAGTTTGGAAACAGCGAGCGATGACGCACGTTTTGGCAGAATCGAAGGACTTTACAATGAATCTGGTGGCTGTCCACTGGCGATGACGCTCAATTGCAGTGCGAATCCTTATTGTGTTACTTGTCGCTCACGCAAAGTCTCTGAAAACAAACGGGCTCAATTCCATCCAGGAGTCTGCGGTTGTAGTCCTTCTCGAAGTGCATCGACATAGCCGCAGGTGGAACACGATGTGAACCAATTCACTGCAAGGATGTCACCATCTACCGTCGCAAGGTCGAGCCACAAATGAACAAAACCAAACCAGAAATAATCATCAGCATCGTCTTCCTCTTCGATTGTGGCAACTGATGCACTGATGCACTGATGCCGAACACAGTGAGTAGCTTCAATGGGATCGAAGCCGAACGAAAGCCTATTGTCATGGACAAGGCCACTGTCTCTGATGAAGTAATTTCAGAGACGAGGCAATAATTACCTTCTCCGTGTGTGACATTGCCTGGGATTGTGTGTGCGCTCGAAAGTCCTTCGATTTTTGTTTGCTCCTCCTGTAGCTGTGTTCACTTGTTTTGCCATGTTTTTGTGGGCTTCTCCCTCCGTCTCTTGTTGACTTGTTGGTTCCTTTGATTCCGACTTTGATGTTGTCAAATAGAATTTCATTTGTGACACGAGACTCTGACTTCATGGTCGGACCTGCTTTTTGCAATTACACACGGTTTTTTTTTTCTCTTGCTGTCTCTTTTTTGAAAGGCAAGCATCGGCCTTTCAATTCAAAGAGTGTTTGCTCTTTTTAAAATGAATGCACAAACAGCCCGCCGGGGTTGATTGAGAGGCGATGGTCGATGGTAACACCATCAAAGGGGCCCGCTGAGTAAACTGGTGGTCAAGCTTTGAGCAAAGAGATACCTTTGATGGGACGCGGCTGCTTATGCTCCGGTGGATTTGCTTCACAAGAGCACCTTCCATCACTCCATTGAGCAGCGGTAAGGTTTAAAGGTTTATTTCGGTCGATAAGCCAGTGCTTGGCTTTTTCTGAGGACTACTTCATGTTGAGGTTTCTCTATGCTTATGCTTTAAGTGGTTCATATGGAGGTCTCATCTTTGACTTAATTTTCACGGGTATTTCGGTTAGAACACGTGAAATGTTGTGTCTCACGGATGCAATTGGCAGTGGCTTACTAGTTCATCAGCACAGACGAGGGATTGTATTCATTATCGCGCGACTTATTTTCAACAAGGTACGAAGCAGCATGGCAATGTCGAGTGGTATGCGCAAATCGCTCAACAGACTCATTTTTCAACTGGCACGTGGATCACGACCTTCAGCCAAAACGAAGTACGGATTCATTGAACAGTAGCAACGTTGCTCTCATGGCAAGTGTTCGCATACCCAGCTCATGCGGTCGTTGGCTTGATGTGCACTAGCGCGCTGTTAAACTTGGTCATTGTGGCTCTGCTGTTCGTCGGATGACCCGGCGCTTGCTGATGCTCAAAGGAATTTCAAAAAACGAATCCACTCCATTGACAGGTCTATACGTCTGTAAAACAGTACAAAAAACAACGACAATCTACGAAAGTCTGTGCCGTATGACAAAAATATGGGTTTTATGTCAAATTTAAGCTCCCTCGAGAGAGTACACAATTTTCCCACCCAGTCCATAAAATTGTTGGGTTTTCTGTCAAGTCAATTGAAGTGTCAGGAACTCGACCTTAATCTTGGCGATTCTTCAATAGTTTTTAATTAGTTCAAGTTTTTTGTTATTTTTTTTTTTGTTTGAAATTCGTAGTTCGTAAGCATAATGACCAAACGAACTTCCAAGAAAATCCTGTTTATTAATTCCCAACTTTTGCTGTAACTGTTGACATGTGGCATCTGGCACCTTTCCCATCATGAAGAACGCAACAAGCACTTCGAAATGAAATAGTTTACACAATTGGTTTAATTGCGATTTTGTTTCTCTGTTTCTGACATTTTGCCCCACTCACCCCCACCACAACGTACTATAACAGACTCAATGAGAGGTCCGGTTGCTATGAAATTCACCGAAAACACCGGAAAAAGGCGTTCCATCGCTTAAACCTGAAATTTAAAATTTCAGTTTGGTCAGAAAACTTAATCATGTCGATTATGGAATCCGGTTGATCGACTGCGGAGTTAGTAATTCGCATCCGCAATCGAAATACGAACCTATTATAGAAGCCGTCGAATGAACTACATTATCGGACCGCAAAACCTACTGTCGACTTCTTCTGTTTTCTGTCAATCAAATTAATTATTAACATTCAATTCTTCTGAAAAATAGTTACTGAAGGAGGGAAAAGAGTATATTATGGACTCAAGTAGAGCAAGAATATGTTTCCCAAGATTTTCGTAATGGCAACATCGACATCCTTAAATTCAAAGAAGTTGGCAGTATCTTTAATATTCCTGACTGAGGATGGATATCAGAAAGGAATGGTACATTGACGGTTATCAGTTGTTCTTCATATCCAATGTGAATAAATTTAAGCGAAAAAAGAAGGCAAGAAAAATTATAGTTGTATGAAAAATCAAGGTGTTGGCCCGTGGCGTTGTGGGTATGTGCGTCGACCCGAACCTCGACGTCGTAGGTTCGAAGCTCTGAGCGACAAAAATAATTTTCACGACTCCACCTCTTTCGAGTCATTGACAATGCTCAAAGAGTATTCCCTGTCTAGAAAAAGCTTCTCACACTTGGACGTTCGGAGTCGGCATAAAACTGTAGGTCCCTTCCACTCGTGAAAGAACAATAGCACGCACTACACGAGTGGTTGCTGAGAAACTATGCCCTGGCCCCCTACGTGCTGTAGTGTATATTATATTATTATTATTATGAAAAATCAAGTATAATTCCCTTTTTTTCTTGTTCTAAAATTTACTTTCGTTGCAACCACTTATAATTTTTTAATCCAGATCCGCAACTCATTTGGTTCGGATTGAAAACGTCACAAAATGTACGAAGTGCGGACGTTTTCTACATTTGTGTACACTACTTCACTGACATCCGCTCACTTTCTGGATTGCGTTTTTTATAATAGGAAAATATGCGGGTGCTTAAATGTTTCCTTCGCAGTCAATCCGCGGGATTCCATAGTCGGAATGTACCTGTAAAGGATTTTTCGAGTTTTACTTTGTTCTCTGCGAATGAGAAAGCTCCATAAATTTCAATGCGTGTGTTTTCTTAATCAATCCGTACTCAGCTTAGTAATGATTCTCAATAAAACGCTTTTTTGCTGAGTTACATTTTCCGTCCGAAGATGTCAAAATACTCTAGTGTCAACAATAAGTGAAATTTAATTCTCTAAAGCAAAGAAAATACACAAATAATAGATAGCCAAACAAATAATATAAATGATTTGATATTATATAATTTTGCACAAGTGACATCAACAAGAAAACACTTACAGGTGTCAAATAATCGAGTGATACCAACCTTTAATAAACAAATAGTTTCCTTTGGCGCAATCTTGGATTTCGATTTTGCAACGCGTCCTAGTCAGTGTGGCAGTATAATTTTTCTAAGTAGTTTTAGCTCAGTAATTTGTTTTGTTGTCTTGCTTCACGAGTACAATCTTACTAAAGTAAGTACTGACTAGTCAAAAAAACACGCCTAATGCTTGCTACGTTCACTATCCTCCATCAACAGCCGTATGCGTTTTTTGTACGTTTCGTGAGTTCTCTTTCTTCAAAATACAAATTTAAACATTTGTGTACAGTTTCTTTCTCCAAGAGAGATTTTGACCCCAACTCCTGAATTTGCTCAACTAAGAATTTCTGAACGCAAATCAATTGAAATACACCTATTATGGGTGGCGCTACAGCCCTTAGAGATCCAAGACCAAGCTCATGACATGAGTGCAAGGGATCTGCAGTTTCGTGCCGACTCCGAAGGGCCAAGTTTGAGAAGCTTTTTTTCTAGACAGCTCTTTGAGCATCGTGAGTGACCCGAAAGAGGTGAAGCAGTGAACATTATTTTTTGTTGAACAGATCGGAGATCCAAACTAGACGTCGCGCACATACCCACAAGACCACGGGACACTACCTGTTTTGATGATGCTCTACCTACAGAATTCCGCAAGCCAATACACTCCAATGGCAGTATACAGCAAGATTAAGAGGTCTACGATTGATGTCTTTCCACGAAATTTTGAATATTGCAGCACTTGCTATTTGATGGCTTTGATATCAGCTTAAGTAGTCCTCAACAGCTTTCCCAATAGTCGCAATATTTATCGAGGGCGCCAAGACCAATGGCGCACTGACGTCAAGAGAAACCTCAGCCAAGCATCCTGAGTAAACACCCAATCTAGCGACTGGATCCCCAGCTTTCCATTGGTCGCGACCGAGTCGAAAGTGACTGTACCTCGCCGTTCCCCGACTCTAAGCCACTATCAAGGTGAAATTTACAAAGCAGGGAATGGAATGACTACAAATGACCACACGAACAAACGCATTGGCTTCTATTTCCTACGAATTTTCAAACATACACTGCTTCATTGGAACCCCTGATTATGACGGCCTTTTCCCCAAGCGATGGCCATGACAGTTAGGGTAGCTACAAGAACGATCAAGTCAATCGGACTGTCAAGCCGCCATTAAAATTATTTGGCGACTTCAAATCAAGCCCATGCTGGTGACTTGATGCCGCTGAATCCCGCGTCATATGAACAGGGATAAAGTCATGAATAATGTTTGTCAGAAAAGAGCCCAATACCAAGCAATCTCAGGCGAAAACCTCTGGCGGGTGTCAAGGAAAGAGTGCCACAAGGAGAGTGAGTCTACTCGAATACTTTGGACTAATTTGAGCAATACCAAGACCGACAGACTATTTCATGCTAGTTGGTGCACTTATCCAATTCGGGGCTCCTTTGTAGGGATCCTTTTTACAAAATTTATGAGAGAGCGATGAATAATGAGCTGCTCATCTTACTCTGTGGCGACGACACAACATCGAGTGGTTTTCAGTGAAGCGATGACTGCCATTTCTCTTCTCACGCTTTCGTTCTCATTGAAACTGAATATTCACTGACAGATTGGCATTTTTCGATTCACTCGAAGCCAGTGACTTGAGCGAATTCCAAAGAGATTGTCTGATTCCTGTCTTCATGTGGTGGTCCGGTGGATTCACTTGGGAAATGGAAGAATGATTAAAAAAGAGGTGCGTTCAGTGGACGCATGAAGTGCAGTCGGCAGCAACTCCGAAGGGCGCTGTTTGAGAACTTCTCTCAATGACGGTTCTCAGTCACGAAGTGCGAAGAATTAGAGCTGCGCCGAATGCAAAGTGGCGTTATAGGCGCCCACCAAGGAGTGCCCATCTCAGTGCGAGTTGCTGTCGTTGGAGGATGTTGAAAGCAGAACACAATTGTACGACTATTCGTCCAAGTTTTTTGTTGACCACACATTTGGGACTTCCTTCATGGGGACCGTAGAATTTGGTAGCGACTACTTCAGCACTTTAGGAGCATCAAAGCAATTGCAAGTACACACCCAATGATTCTCCGAGGTCTTATTCACCCTATCGTTGGGCACTCACTCGAGAGGAGAGCTACACTGTCGATTGAGGAGAGTTATTGTTGCTCGCTCAATAAGAGCTAAAGTCTTTTTACCAGCTTCATGGGTGTCGAAATCCCTGTGTGTGTTCGCTTGTCGGCCCGCAACACCTGCTGAACGGGTGACTTTGACAGGCAGAGCACAGCTATACTCTGAACAGGGGGGCCCTAACAAGAAGGAATGAGAAGTAGACGTTCTAAGTCCATTCCCCCCATATTCATAGAGTTACGTGATCCTTGGCCTACTGGATAAAGGTCGCAGCCAGACGCCAATGCTGAGTTGTGCTCTGACTGTACCTCTCCTTAGCCGACCCAGAGAGCTTCCTCCTTCCGGAGAGCATAATTGGCATTACCGCGCCAATGCGACTCTACTCGTAGGATCACAAATCAACCAACAAAGTTAAAGGCCAGCTTTAAAAGCTACATACGGTAACCTCAGATGTAGCGGCGAGCCGTGTTGAGCATGGTTTCGTCTGAAACCTAAAAGGTGCTAAGCCTGAAGTGGCCAGTAGGGATGCCGAAAATCGGTCAAACCTCTGGACAAAAGCCCGCTGACTGCCGACAGGACAAGTGTAAGCCATTCTCTAGCTTTCCCATCTCTAGATGAGGCAGAAACACAGGAGAAGGGTTTCTTCATACTTTTTGTTGATGGTATCAGGGTGTGGTTCCAAACTAGATGACCAAGCTTTAGTTGAATCACTGACGTTATTTACTTTGCGATAGACCAGAAAGTGAAACGCTTTCATGCGACTTTGATTCGGTAAAGAACTCTGTGACCTTCAATCCTCTAACGCCCTAGCAAAGAGATTGAGGAGCAATTGTGCACTGGCGGCCACTCTCGGATGATCCCCTTAGGAGAGGGCTCATTGATGCTAGAGTCACGTGGAGAGGGGTAGTTGTCACCGCACAAAAGAATGCAAAGAACGTGTGGTTGCAGCGGGAGCTAGGCTTAGATCCAACTTGAACTGCCATTGCCAGCGGAAATAGGAGCATATGGCAGCAGGTGGAACCTGAAAGGGTGCCACATTTTGTTTAGAAAACATTGCGATATGAAATAGAGATACCCTTTCTTAAGCAACGACATGACTGAATATTTCGGAACCGCCTCATGTAAGTACCCGAATCCGATCTGCACAAGGGCCTATGTCATCCTTCTTTACTGGTCGTAGATCGTATAAAGAGCTTGCTCTCAACCCATCAAAAGGTCTTATCAGGAGCCCGCTCTCAGGTAATTATATCAAGCGACTCACGATGGAAGCATGACATTGTGGCTTTCGCAGGAGTTTCATAGATGAAGATGAGGAGGAAACCAATGGGCACCTTCCTCGCTCTTGCAGTCCCCGCAGGCTCCGCATCTTTTCTTGAGAGCAGCAACTGGAGAGCGACCTGCTCGAGTGGCATTACAATCAACGGCCGCAAAATGAAGTCAGTCATTTGAATTTACAAACTTTTCCCTTTGGTTGCGAAAGAGCGTGAAGACGGGAGCACCAACAATTACATACTCAGAGAAGAATAAGGACCCCCTGAATCGATGCCACGCCGTTTGTGTGCACACCTTAGTCAAATATCTGACTGTTTGCACGGCACACACATCCCCCAAAACGGCTTAATCAACAGATCAGAAAATCATCATCTGCCGGCGTGACTGAGCAAATACCTTCCGAAGTGTGTTGACGGCAGCGAAACAAAGCCCGTCAATATCGTCTATCAACAAATAGTTTGAATCGAATTAATTCCAATAAAGTCGGCGTCAAGATACCAATTCACTCCAATAATGCGTTAGACTGGCGCATTTAACAAAAAATCTATATCCGTGCTTAATGAATCGTTTCCATGCGGTCATGCTGCTCTCATCACTCAGCCTCATCCATCCATCAACCGTACCACCCGCGGTGCTCAATCGAGCGGATTAAGCTTTTATAAAATATTCAACATCATTGCATACGTACGTTCAATTTAGCAACACGATGAGCAGCCAAAATAGGGGCGCGGCCACGCAAGGGCCGCTCAAAGGAATATCAAACGTACAATCTGTGTGTGAGTGCGGGTAAAAAAGAAAATACGACGAAGGCAAACAACAAAACACAAGATAAGACGCAAACGATATCAAGGGAGGCAGCGTAAAATGAAGGAGAAAAGCACTCGAATAGAGGACTCATCAAACGCAGGATTTAATCTCTGCGAAATTATTTTACAAATTGCAAAAAATCACTATAATCCTCTTAGTTGGACAAATCAAACAAAATGCTCGCATCAATATCAACGACTGGACGATGTTTTTCGCCGGCAATGTGTTGTTAAATCTCAGTCGTGGAGGGCTGTGCTATGTTCGTCTGGGCGGGGGTCTGCCTGAGAGGCTCTAGGGAAAACTTAAGACTGGGCGTTGAGGCCAGGCAAAGTGTGCAACGTCATGAAATAATTAAAATTTGCTGCAAAAGATGAATGGTACGGAACATGGTAAACGGTTTTCAATATCCTCTACGAAATGGTTCCCACTCCTTAAAGAGGGACTGAGAGGAATTGTAATGGAGCTGTGGAGTTCCGCAAGAATCGCTCGTTGGGCCACTACCACGCAATCAGATTTTTGAACCAAGTGACGTAAGAAAATGGGCACAGCCCACAGGGGGCCAGCGCCTAGCTTCTCACCAACCACTCGTGTGCATGCTATTCTTCTCTCACGAGTGGACGGGACCTACAGTCTTACGCCGACTCCAAACAGACAAGTTTGAGAAGCTTTTTCTAGACAGGAAATACTCCTTAAGCATTGTCAGTGACTCGAAAGAGGTGGGGCTCTTACAGAGCAGGAATCGAACCTACGACGTCGAGGTTGGGGTCGATCAACATACCCACAACGCCACGGGCCAACAGAATAGGCATACACAACAATAAATATACATTCCTGACCGTGCTCGGGTTTTCTATGGCTTTTGGCAACAACAAACTCTGTATGAGGCTCTGTATGACTCGTCATATTTCTGTTAACTTTCTCTACTTCCTGTCCGGCAATGTTCAGGTGGGTGGGGTTGTCAGAATACTAAGGGCTTTGGTTTTTGCCGTGTTTATTTTGAGCCCCACTTTGTCTGCCTCTGCTTCTAGATGATGGGCCATCAAATGCAGATCTATTACCCGGTGCACAAGGAGACAGACATCATCAGCGTTGTCAAGGTGCTTAGGATGTTATAGTCCATCGAATGCCATAATTTTCGTCCATCAATGCTGCACGGAGTATGTCGCTGATAACAACCAGAAACAATTGTGGTGACAGTATGCATACTTGACGAACTCCACTTTGGACCCCAAATTCCTCTGACAACTTACTATTGTGCATGAAGTGACACATACTACCTTCATGTGTAGCCTTTATAATAGTTATTCGTTTTTTTCGGAATACCTCTCCTGCGCGAAGCCGAGCAGATAGCATCTCGGTTCAAGCTATCGAAAGCTTTCTCGAAGTTGATGAACAATAGATATAGCGGAGACCTATACGTGCAGAAGATTATAAGTTGCAAAGCCTTGGTGGCCCGTGGCGTTTTGGGTATGAGCGTCGACACCAACCACAACATCGCAGGTTCGTTCACTGGTCTAAGCAACAAAAAAGCCACTGACAGTGCTAAAAGAGTATTCCTGTTCAGGCTTCTCAAACTTGGCCGTTCGGAGTCGACATCAAACTGTAGGTCTCTCCCACTGGTGATCCAATAGCACGCACAGCACTAGTGGTTGCTGAGAAGCTAAGACCTAGCCCGCTACGAGCTGTTGCGACGCTCATATTATTATTATGTTGCACAGTCTGAAGACACCAAACCTTGACCAAATCGGTCGCTTAATTGAATTTGAAAGGACAGACACATAAGCACACTTCACACTTCTGCAAGTGAAGAAGATCAAAGTTCATACTAAAGACCAGGCTACCCAGTCAGCGTTAATTTAAATGTTTAGCCACGCCCATAAAAATTCTATCAAGAAAGTGTAAGTCTATCTCTCATCCTAAATTCCTTAATTTTTTCTTACCATGCCTTGAATTAAGCCTTCTCTCAAGTGTTCTCCACAATTTTGCACCCGCTTTTTCACTTTTTACTGAGCGGGCATTGAATTAATTCAGAAATAGAAGCAAACTCCACTAGAGTCGCCCCCTGCATCATATTTCTAATGAATTCTTCGATTCTCTTCGATGCCCCAGACAGGCAGTGCTTGTAGCGTCATTGGAAAGTTAGAACCTCGATGTGAATACTCCAACTTACAAGTGTCCCAAGTCGTATCACATAATGATCGCAATGCGAGCCGTATGCGTGGTTGGTTGGAACAGGCAGTGGAAATGCTGCAGCCACGCTTTCGCCGTTGACTAAGATTTGTCTGTATAGCATTGATTCAGTTGATGCGAACGATGTTTATTTTTAGCAGAACACAGCACACCTGGTGAAACGTGTGACGTGAGAATAACGACTTCAATTGAAATCGTACACCAAATTAGATTGTTCCCTTGGAGCTATGTCGAACACGAGGCACGTACCAATACTCCACCGGCGTATGGATGTAGTCGCAACGCAGTCAGAATCGATGAAATCCGAAATCCGTCACAACTCTTCTCAAATCTTTGCCCATCCCTACGGCCCACCTCTTGTTCTGTGTCTCCACACAAATTGATCCGATATTTTTAGATACCGCTGCCAATTTTACTCGATCGACTCGATCGCGTGGAGGCAGAACAAATGTGCGGCAAGATCACATGCCGGGAGAAACATCGTGTTCTGGCTTGTTCGATCAGCGCGATCACCCAGAACTTGGCGGATGATCAAGGAAAACACAAATTAACAAAGACAATCACGATCCAACGTTTTGTTTTCGTTTTCATTTGATGGTCGTGGCTGATCAATGTGCTTACAGTTTTATTTGCTTTTGTTGATGGAGTTTTGAATTGTCTTGCTTTGTTGTATCTTTCTCGGGGTGCGGGTTCCCTTGGAAGAATAACGAAAGAAACTTCGGTCCTTAGATGAACTAGTCTTTGGCCCAAATTCGTGATTCTTAGTCACTAATTACATTCACACTGAACACAGGTTGGCTGAATGTGAAGATATGAACACAGCTGGCTGGGTCACACAGAGGGAGTCCAGCAGAAGGGCGTAGTGGTCTGAGGACATCATGAAACAAAAAAAAACCATCAACTCCAATGTTGACGTAGCCTGAGTCTAGTTGATGGTGGCGTATACGCAACAATGCCGGTCAGTCGTGCCGCTGTTCTGGCACTCATGGGATTGTAAAGCACGCATAAGCGATCTCCAGGCCAATTGATCCCCGCCATCGATTCTTATCAGGACTTATGAACAGGATTGGTACAACCACCTAGTTCGAGGGGACGCCTAGCTGATAGAATCCCATATAAGACCAGCCTTCATTCGTGTTACGTGTCCAAACAATCGCAGCAAAGCTCTTTTCGTTCGGAGAAGTTGCTGCTCGACATTAAGTTCCTCGAGTACTGCCGTGATTCTCAGCTTATCCCGACGAGTAACCCCCAATAGCAGCACGACGAAGTCTCATCCGAACAGCTTGTATTCACGATCTTATTCTTTCGGTCTTTACCTAAATTTCGTGACCAAAGGTGACCCGCTAACCTGTTCTAGACACCAAGCTCGGCCTTTGTGCTTACAGATCTTCCAAGCTTGGTCCGTATTGATCCAATTTTACAGGAAGGCTCAGTATCAGTGCTCCCATCTCTAGTGAAAAAGACCCCGAGATACGTGAAGTTTTCCACCTACTTCAATGGGACTTCACTCACATCTAGAGTGCATTGAACAGGTGTTCTTCATCCCAGAATCTGCGCATACAGTAGAAGCAAAACTATCGACTGAGAGCTGAAGTTCCGTCTGAGAAGATGTAAGGATAATCAAAAATTCTGCAAAGAGCTGATGGCTTACTCTCAACCCTTCCACTGCGAAACATTCCTCAGCTTGCTGCAACATCCAATGCACTTATATAATAAAATAAGGAGGTAACCAGACGCATCCTTGCCGAAGTCCAATGGCCATGGACCACGGTAAGAAGTGTTGATTTAGCACCGTTAACCGGGTCATACCTGCTACAGTCTGTGTCTAGCGACTGAATGACCCGTACTATTGATTGTGCGTACTATTGATCTCTCACGAGTGGAAGGGACCTACAGTTTTACGCCGAATTTTGGTTTATCACACTCCCAAGCCTTCTCGAATAAAGTTCTTAGAGTGAAGGGTTGGCCGGTTGTGCTACTGTTAGGATGAAAGCCGCACTGCTCATCCGAAATACTGGATTCGACCACAGCTCTAGAGCGCGCTTTCTTCTAACGCCTCAGCACAGACTTTCCCGGAGACACTTGAAAAAGATATGCCTCGGAAGTAGGAGTAATCTCTTTTGTCTTCAGCTCTCAATCACATCTGTTTGCCCGTCGGTAGATGTCTCGCCGTAATCCCAGGCTACCTTAACGACAAGAGAGTGCCACAAAACTCCCTCTTTACCCATCGCCTAAAGCTTTTCTAGCCCGATTTCGTGAACACCGACGGATTTACTCACTTTTAGCGACTGCATCGTCAGAATGACTTCCTCCATCTTGAAGACCGTGGGTCTGCTACCAGCAGTGACCTATTCACGATTGAGCAGCTGCGAGAAGTGCTCGCTCCATCTTTGCAAAATATCCCCTTAATTGGAAAGCAACACACCACCTTTGGGCTTGACTCCATCGATTGTGTTGAATTTCCTTCCTCTGAGTCGGCTAAGGGTTTACCAGAATGCTTTTTTCGCCGATCCTTCCATCTATTCGCCGAACTTCTTTCAAGAGAGGCGAGATTCAGTCGGAAAAAGGGAGATTTCTCTTCAACATCGCTTTGTGTGGCCAATATGATCACAACCTGTTCGAGGCGCCCCTGTTTTTACTTAAGTTTGCAGATCTAGAGAAAAACAACTCGATTAGACTAGCAGTTCCAGGTGTAAGCCATTGTAGCTAGGAATGAATAACATAGCGTCTTCGATGAACTCAAGTCCCCTGCACTGAATACTGGGAGTGAGCAGAGTGCGACCTTCCCTTCCCCCATACTCGTGGGTCCTTAATAAATACTCCAAATAAAAATGCGATTAAGTCGGGCATTGGTGATCTCCAACAAACCGCCCCAAGAAATCTGGGACACTCCCACATATCCTCCCGCAATCACCAGCTGGGCAGACTTCAGATACAGCTGGTAACAAAGCAGTATAAGTTGCCAAACTGGTCATCAGAGTTGATTGGAAGACCCGCTTAGCTGGGACACTGGAGTCCATTCCGATCCACAAGCGCATCTTGGAGCAGTTTGTAGAGGTCCCACTTTTGTTTTCTTCTTCATCGCCAGCTCATTCAAGCTCTCCATATCGTCCGTCTCTTCACTACGCAGTGAGATCAAGTCCTGCAAACGGGCGATAGATAGGTTCAGTGGTGAAATGGTGGCAAGGGAAGATGAAAAGTCAAGGAAGCAGTCAGAAAGCGCTTGCCTTCCTAGAAGAAGCATCCAAAGGGCTGGAAAGTCAGCATGCGGTCCGCCCAAAGGACAATCTGAAGGATGCGTCGGAGGTAAGAGAGGATGCCCTCTGGCCGAAGTCAGGAGCAAGGAAGAGCAGATGGGCCCACCTCCTGTTGCTGGAACAATTCGGCACAAACGAGGAACGGTCTCACCAGAAAGGATATGTCCTAAGGACAAGGAAGGACCCCCAAGCCAACCTCTGCTTAGCCTTGACGCAAACTCGGAAGGGAGAGCCAATGACCAGCAGTCCTTGAATGAAGAGGTTGTCACTGGCAATCCGTGGCTGTCTGCTAAGAAGAAGAAAACGAAAGCGGGACCTGTACAAACTGTTCCAAGATGCGCTTGTGCATCAGAATGGACTTTAATGCTCAAGCCTTCCAATCGGCAAGTATGCAAGGCAAAAATCCTCGGACACAAGGCAGCTTAGTCTTCATGATCGGAGGCAACTTTCCCGACCATGGCCATCCTCTCATATCTATTATCAACTCCTCTAGCCGCTGAAAGTCGAAAAAAAAAAGTAACAAAATATTCACCACAGGCAGACCGGATACTCGTCGGCAACACGCCCCCACCACAGTGAACTTAGTCTACTCGATGACACTTACTAGTCCGTAACCACAACAAGTACCAACATGTAACATCACTCCACATCAACTGTCTGTACCACCCAGTCGGCTACGGACAAAGCCCCGAGAACATGCACACCCCAAGCCTTGAGGTCGTCAAACAAACAGTAGCCTTCTCCACTTGCCGCCAAACAAAGGCCAACAGAAGTGGCAACTTGAGAAGCCCTCATCAGCTGCAAGGCGAATATTATTCTATGCAATCAACTTCGCATATTCATCGCCATACCTCATTAGCCCCATTAGCGTCGTAACGACCAAGAGGCCGCCATTTCCACCAATTTAATTCAAAGACCATTTAAAGCTGCTGCGTAGATGCACGACGGAGGCACATAAATGAGCCTTGCGAATGGCCCTTAGCTCAAGAGGCAGAAAAGAAGGAAGAGGAAAAAACAGATTCCACCGAGGCGCGTTCGTGGACGAATTCTCTCTCGCGTCGGAAAACTTTAAAAATGCAATTGCCACTTGAAGCGGGGTGGAGGAGGGTGAGAAGAAGTTCGGCAACGCGTTATGGAACCATAATAGCAGAGGCAGTGCGCAATGGTTTCTGATTCGAAGCAACAGTGAGTCGGTGGGAGGACATCGGCGTAGACTTTGTTTTCAACAACTGAGAAACTTTGCCACAAAATGAAGGCACTACCGGCTGGACAGCCCATCGTCGATGACACGGGACTGTCAACCGGCTGCGTCCATTTGACGTCGGTTCATGATATTCTCACTGAACCTGGCAATCCCCTCGAAAGTGAGGTCTCGTTTCACTACTCCAATTCGGCGAAGGCTAACCGAGTGGCAGCACCCCCATCTTTCACGACACCTCAACCCGTGCCTCAGTCGGATCTTACACTTAATTGACGGCGCACTAGATGCCATAAGTAGGTGATTCCGTGTGACACTCACTCGCTGCCAGGCGGACTGATGACTTGGCTGCCTTCATCTGTAGAGTAGATCACCATCATCAGCGGGGGCAAGGCTTGCCTGAAAGAATTCCATGCCACTTGATCCTCCGCCAAGGACTCATCCGGAATTGTGCCCAAGACACCAGGTGGGGTCCTTTAGTCAACTTGGCACGCAGCAGCATCACCGGATCAATGCCAAGACTCTCAGCA
Source organism: Eristalis arbustorum (assembly GCA_916610145.1). Taxonomy (NCBI): domain Eukaryota; kingdom Metazoa; phylum Arthropoda; class Insecta; order Diptera; family Syrphidae; genus Eristalis; species Eristalis arbustorum. Next base: position 30,495,676 of record OU744319.1, on the reverse strand, counting down.
TACATATACTTCATCACATGGAGGACAGATTTCCTACTCTCACCGCATCGGAAAATCAGGTCATTTTTTTCCTAATTTTTCATGAATTTAAATTAGCTGCTTAAACAGATGTGGCAATTATGCACGCCACACAGTTGGGCTCCGCAGAACGAGACAAGAAATAAATTGGCAACTGTCTCCCCATAGCACCGCAGCTAAATAATTTGTGCGGTGCTCTATGCAGTCCACAGACTGCGACACAGTAATCCGATCAGGACTTGAATCCAGGTCAGCCTGGATGCTCCGTGACACATCAGAAATAGAGGCACACAAGGGGTCTTAGGAACAGCAACCTCTGAGGGGAAAATAAGTGAGTCGGGACCAACGCCAAACATGGAAAACATTGTGCGACTACGACGACTTCAACAGACGAAAGTTAGCCAGCAGCTCCTGAATTTGAATGCTGCCTGCCTTACGACGACTGCTGTTTCTTGCTTTTTGGATTTCGAGCCAACAGAGGACGTCCTCGAACGAATGTTAGACACCACTTCTCCGGCCTGAGTAGTCGTCTATACGGAACCATTGGGTCCTTGAACGAGATGGCCTCCACAAGTGAAGAAGGACCTCAACCAACTTGCTGTGCTGGCGAAACATCGTGCTCTCTTGTGAGACTTGTTGGTTGCGACCCAGGTCTCCCGCGGACTGTAGCGCTTAACAAGAAGAGGAAATGCGATCGTCACTGCATAAGCACATCGGGGTTCATTCATGATCTCTGGTAAGGTTAAGTTATAGTGGTTAACTGCTAAGGGCACACATGCTTAGGCCAGAGTAGGTCCATTGTGATACCACGCGCTCTGCTTCAGTAACCAATGACTGAGAACTTCGGAGATAATCGCCCCGATTGCATATGGCTTAAACGAAAAAGAGTTGTGGCCCATGGCGTTGTGGGTATGTGCATCGACCCCAACCTCGACGTCGTAGGTTCGATTCCTGCTCTGAGCGACAAAAATAATGTTCACGACCCCACCTCTTTCGAGTCACTGACAATGCTCAAAGAGTATTTCCCGTCTAGAAAAAGCTTCTCAAACATAGCCGTTCGGATTCGGCATAAAACTGTGGGTCCCTTCAACTCGTGAGAGAACAATAGCACGCACAACACGAGTGGTTGCTGAGAAGCTAGGCCCGGGCCCTATACGGGCTGTAGCGCCACCCATATTATTATTATTATAAGACTTACAGTGAAGTGGCATAATACATTTTCATATTCTAAGATTAAAGTAAATAGTTCAAGATTAATTCATTCAAGCTAACTATATTAGAATTTACTTGAATTGCAACCAAATTAGTTAAGAATTTCATTTTAGAGATTATTTCAGTTCATATATGAGAGGTGAGAAAAACAAGCTGAGTTAAATTGTCTGTATTCGGTCTTAGACCGTACCTGTGGGGGAAGATAATTCCACAGATGTACAGAATAAATGAAGAAATGTCTACGGGATGTTAAACATAAATGAACAGAAGGTTTTAACGTGATATTACGACTCGATCGACAGAAGGTTAGTTTCTCATAAAGGTAGTCAGGCTGTTTCCAATGAACTATTTTAAAGAGTTGTATGCATGATCTGTAATCTGCCAGTCCCACTAATTATCACGGTACGAAGAGCGCATAATTATTCGAAAAATCTAAGATCACAAGCGCTTTGGTGGGCCTAAGATTGTAAATCAACTGTTGGTTGAATGTGGATAGCATGTTATTGAGTCTACTGTTTGCGGAACAAAAAATTTAGAAAGGTCAAACTGTCGAGTGGCTAGAAAATAGTCCTTCCTCAATCATGCAAACCTGCAACCTTCGCCAAAACTTTGCTAAAAACCATAAAAGAAGGCGTGATTTTTGTCTTTTCAAATTTTTCTTACCCCACACCATTACTTTTCCATCAGGCTCACAAAGGTTGAACATGCTCTCATCTGCAAAAAATACATCATACATACAGGATTGTTTTTCTCTGCATACTTTTGACCAATGTTGCAGTTGCGCATGATTGAGAAAGGGCTATTTTCTAGCCATTTTCCAAAAGGAAAAAACCGCATATTAAAAGCAGTCACTGTATGTACATTCAGTCTTTAAAAAAAGGAACAAGCAATTCATCCCATTAAATGCGTACTAGGTACATTTGTTGGAAATTATTGAAAACTAGTGTTTGGTGGAAAATTTGTTTTCTTCGAAATCTTGCTCATTATATGCGCCTCCATACCAGTTCGGATGTAAATTCATTATCGCTTAATAAGCACTTGCGGAGAATACTCGAACGAACTTAATGCTTCTTGAACGGAAGAAGTGTTTTCAAAAACATCGTCTTCACCTGCGTCCATATCTTCTTACGGCATAGTTCCTGGTAAGATTTCTTCAATTATGTCTTCGTCTGAGGCATCAGAACAGCACATCAAGTTATCATCATACCGGATGTAATTTTGAAAATCGTTATCTAGAAATTCGTTGCTGAGGAGATGCATTCCATGGTTTTGTGTGGTAGTTCTTCGACTACTTGTTCTTCCTCATCTCGGACTTTCTTGGTCCGATGGCGCACTCCAGTTGGGATAGACATCAAACAACTTGGACTTGGACTTGGACTGTTGACCGAGGGCCAGGTTCACCCCGGACAGTAGCACCACAAGAAGAAGCCCAAGACTAGCTTTGATTGGTAAGCCTCAAAAACAAAATAAAAACGCTCTGTACCTCCTTACTCAAAAAACAAAAATGGGTAATTTGGAAACGGATTGTGAGTGTTGTAAGTGACTTTAAAGACGTGGGGCCTTGATAATTAATTTTGTTCGTTTAGTCATCGAACCTAGACGTCGCGATTCAAATGCGATGGGATCGACCCACATATTCACAACGCCACGAGTAACCACGTAAAATAAAATTAATTGCTTTTGATTGTTGAGGCGTACAAAAACATATTTCAAAGGCATACGAAAACCGAACACAAGTCCATGATGTAAGGGAAATGAGGTGTGCTGGGCAGCTTGCCAAGCCGCCACCTTTTTGTTTTGCAACGTCGCTCAGTGTCTGTTGTATCTACTCAGCTCATAATTCGGTTTGGAATGAGGAGGAAGAACAGGAGTTGAATTATTTTGATGATGGACCTCAGTACCTCTTTTCTGGTGTGAAAATGCAACACAGGTTGCAAGAGCTATAAGGAGTAGGGAAATGTTGAAAAGAAATTAGTTTATTTGCCTCCGTCCTTGACAAAAAAATGCCCGCAATGACTTCACTCAGGGCTCCAGTAGAACTGGCCAGTGTTTTCCGGGTTAAACTTAAAAAACACAACTTTTCTACTAGAGATGGTCTGCAACGACATCAGTAATGTCTTTTTTATGAGCAATCAACCGAGAAAAGTGAGAGCGCCGCCTAAAGACTGTAGAAGGGAGAGCTAAAGAAACGAGGACCAAAAGGTGGCAACCCTTCATTGCGTCGGAAACTATTCAGTAAATCTGCAGCGACGATTAAGTCAATGCTACGTTCAATGGCTTAGCAGAACTGTTGAATTAAATATGCCATGACAACATACTTGAAAGTGACAAAACATAACAAAGGTGCCACCCTAACACAACCCTTAGCAAGTCCTTCCTGACCACAAGCCTTCATATGCTTCGACCAAAAGAATATGCCAACCCGCTGTAAACCCGGTAAAAAATGTAAATTTCCAATCACTCACCTTTATCTTGCATTTCAGGATATTCGTCTATCCAAGGGCCGTCACAATCTCCTCTAACACGCTACGAACGTATCTTCGATATCCAACAGCGGCGAACCGTCGAGCACACTTTCACCAGTAACCCGAAGACTTGATGAACGGCTGTCCTCCCGACAAAAACAATGAACACTGTTCTGCAACTATTTTCCACAATGATATGCAATCAACACCGGAAGAGAGTACACCACACCACACTAGCACTGAACACTGAACATTTGATAGCACGTTATCCTTATGAGCAATCTCTCTCTGGATCTGACATTGAGATATTCCTTTGAGCGGTGCTCCTTATTTTTTTTTTTTTTTGCTGAATTTCCTTCTTTTTTTTTTTGTTGTTGTTTGTGTGTGTTTTTTTTTTTTTTTGTGAGCGAATTGTTAACTTCGCTCTCACTCTCTGAGACTCGGTCTCCCTCTCTTCTGTTTAGCACTTCAAAGGAGAATCTAGGTCCCAGGACTTCGCACTGCCAGCCAAAGGAAAACAAAAAAGTAGCAACAAAACGTTGAAAATATTGTACGTACAGAGACAGAGCAGAAAAAAACGGTAGAAGGTAGATAAACACGAGAAAAGGGAGACGACGTTGACGAGGGGACTTGGCTTATTTATTTAAAATCAAAAAATCAGAATTCATTCCTTTGAAGGTTCCGTTGTGTATTAATTTCTTTTCCTTTGTTTCTCGCTGCTGGCTCCTTACCTAGTCCTCGCCCGACCGGGTCGACGTGGTGGATCGCGAGGGTGCTCGCATCGCAGAAAGGAGAGCAAACGAAATCCTTTGTTGTCCTCTGTGAGGGAATAGATATATTCCAAGTGATTTTCCGTTCCCCCGTGCAATGAAGTTTATTGTGTGTTCTCCTTTCAAAGGAAAAAAGAAAACACCAATGTTTGCGGGATGAAACCACGTTAAATGAAGCTTCTTAGCTCTTGCGGGAATCTCTTTGAGGAACGTGAGGCGAGAATGTGCCAACAGAAGGACGGTTAACTTTGGTTGACATGCTTTTCGGGACTTGTGTTCTTTGTCCTGTGCGCTTCGCTTCACTTGTGGGCGGTTGGCGTGTGTCTATTCGAATCGATGAAATGGGAAGCTTATCACAAGCACCCACCGAGGACTGCATGCAACTGAAGGGGGGCGAAGATCTGAGGCAGACATTTCAAAAGTTCACAAAGTTCCCTTGCACCCAGCTGTCTGGCATCAGAGAGGACAAGAAAGAATTTCTTCAAAACTCCCATGAACAGATGCCGACGTGCACAAAGAATTCCACCCACCCGAAACTGGGACCCAACAAGGCAAGCGAAAAAACCGACGAAGAGAAACAAATTCTGGCCTCATTTTGGATACCCCGAATGCCTTGCGGTCACGAGCAACACAAGATCCAAGACACCGAGCGCCACAACTTTGGCTGACTGGCTACATTCAAATTACAAAGAAGCACACACCCAGGCACACACATGCGAAACAGCGAGTCCACACGTCAACCAACTAGGCAGAGTACATATCACATCCACCTCGCACGTGAACCCTTCACATCTCAGGGCGGTGAAAGTTCCTCAAACATATTCCGAACCAAGGAGCAAAAGAAAAAACAAGTGTATTCCATCAAAGGGAACGACGGAACGACGACAACCTGATGAGTAGGTTCGTCACCATCATCATCATTTTTGACAAGACATAAAGGCAGCCAGTGTACAGAGGGATGACTCCGAGCGCCGCGAGTCAGTGCAAGCAGGCACGTCACCGAAGGGATGATGCATTTCAATGCCCGTCCCTTCTTGTGGCGTAATATTTTGTATTCTTGATTACCCCATCCAGTACATTAATCCGGTCTGCATTTGCACACACTGCAGATGCAACAGAATGCAGAGACAGAAAATATTTGCCAAAGCAAGTGCACTAAAGTATTCCCTTTTACACTGACAATGACAGCGGCGGAGAGTGTGCGAAGAAATAAAGAAGAAAACTCGGTACTTTAAGTGTGCTCTGTGCTGGGTATCCTTTTGACAACTTTATTAACTCGTTGTTTATTTATATCCTTAGCGTAAGCTCAAAGCACGATAGAGCATGTACTCGGGCTTGTAAACGTTCTATTTACAACGAGATGGAGTTTTTTTCTTTCTTCGTATTTCGTATTCTTATCCCTTTTTCCTTCGGTCGGTACTACCGAGTTAGTGGGCATACTTAGAGCGGTGGTACGCGTCGTCGTGTACAATGTAACTGCTGTCGGTGTCTCGGTTTCATTTCGAGTTTTCCCTTGTGTCATATCCTCTGGGGAAAATTGTTTCTTTTCTTTTTCTCCGATGCGGACTACGTTTGAGAGTGTATTTCACAGTCGGTGGGGATGCGACGCGAGGAGGAGGCGAGTGGGAAGGAAACCAAAAACGGAGATTATAAGCCAACAGGGACGACAACGATGGAGGGACAGACTGATTCTAGGGATTTCCCTTCATTAATTATCTTTCTTTTTTTTGCACGATATTCCGCACTTGAAAACAACAAAATCAAATCACTCGCCTCGGATGCGACGACGAATCGCTCGACACTCTATTATCAAAAATCACAGAACTGTGCACATCGGCGACGGGAAATATAATCCTTCGCGTCGTCGTCACATCACCCGAAGTACCCGAAACACCACACAAGAAAAAAAAAAAAAAAACTGTATCCTTTGACAGGATTTTTCCTTGTTCATTCTTCTCACTACCTTCGAAGGATGTATCCGCACTGAAGTAATTAGACCATACGCTCGAGCTCCAATCGGCAAACTGACGTTAGGTTCGTTTTATCACGGAAAAGTTTGATGATTTCTGTTTGCGGTGCTCCGCCGAACAAGAAGGAAAGTTTCTCTCTTCTCGTTTTCACTGTGAACCGCAAAAATGCGACTGCGTTCTGGCAACTCCTCAGTCTTCTCTCTCTCTCCCACTCTCTCCCTATATCAGTTCAGTGATGACGATCTGATATCCGAATCCATTGGATGCTGGTCGCTCTTCCTCTCCGAAGCGGTTACACTCTCCCGATGCGCTCGATTTGTGTGTACATTTTCGCCGTGGAACTTGGGAGTGGAAAAGCCACTGGAAGTGGGGTGGCCACTCTGGAAGTCCCTCGCAGGCACACCACCGAGAGCGAGAGCTTTGTTCTCTTAAATTCTGGCCCCCGTTGAGGTTGAGAGATGAATTTCATTTCGTGGTTTTATGACTTCTTTTTACAGGCATCTGGATCCACAAGAGCACTGTGTGAATGGCATTTTAATTAGAATGCAATTATGGCACTGGCTGCTGGAGAGATATGCCGGCAACAGGCATGGGCACGGGCATTCGCATTCAGGCGAGGGCCCGTGCAACATGTGCAGCCGCAGCGCGGGTGGGCGCACTTTGTTTCGCGCGAACTACGGAAATGGTATTCATTGTGTTATTCGCAGAAACTCATTTGGCTGCGAAGCCACAATGGAAATGAACGAGCATTCTGGGTGTTTTGTTAATTTCACGGATCCTCTTTGGGATCTGGGGGAATTCAAGCAGCAGCAAGGGTCGCTTGAAGTTTCTTAATTTTGACTCGAGGCAGGAATGTGCCCGCAGGAGGATGTTCTCAGTCCAGTCCTCCATCTCGTTATCGGGCATTTTTAACGCTTGAACATGTGTCTAGCTGGTCGCCTTGCCTTGGCAAGCCTTTTTGGGGGGTTATTGCTTCCTTTGTGTTCGTTGCGCTGACTCTTGGAGTCCGTTCTAAGATTAGCTACTCCTTTGTTATCACATCCATAAGCATCGCCGCATCCTGAGGAGAACGCGATAAGACTCCTTAAAGCAGGCATTTCAGTTGGATCGATAGCACCACGAGTGTCGTGGTCGTTTCTGGATGCCGCCCTAGAAAGGTCAACAGAGGGCCACAGCACAAAGAGTACAGTCCTATCTGCGTTGAGGGCGTCTGAAGGAGAACATTCAGCCACTACAACTGCGGGCAAAACAGCGGCATGCAGTTAGTTAAGCGTCTTCGGATCCAATGTTAAAGATGGCAAGGTCATTTAGAGCGGATGGATACCACAGCGGCCCGAAGAGTCTACGGAACCGAGCAAGAGAGAACGCACCAGAAGACATCTTCGAACGACAAGGCGCACCCTAGTAAAAAGAACCTAAAGGCATGTAGCGAAAACTCGTGCCGGCTGAAGAGGCTTATTGGTTGAGGCCCAGGTCCACCCCGGACTATCGCGCAAATAAAAAATAAGATTATACCGTAGAAAGTCATTCGCTAGCAAGGGCACAATGGACTCATTCTCGCTTCAGCCACCATCAGTCTCGGAAGTGTAGTTTGGCTGGATAACCATTCTGCCAAGACCGTCAACGATGCTCGCTTTCACCCTCCCTCCTGTCATCTGTTCCATTTGTTGCGGCAGTGTGGCCTGGAGATCCCCGTGGTGGAAGATACGGGCCACTGAAGATAACAGTTTTGAAGTCTTGTGGTCAGAGGTGTTTTAGAGGTCATGCGCCAACTTGATGTGCGCAGCTTAAAGCAGCTAGCGGGAGATGCTGCTACCATTAGAGGTGATGCGCTGATTCTTTCTCGTTCCTTCTTCCTATTCTTCTCTCGTGAGCCAGTCCCTTGGAAGGCTGTTCTTGTGGGCTAGACACTACCAGGAACTGACATGGCGATGGATTATTCCTACCGAAGGCTTGGTCTTTGTCTTCTTCTTAACGCATGCCCATGTGTTCATTCGCTGAGATTTAGCTCCAACCGTATAGCTGATAGTGGCCCGTGGCGTTATGGGTTTGTGCGTCGAACCCAACCTGTGCAACGAAAAAAATGTTCAGGACCCCACCTCTTTCGAGTCACAATGCTCAAAGAGAACATCGGTCTAGATTAAGTTTCTCAAACTTGACCGTTCTGATTCGGCATAAAACTGTAGGTCCCTTAAACTTGTGAGAGACCAATAGCACGCACAACGCAAAAAGCTAGGACCTGGCCCCCTACGGGCTGTAGCGCCACTCATATTATTATTATATAAGCCTTCTACTCAAGTGTCTCCATTCAGGGTGTCAGGAATCTGTTCAGGCTTTCTGGTGATCGGTCAGACGCCTGACCCATAAAGTAAGCGGTCCTTGGACTAAAGTCTAGAAACTTTAATTGTTTTGTGGGCGTCTTCAAGTTAATTTCATGCGGAGTTCGCGCTTTACTCAGAGGTGGAGGATTTTTTTTAACAATCCGCGCTCTAGAGTGATTGCTTACATCCTTATGTGGCCGGGGTCAAGACTCTGTCGGGCCGATGGCATGGTGAGTGAGAAAGAGAGGAGGTACCTGTGCACATTGGTCCTAAACATCTGTGGATTGTAGTTTGTGGAAAATATTGGTCTGGGTAGATCATTCCAGATAGTTTAATGCGTTCTCTTAATTTAAAGCAGGCTTAAGGGTAAGCTGATATTCATTCATGGCCAGACGGGAAGAATGCAGATGGCCCATTTAATTGAGCATCGTTTGTTAACAGAACAAGGAAGACACAGTAGTCGGTCTGTTGGAGTTCGAGCGAGTCTAATGAACCCTCGATATTGTTATCTCCTATAAGTCTTATCGCTCGCTTTTGGATTCTATCTAGTCTGTGCAGGATGGTCGTGAGTCGCAAGACCAGATGTGGGCGTTGTAATTAAGCTTAGGACGAAAATTGTAAGGCCAAATCATAGGGGGGCATCAATTTGTTGCAACGATTAAGGAAACCTAAGCATTTCGCAGGATTTTTGAAAATCCCGCAAATGTGGTCGTTCCTACGAAGTCTAGAGCTGATACACATTCCAGGGATAGAAGGTTTTACGGTTTCATCTATTTACTTAAGGTGGCGCTACAGTCCTGTGCATCAACCAACAAGCGTCTCCAGCCAGCTCGATCTTTAGCTAGATGTCTCCAGTTTCGCACGCATAGTTGGTTGAGATCCTGAGGCGCGGTCTTCGTCTACTATGCCGTCCCTCGGGGGTGGATTCGAAGACTCTTCGGGTTGGAGCATTGGTTTCCACAAACTCTACATGGCCTAGCCATCTCAATCGTTGGATCTTCACTCTTCTGGCTAAGTCGATGTCGCTGAACAGCCCATTATATCGCCTCTTCCACTCACCATCTTTGCGAACGGGACTGAAAATCACACGAAGAATTTTCCTTTCGAAGCAACAGAGAGCAGCTTCATCCGCTTTTGACAAACTGCATGCCTCCGAACTATAGAGCAAGACTGAGACAATTAAGGTCTTGTAAAGCGTTACCTTGGTTGCTTTCTTAGCCCAAAGAAGCACCGATTGGCAAGAGTTATTCTTAGTTTGCTTTCAGCGCTGGTGTCATTGTCTGAATTGATAGCGGTTCCTAGGTAGACAAAGTTTTTGGCTACCTCAAAGTTATATCTGTCTGCCGTGACGGTCTGACCGAGACGTCGGTGTTGGGTGTCCTTTCTCGTTGACGGCATATACTTGGTCTTACTCTCGTTTACAGCTAAACCCATATTCGCGGCCTCCGTTGCAATACCCACTAAAGCGCCATTGACATCACGCTGTGTTCTTCCGATAAAGTCAATATCGTCGGCATATGCGAGTAGTTGGACGGACTTCTGAAAAATTGTTCCTCTGATGTTGGCGTTCGAATTTTGAACAATTCTTTCAAGAACGAGCGTCGCCTTGTCTGAATCCTTTTTTGACATCAAAGGTCTCGGTTAGGTCTTTGCCGACCTTGATGGAGCAGCGTGCATTCTCCATCGTCATCCTACACATCGGACGAGTTTGGTAGGGATGTCAAAACTGAAAATTGTTCGGTATAGCTCGGCTCTATAAATGCTATCATACGAAGCATTAAAATCGATGAAAAGGTGGTGTGTATCGATTTATTGCTCCTGGGTTTTCTCTAAAATCTGCCGAATGTGAATATTTGATCGATGGTGGACTTTCCTGGCCTAAAGCCACACTGGTATGGACTGACCAAGTTGTTGACGAATGGCTTTAGGCGTTCACACAGTACCGCAGATAAGATCTTATAGGCGATGTTAAGGAGCCTTATCCCCCGATAGTTGGCGCAGTCAAAGGGGTCTCCTTTCTTGTGGATCGGGCAAACAATGCTGAGGTTCCATTCATCGATCGTGTTTTCCTCCGACCATATTTTACAGATGAGTTGGTGCATGCTCCTTACCAAATCATCGTCTGCGGCTTTAAAAAGCTCGACGGGTAGGCCGTCAGCTCCAGCACAGTTGTTGGATTTCAGTTTAGGTATGGCAATCCTCACTTCATCCGGGTCGGGTGGACGGAATTGTTGATCTTCATCGTTGAATGTTTTGTTCTGCCTGACAGCGGAATTTGGTTCTTCGTCGCCATTATACAGTCTGCAGAAATGGCTTCTCCACATCCTCAGCATCGACTGTGACTCTACTACGATGTTCCCTTGATGGGCTTCGTTTCGGAATTTATAACCTTGACTGGTTGACTTTACCCTTCGTAAAACTTCGTTCATCTATATAAACGCAATAAAGGGGTCCTTTTAGTAACAGCGGACAGCATTGCATGCTCTGTTGTTCTTGCCCCAGTTAATTTTGCTGTCAAGATCGGAATTAAATGTGCTCCACATACGCTGCTGTCAACAAAGGAGCATTCCGTCACACGCCACCTAGGAAAAAAGATTACAATCGACAGTTATTATTTTGAGGTAGTAAGCGGGTTTGTCTACCCCTTGGCCAACTTAAACTCCGCAAACGACATCACAGTGGAGTGCCGACGCAGAATCGTCCTTGGCAACCGATGGTTTGTCATGAACAACTGAGCTCGAAACTTCTGACTCGAAGGACCACAGTGATGATCTACAAAACTCTCATTCTGCCAGTCCTGCTCTATGGAGCCGAAAACTGGACACCAAGCAAGACTGCAGAGTTGATTCGTGGTGCATTCGAAGGAAAAATTCTACGTCGGATATATGGTCCCGTCTGCGAAGAAGGCGAATGGAGGAGAAGACACAATCGCGAACTCTACGAGCTGGATGTGGATGTAGTCCTGAAGGCAAAAATCCGTCGACTAGCCTGGTGCGGTCACATCGAGCGAATGGACAACAACGCTAAAGCAAAGAGGGTCCTCGAATCTGTGCCTCCTGTTTCGTGAAGCAGAGAGAAAGACTGAACGACCGGCACAGAGATCAAGCCTTCACGGATGCAGGACAGCTTGGTCTTGATGACTGGAAGCAGCGTGCATAGAACGAACCAATTGCTCAGGCTCGGACCCTTCATCGGCCCGGCAAGTAGCATACGCTGCAGTTCCAATCCTACAATCGAAGGACAGGGTCGTGAGTCTTGGAACAACTGTGAGAAGCTGTGGGTGCTGTCATCAGCAAAGGAGTGAGTTGGATTCGAAGTAGCAGACATGAGATCTTATAAAAAAATGCTACTCGGCATGGAGCGCAGTCCTAGCTGCGTACATCCATGTGTTGACTGTTCCATTTCGGAATTTGTCGCTTCTGAAATAGAAAGCAAATACTGAGGATCAGCAAGCAATTTGGCAGAGAAACTGATTCGGGAGTGAGATCAACTTATGATCATAGCCACTTCTCTTACTACACATTTTCCCGAGGCGTAAGATGCATGTCACCCAGGTCTTGAAAAACAACTTAACAACTTGTGCGACCTCCTAATCCTTTCCTTTTTGGAATAAAAAGCCCAACGACGGCACTCAAAAGATTATTGCCTCGAATTCAGGCCATCACGCAAAAACAGCATCCCACACAAAGGCCAATGTCAAGACAAACAGTAAGAACGTCATACGTCAAGAGACATCAACAGAAAAAGTTCGAATCAAGTGCCAACACATCCAGGAATTATGTACAAGGGTTCTCGTCAAAACAAACCAAATTGTCACTCCGGCGACATTGGTAACCGGCTTAATTAAACATTTTGCAATCAAGTTAAAAGCTTTGCACTGTTTTAATTGCCCGTTCTATCCCTCAATTGGTTGGCCACCCCCGCGAGCAGGTGGCGCCCGGGGGCGGCCGCACACAGTCATACACTTTTGATTGCCTGTCCGCTGTTGACAGTAGTAAAGTTTAACATTAACCGGGATCCAAATAATTAATTAGCCTTCGTTCTCGCAAAAAAAATAGGCGAAAAAAAGCAAACCAGAGAAGCGCGTGGCCACCGTCAGCCGCCCCGGCAACGACCAGTAATTACGAGCGCGGTTTAATTATGCGGTTGCGATGTAATATTTATCGCATTGTGCACATTTGCGATTGCGGACGCTGGATTAGTTTTCATTTTGCACGGCGTAACCTGATGGGCCACTGCGTTCGCCTGGAACACTTGCGTCCCCGGATCTGCGGGGCTGGGTAAATGGAATTGCATTTTGCAGCAGTGAATTCGAATGAATTAATCAACTTGCACAGTGGCACACAATCAGCGCAGCCGTTTTCGTGGAATTAAACTAGATTCATCTCTCCCGTGATGGCGCCCAACGCAAGCACGGGTGGTACGAAAATATTTGCCTTTTGTCGTGTTTAAGTTGTCGGTTTTCACGGCCACGCGAGTATTCCTGCTGTTGCTTGCGAATTCACCTAAACGCGTGAAAGCTGCTGGATTGGCATTTTAATTATCTGCCGGCACTGTGCGCTGCTGCTGCAGTGGTGCTCGCAACAGAAGCAGTTTGGTGGCTGGTATTTATTGAGCAGCTGTTGAACAGTTGGTGGCACTTATTCGACCCCTGGTCGGCATCGAAGGACTCTAAGGGAATATCCTGGGCGGCATACAGGTCGCACGATAGATCACGCACCAATTCGGACGAGCTTGAGCTTTCATTGTGAATACTTAAGCGAATGATGAAGCGGTCGGTTGGCATGCAGGAAGTACCACATTTGGTGAAGTTCAGCAGCGATTGCAGGAAATTCAACGATATTAGCAAAATTCGGACTCGGTGCAGGCAACTTTGAGAGCGCCCACGTTTTTGTTCGTAGTTCTTGAGCAAATGTGACCAAATTGGAGTCTGTCTGGCCAGCGGACTCGCTGAAGCGCCAAGAATATTGCTGCCAATCAAGCATCCATCGTAAATGAAACAAAGCAGTCGACTTCACGAGCGGGTTTTGTTAGTTATTGGCTTATTTTGTAAGATTTGGGCTTTTTGTGCTGAACACGCTTTGCTGACTGCTAGTTGACTGCTAAGGGCAGTCACACTTAGGCCAGAGTGGACCCATTGTGGTACCACGCCGATTGACTCGGAAGCAGTTGGTGCTTGTTGCGATTTAGCTGGTCTATGCTGCCGCTGTTTAGCTGATTGAGGCTATTGAAGTAAAAGGCCCCTAGCCAGAGCGCTGCACTAGCAGAATAGGTTTTGAGTGCTTTCTTCCTCCTCACCATCCATGCAGCTTCTGAATCTTCAGAAATCATTAACTCGGCACCCACAGGAGGTGAATGCTGACATGCTCAACCATCTCGTTAACATACAGCCTTCAATTGAGGGTTTGTTTTGAGTAAAACATGACATTGTCCAGGGATTCTGTCCGAACAGATGGTGATCTAGCTTTTCGATATCACGTTGTTTTTGAGCCATGACAACGACTCTTTAATCGCAATAGTAATCATGGATCTTCAAGGAGAAGGCAATGTTGAGTTCTTGGGAATATACACCCGCACCAACCTTTTTGTTAGCCTGTCTGTAAAAATACGCTGATGATCATCCAACGTCTGCCTATCGGACATGCAGTCCGATCTGGAGGCAATGCTGATCGAGAATTTCTTCTCGAAGCTCGTCTGGGGTCATAGGCGGTGTCGCTAGGAAGGAAGTTCAATTCCTTGAGAATGGTTGAATGGCCAATGTTGAGTTCGGAACACGGTCGGAGTGTTTTGAGTCTCAACGCTGTGCTTGCTGCTGCTTTATTTCCCGATTATTTCCAGTGGTGGAAGATGGAGGAGAATATTCAGTGCGTCTGACGGAGTACATGTCAGTGCTCCGCTGATGCACAGGCAGGCGAGTCCTTGTGCATGATTGAGTGCCTTGCAGTTGAATGCTCTGTTTAGTGCTTTCCACCTAGGGACTGAGACTCTGTCTCTCTGTCGGTCTGACAATAGAGGTGAAAGTCCAGTAAGCGATGCGTGGTTGTAAGCCCCATTTGCATCCAATTTGCAGTTAAAGAGGGCAGAAGAGGCTTTCTTGACCCTATGCTGGATGTTGAGTTTCCAGTTTAGCTAGTTACCAATCGTGAGACAGTAAGCTGTACTATAGTGCCACGCAGCAGTGGGATTTTGTTCCGTCTGGTGAAGAGTTCGATATACGTTTTCTGTGAGTTAACGCCAAGTCCGCATTTTTGTGTTCATGCTTCCAGCTTGTCGAAGGTATTCTACTTACGTCTCTTAGAGTAAAGACGAGTTTGCCATATGCCTCTATCACAATATCTTCAGCATAGACAATAACTTTCCATCCTTCCTCTTCCAGTATTAATAATAAAATTTAGTGCTACATTCCAAAGAAAAGGAGAGAGAACACCTCCTTGTGGGATGCCCCTATTAACTTGGTCCTCTATGGATCTTTGCGTCTCCCATGTGAGAGTTTATTAAACCGTTTGTGGGTAGTTGATGAAATAAAGCTCCTAAGGACCTTTCGATCCCGAGGTTGTTGAGCGCAACTGAAATTTTGTTGCATGCTGTTGAAGGCCAATTCGATATCGAGAAATGTCAAGTGTGTTCTTTAGACTCGACATATATTTCAATGGTGAATATCAGTGAGTGGCATTTTGTGCAGATGAGAATCTGTGTGCTGGAATAACTTGCCTAATTTATTGGTCTATTAGTTTCTCCAAAGTTTTCAGGAGAAATGAGGAGAGACTGATCTGAGGTCCTTCGGTTTGGTATGGGAGTATTTTTTCGCTTTGGGAGTAAACATTACTTTGACCCTTTTCTAGGAGCTAGGAACATGACCTAGTCTAGACCTAGTGAAGATGTTTAGAATCCCCGATGAGGTCTGCTGTTCTTTAAAGCTCCGCGGGGATGATGCCGTCAGATCCTGGTGACTTGAAGGATTTAAAGCTTGCCAGTGCCCACATGACAGTAGCGTGATTGACATTTATGAGGTAACGTAAGGTTTTTCGAGTCTCTAGTTGACATGTTTCCCGAGAAGTGCGTATAAAAAGGGTTTCCTCACGGGATGAGGTCCAGGTCTCGTCAGGTTTGTGAAGAATGCCTGGAAGCTTCGGAGACGTCTTCGATCCTACCACAAAAAAGTCTGCAAGGGATTCATTGGGCCTTTCTTCGTTCGTTTTTAAAAGTGCTGAGGTGTTGTCAGGAGTCCCAGTCTTTGGCATCACGGGATCCCTTCTCATTGTTAAAGAGCTTCTGTATAACTTATCACTTCTTGGGAAACGATTTTTCTAATTTTCTTGTAGATCGGTCACAGCATTCTTCAAGACACTTTCGCGGTCTTCCAGTATTAGTTGACATGGTAGGAAGTTTTCTGCAGCCGGACGGCTATGCGCCACGGCACTGTCAAGAGTTGGGTATCCCAGAGACCACTATGGCCAATGTTTTTTCGAGTTCCTTTTTGAAAATCAATAAAATTTAAAAAAACTATTTTTCATGGATTTATTAGTAAGAACAAACGTCACAGATTGTGGGCGTAACATCGACCAGTCACGATTTGTTCTTTCTCCGCATTCTCTTCTATGCCCACCTCAAGACGAGAGCTGTCCACCAGCATACCAGTCTCATCACAACAAACCCGCGAAGTGCGGCGTGGTGTCCAAGACTTTTTTTTTCAAAAACTGGACTGTTTATACTACACAGCACTTACTTTGAAAAGTAAATAATAAGCCGGCCAGGGCCTAGCTTCCCAACAACCACTCGTGTTGTGCGTGCTATTGTTCTCTCACGAGTGGGAGGGACCTACAGTTTTATGCTCCGACTCCGAACGGCCAAGTTTGAGAAGCTTTCTCTAGACAGGAAACACACTTTGAGCATTGTCAGTTACTCGAAAGAGGTGGGCCCGTGAACGTTATTTTTGTCGCACAGAGCAGAAATCGAACCTACGACGTTGAGGTTGGGGTCGATGCACATACCCACAAAGCCACGGGCCAACACTTTGAAAGCAGTTTTCAATATTTCCCAACGCTGCTCAAACGTTAAGCGATTAACTTCGTTCCGCGGATGTTTGATATTGATTTTCTGTAAATTTTTTTCCGAGTGAAAAACTGATGTCATTAGCTGGGTCACCTTTTACTAAACCTAAAAGAGGGACTGGCCTAACGGTCGGGGCCCTCCCGGATTGAATGACGACACCCAAAAATGGTATACAGACCAGGCTTGGCCCAAATTTAGTCCAGAGAGCCCTTCGCAAACATCCCGTCCACTTGTGAGTACTCTTTCAACAACCCGATGGAAGCGATCGATCGCTTGCTAGATACTTGTTTGAGACGTACCCTGAAAGTGATCGATTCCACTCTCCCTAACACAGGCGAATGGACGTTTCCGCATTTAATTTTACAGTCGGTGCTGGTGGCAGAAGAAACTGAAATGATTTGAAAAGCTTTTTTCTCGAACCTAACGTCCTAACCTAACTTTGAGCTGTTCATGTGCCAACTCCTGTAGAAATCAGTGCAACTGCTCATGCGATAGACATCCATAAAGTCTACCAATGGCCTCTGGAACGCATATACAGAGCTTCGGACAAACAGTGCTCCTACTTCAACAGTCTGGATGAACTGTCTAAACTTGCTTCCACGCAAAGTGCATGCCCACTTGGAAACAACTGAACTCCCATCAGAACATGTCCAAGTTGCTCCCTGATTTGGTGCCTCGGCAGCAAAGCTGTGTTGTTACTTACAGGCGGTTTTGAGTTGCAAACGCTTCCACCCTAGCATAGACTGCACCGTGTCTCCACTTCATCCAATTGAAGGCCGATCTATCACTTCATGAAGAGCTTGTTCTCGCTTCCGTCGAAATCCCATGCCTCGCTTTCTTTGAAGACTCTCCCCCGAGGAATGCTCGGAGACTCGAGGCCACATCCATATGAAATCGACCTTAACCTAATCATCAGACCGGAAGTGCACACCGAGCTCAGTCTGAACACGTCAAACCACCGCGGCACCCTGGAGAAGAGATGAAAAATCCGAGCTCAGCCACAGCCTAAGCATCAAACCACAACGGACCCACTCGGTGACATCGCCGAGCATAACCTTGGCCGCAATCCAACTAGCACGCACTAACTCATGCAGAAAATCCGAGTGCACACCGCAAAGACCTTCAAAGAAATAAGCGGCGAAACTAGATAATCCATCCGGGCATCAGGTCTCACGCCACCGCCACAGCCTGGAGCAGAGCTGCCGCACAGCACCGGAAGCCAGTGCGGGCAGATGCTCTGTGGCTGTGCCATACATTATGCAAGACGCAATCAAAAGGCAAGTAATTACACATAAATTCCTAGGGGCCCGCCTTGCGCATCCGGCGACGAGATGAAATGAGGAGGAAACAAAATACTTGATCCTTGTAATCGTTGCAGCAATTACCACACATAGCGCATATTAGATCGTAAAGTTAATGACAAAGCAAAAGCGAGCAATTCCTCAGTGGCGGGCCCCGTCCCCCGGCTCCCGGCCCCGGTGCCGGAGCTGTGAAAGGACTACCAAGAGTTCACCAAAAATGGAAAAACGCAACCACACACGAGAATGTTTCAATTTAAATTTACATTTGATTTGCCGAGGAATTTCATAAATTGTGTGCGTTCCTCCAACAAATCCCCCTCTCTCCCTCTCCCACTCAGCGTGTGTGTGGCAAGCAGATGAGTTGGGGTGCAACGACGCTCGCGTGAGTATTCATAACACATCAAGCTGAATGCGGGAAAATGTAACAAGGATTCGCAGTAATTGCTTTGAAACCGGTGGCGTTCACACACGTCTTCGTCTGGTATCTGACTGTGGCACCCACCAGCCACCGCACGCCCTCCTGACGTAGAATCGTTTTCAACGCATAATCAGGACGCGGAATGCTTAGTAATTGCGAGTAGATGGATATACGACGTGGTTGCAGGGAACAAGTCCCCCGCGACAGGAGTCCCGTCTGAGCTTGTAATTTTGCACGCATCCTCGGTGTGTAATTTTGAGCGGTGAAATTAAATCACCATTTCAGAGCTGAAGCTGCACTGGGATGCGCGATGGGTACGAGCATCGGATGCGGGTGCGGGCATAGTTCCTTGGAGGCACATTCGCCCCGATTGATGGGCACTAAGAGGGAAAACGTGTGCTCCCGGGTGTGGCGATGGATTTGAAAGGGACTGTTAATGTTTGCCTCATCAAAAGACGCACTCGGCGAACAAGGTTCAGTGGTGAGCTGTCAGTGCGTCTGGTAGGATGATGGTGATGGAGTTCGTCAGACAAAACCCGTGGCTGACGAATCACTCGACCCGCGAGGGCATTGTCTAGCTGTGGAGATGTACACTGTCAGAGATCACACGAGAATGCTTCTGTAAGACGTGGCTCTGTTCGGATTGGCTGTTGTGTTTAATCGAAGACGGCCAAGTGTTGGGGTGCTTTTTATGCTGGAGTTGGAAATAAAATGGTGTCCTTAGGCCATTGAGGAATAAAGTCCTCTCGCGAAGAACCGAAGACATCCATATGTAGGACCTTAATAGTCGCAGTCCTGTTGCATGGAGCAGAGCAAGCATGGACACTATCCGCGGATGAGGAGATTCTTGGTGGCTTCGGGAGGAAAGTCCTTCGAATTATCCTGGGTACTGATGGTGGTGACGACGAACAGCGCCAACGATCTGGTCAAACGATTGTGAGTCTGTCGTCTAGCCATCTAAGAGATCACGTCGAGCGAATGGATACTAGTGCCCCGGCCCGGAAAATTTGGACTCCCATCCCTAGGGACAACGCGCTTAAGAAAGACCACACCCTCGGTGACCCACGCAATTGGAAAGGAGCCTCAATCGTTGAATGTGAGTGGCTGGCAACAATTAGCACAAGTCTGGGCTAAAATGGAGCGCCATGTTGTTTGAGACCCAGATCCACCCCGTAAGCAAAAAAAAAACTGCGCTTGTATCCAAACTTTCACCAGGAGTGGCTCCATTCGTAGAGTAATCGCTGGCACCCACGGAGACGACGCTAAAAATGTAAACTAAGTGATCCAGCGTGGAGACAGCACTACACGGCGTTGTCAGTGTTGTAAAAACATCAATGGATGGCAAGGAGCAAACTCAGACATGAATTAAGTCTTCAATGAAGTAGAAGGGGCCAAGTTGAGCAACCTGTAACTTCAGAAATTGGAGGTCTGCTCAGCAGGAGAATCCTTCATGCAACCTTAGTTGAATACACTATTAAAGTTGTAGCCTGGAGGAGCACCCCTCAAAGTGGGTTACTAACGCCCCTTCTGGGGGTGTAAGTTATCACTGAAATTAGCGGATAAACTCAGATTAACTGGTACCACCTCGAAAAGCACAGGTTTCTTCCCAAGCAGCATTCGATCACTCTGCACTAGTTCTCGGGTGACAGGGGCATAGCCGGATATGGGGTAGGAGATAAAGTTGCTAGGAAAGGGGCTGCAACCGGCCCTTCCCAAGCAATCTCATGCTTCCATCCACGTCTGACTGATGTCAAGAGAGACAAGACTCCCTTCCACCTGTGAGACTACTAGAATATGATGGCCTTGGTACAGCAGCGCAAGAACCGGCGAACTTCTCTACATGTCATGTCAGACAGATAACTGGCCAAAACCATAAGCAGAGTCTGTGCAGACGAGGAGGATCAAAAAGACACTCCTCATTCCCCTTGTCAATCCTGACGCGGCGATAGTCAGGCCAATCTTGACATATGGCTGTGCAGTGGAAGGCCATTCTAAAGACCGTCACGGACTTGCATGGCTATGAGTCACAGGAGCGATAACCGCCACTCAGACGGCAGGTTAAGAGGTCTTGTTGAGCCTCCTATCAATAGACCAGATGACAGCTGCAAAGACCCCTATTTTTATTATCTAGTCCAAATGTTGGCTGTTGGTATACAGACGAACTGCGTATTGCACATGCAGTAAGCGACTGAACTCTCTCTTACCTCGACTTCGATGGACCCTGTCGATGTCACTTCCGAACAAGGGAGGAGTGGAATACCAATGAACCCATTAAAAATGCAATCGTCCAAAGGTACACAGATGGTTCGAAGATGAGCTTAGGCACTGGTGCGGGTATTAACTCCGAGCAGTTGCACGCTATCAGGATTACTGAGTACGGCAGTGCTTTTCCAAGCGGAGGTCCTGTTGGATGAATGTTGGAGACACCGCCGGCAGGTGTGTCTGATCGCATGCTGTCACAAACAGCTTAAGGTTCTCAGCACTCGATTAGTCTTTGCTGGCTCCCAGGTCACCGGGACATAACCGGGAACGAAGCAGCAGAGGAACTTGCCGTGAAAGGTCTCAAATGAACCCAACTCAGGCAAATCGTAAGCATTCACCGCCTCTGGCAGTTGTCACGAGGAAACTGAATGATAGGATAACAGAAGAAGCAAGGGAACGGTAGAAAAACCTGTATGAGCACTCGGATGTTATGGGTCATGTACAACAGTGCAATTACCGGCCATGTATTCAATTAACGAAGAGCGAATGCGAATGAATTCCAAAATCGAATAAATTGGCAATTGTTAAAAATTTAAGTCGATTGTTGATTTATTCGGTCTCATTAGAAAACAATCGAATGACCAAATCGAATTGTAGTGCCTACTATAACCAAGAGAATGCCGAGTACTACTATCCGATTGTAAAAATGTATGTATGTTTATTCATATCATGTTGGCAGTGTACTTGTTGAATTTTAATCTGCAATCCGAGAAGATCGATCGAAGATTTCCAAAAACTAAACGGATCTCCTTCCTTCTTAATCGTGGCATTTCTAAATACTTTCAGACTTGTAATATGGCTGATGTGTTTCGAGTTGCTAACGACGCTTCGCTGGAAACTTTTTCATCGAAGTACCTCCACAAGTCATCTACACAATCATTCTCAGGTGTTTCAGCTACGGTGCTCCTTCGGGAGCAGTAGTAGTTTACATTGTAGTAGTGAAACGAAATGAAAAAGCGATGGGCAATTGCGAATAAAAAAAATGGTTCCAGTAACACACCTGACCAAAAACACACATGATACAATCCGATGGTTTGAATCGTGCCTTCAAGAATAGAAAATCAACAATCGACTCAATACAGTAAACGAAGCACTTACTAGCCGTAACCATTTGAAGTACCACAAAAGCGAAATGTGTCTTACTCATGACTACACCTGGCGGGCCTGTGGAGACGAGGAAGAAGGAGAGGACACTGATCCCTTTCTCTGTCACTGCCCTAGCCTCTGCAGATTGAGAAAGAACACTGGGACAGCATATTCACCAAGATTTTAATGAAGTTGTAGAGGTGCCACTAATTTCTCTTGGCAGAAGAAGCACAACACAGGAAGTACGGCATGAAGGATTGGCCACCGGAAAAGGGATCTATGGGGCCTATGGGTCTACAATTACCTAAGTGTGACGAAGCTTTGGCTAGTCAGCCTACTGACCTAAGCTTTGTCAACGACCCAGTCTTTGCATACTGGGACTGAAATACTTGCAAGAATTCTTCTTCCAGCACCCCCATGACTTGATAAATATCCCACTAAACTCTATTTGTAAGTTTTCTCAGGACCACCGGATGACTAGAAGAGACATCACAACATCTACATCTAAAAAGGCAGCCTTTTAAGACGACTAGGAAGGACTATGGATTATGGTCTCGATCAACCCCATGGGAATCACAATGGGTCCAATTGGAACGTGAAACGTGGTCACATCGTATTCGTTTAACCTAACCTAAGTGAACAATTTCAGAAATGGTAACACAATGGGTCCCAATGGGCCGGTTGAGTGACTGCTGTCAACCAGTAGGCGACCACACAGCCAAAACTAACCTTGCGTTAACAGCGGCTGTCCGCTTGTTGACAGAACTTTAAAATCTTGGAATTTGTCAAGTAGGCAGGAATCCAGAAATATTACCACTTTCGTGGCCAAAAACGCATGATGGTCCACCCAGTTATGTCGCGACTAGACTTAAGGCGCAGAACCATAGTATCTGTTGCATGCCTTGCATCATAGAAAAAAATTCCTGCTCCCAAGAGCTAATAAGAGAAAGCGGGACAACGAGTGTGGACTGTATATGGAATGCATCGCAACGGATGAAGTTGGCGAACTTTAAACTTCCCTTGCGTTTGGCGGTTGATTCTCACACTCGGCAAATACGATTTTTGTGCATTTCAACGGCAACGAATTCCATGGGATTGGGCTGCCACAGCAAGGTCATGATTTGGTCGAATTTTGAAATGGCACATCAATGCGGCGGTATTTTCCCCCATGAGCCATCGCATTGAAATGCATGCGTTGTCACCCACACCCACAGGCTTTTAAATGAATTGTTCGCGAATCACATCTCGGGCGAGAAATTCAGAAACATAACTTGTAACACTAATTTATGAGCTTCAGCAGTTTTCACAGTGGCCCACAAAAATCTTCGACCATTTGCAATGACATTTCACTTGTGGGCTGTCGCCTACCATCCGGCGAGATGGTCTCCATCTCTTCCACTCTTTCAGTGGAAGAACAAGATTCCACCGAGACGTTATCATCGATCAAGTTAAGGATCAAGCTGACACCAGGTTTAATTAGTTTTCCTTCACCTCAAAAGTTTCTTCGTCACCGGACCGTGCATGCCGTCATTGCTCTCGCATTCAAACCATGTCCCGGAGGTAACTTCTCGGGGCTAGCGCTCCCATCAAATGGCCCATCCGCAGTTGATGTTCCAGCCTTTCCATTGTTCCCACTTCCCCAGTACCCATCCGTCCGGCCAGTGAAACAGCACCGGAATATTGATCAGCCCTAAAGGTGTCACAGTTGCTATTGATTACATTCCGGCCGCCTCCCAAGATCCAGACCAAACTCGTATATCCCGCATATGCATTAACGTCACATCAAAACTCAATTACAGCCGTCGCCTGTAGCCAAAGTGGGGCCCTGTGGCGGGTGTGCCGTTTTATATGAATCAATCCCAACGTCCAAATGAAGCCATTCTGTCCCTCGCCCCACGCCGCCGCGCCGGCAAACGCCCAATTTCAGGCGACGAGCGGCAGTCCGCAGGAACGTGCGCCATATGTTACATGAGCAATTAGGTCATTACCCCTCGCCGCCACCGCCACCGCCGCTCTCGTGTGATTTGTGTGTTGCCTTCGAGTCTCGGGAAATGAAATACTCCACAGCCGTGTGCCGATTTGACGATTTGACAAGAATTTTTCACCGTCAGCCGAGTGATAGGTGCGAGCGCTCGTGCAACAGGTGCTTGGCGCTCCGGCAAGGTATGGAGCCCAAGGCCTGCATGGCAGCCAGCCCACCCAACCCCCTCAGGAAGGACCCAGATCTGTTATTACTTCTAAATTGCTTCGTCGTCATCGACGCTACCCCACTGCACGCTTCCCCCGGTAGTTTTGTGTGCGCGACGATGGTATAATGGCGGATGATTATATGGTGATGGTGCCATTAGCAATAATAGCAGACACCGAACACACACGCACGCCCGCCCGCTGAACAAACAAACAGTGCTCAGCCGGCAAACAACAAAAAGCGAACAAAAGGCGAGCAAAAAGAAAGCCAGCAAAGGAGAGAAGTTGCAGGCGTGAAGCGATCTACTCGCCTGCCGCCTGCCGCCTTCGTCACCGTCACCATCACCGTCTCCGTTCAGCATGGCTGAGAGGCGCGCAAGCGGTAAAAATTGAAAACGGAAAACATCTTAATGGAAGCACTCCAAGTGTGATAGATAGGTACTTGAAGGGAGGAAAATTAATTTTGCCCCACTCGTACGAGTGGGACCGGGCACGGATGCCGGCTGGCGGGTGCCATGCTCTTCGCGCTCTCGACTCGTGAACTTTGTTTTTTACGAGTATGTGAATATTTGCACGCGTTCAACATGGATTTCTGATTTTATTGCCCCAGATTTGTGTTCATTAGCATTTCGGATTTATTTTCGCCTGTCTCTGCTTGCGCGTGTGTTTGCGCTTTTCCTTGTCTTTCGGCCGGGCGTCGGAGAGGGTCGGAAATCGATAATCATTTTTATAGTGGAGCCAAGTCGAACTAGTGTAAACATTTCGTTCATTAATCAAGTAACATTCTGGCGCTAAGTGTGCCTAAAATGATTATATTGTGCTTTCAGCCAAGCATTCCTCGGCTAGGTGGTGCGTCCCACAGACGGTGTCAGCGAGAAGATAAATTGACAAATGAATGGTGGTTGTCGCCCCGAGGCCTACGGATATATGCGGCAGCCGTCCATTGTGTGCGTGCCGAGGTTAAGAAAGCGGCTGCAATGTCATCGACATGTAATTTCCGGTCGGTCCTGTCGGTCTGGTCTAACAAATGATGGACGAATTTTGAATAATGGTCGGCAGGAGAATGGACAAACGTTGGCTTGTGTTTGCGGTGCGGACGGTGATGTGGATTTCGGTATCGTGATTGTGCTGCGCCAACTGGAAGTGGTTTGGTTAAGGTGTGCAGGGGTATTTATTTTGCATTCAGTTCAGTTCGAGGGGACTGTTGTGGTCGACTGTTTTGGTGTGTAGGGAGCGAAAGTGGGCATTGTACGTTTGTCAATAAGAGAATATTAACGTTAGGGGCCCGAGGTTGGCGATTGTGCTTTCTTCCCATATAAAAATGTACTGGTTCCGACACAGCTCAAGCCTGGCAAAGTACAGAGGACAATGACTTTCCGGAACGTTCTAACCCTTAACAAACCACGCGCAGTTGAAAAACTATCGAAGGCGTTAGACTGCTGCAAAGCAGATATTATCGTCATTCATTAAATGCGGAGGATGATAAACTGTGACATCTTCCATGCTGATTGCTACGAGGAATAGAAGCAGCGCTTGTTCAGATGCAGATTTGATCAGGACGCTAGACTTAGACAAGATGTCTTGAGCTTTTGACGCGTAAGTGAACGTCTTTACGTCCTGCGTCTTAAGGCGCAGTTTGTTGATTGCCTGGCCTTGGTTATATGGGTACCAGATTCGAATCCCAGCAAAAGTCAATATTCGTTTATCTGGTTTTCAAATCTGGTCCAGTCACCATTTGCCGTTGGGATCCAATTAGCGGCACTGGGCGTCACAATGGACCAGTACTGGTCTAAGTGTGCTGGAAGCCCAATAACCTAACCTTACCTTAGATCAACGCCTTATGACAATCCGCATGTAAGATGTATGTTCGCCAACATTAGCCCTATGTGCGTTTATGTCCCTATAGACGTCAAGGACGAAGCTACCAGATATTGCTTCTACGACCTCCTCCAAGATACGTATGAGCAAAGCAATATCAAAACTAAATCCCAAAAAGGTTGCCGGACCCCTTCAAGGTGTCTTTCGTTGTGGTCCAATGACTAGCTTTCGGCGCTCCATTACTGCCCGAGACACTTGCTTTGTAGGGTCCGAGGTGAACATGCTCCTCAACTACCAAGCCTCTCCAGCCACCACGGTATTTGGTTAGCTGCTTATTTTTATTTATTTAGGCAGACGACCTGCCTGATAAATGGTCTGAGCCTGAGCAATTGTTGCCATCCATCGGTGACGGTCGTGGGCATACTGCTTCCAGTCATCAAGGTCTATCATCCGCGTTGACTTGGTGTCTGGAGTACTGGAGGTTCGCTCTTTCTCTCCTTCTCGAACCAGAAGGCTCGGATTCAAGACCCTCCTTGCTGGTCCATATAATTTAATGTTTGAAGATTATTTCATGCAAATTTTGACTTTGACTGCGCCTCAAATGGTCTATCCGCTTAGTCCAATTTTTGGCTTACTCCTTCCAACATTTCAGCCGATATCTCACGAATTAATGCTTCAATGTTGTCTTCCAATGCGTTTGGACTTGTTTGTATAGACATGAGCCCCACAAAAAATAGTTTAAAGGCGTTAAATCGCACGATCTATTTATACACTGCAGACAATGTCTTACAACACGAATATCATATGTGGCAAATACAGGATCATGGTACAGAAACATATACACAGAATGCTTACTATACGTTTTCACTAAGTTCTGATCATTGGTTAATATGACGTCGACCAATGGTGGCGACCAGTTTAGTTTGAAATGGGGGGTTCATTGGTGTTTAGGAAGGTTAGGTCGATAGAGCGTGTGGTGATAGAAACGGCACGACACCGACTTCTACGAAGGCTTCCGTAAAAAAAAAGAGGAGGACTATAACATCACCAACGGTGTACAGAAGTCATAGATACGCCCAGAAGTGCCGCTCTGGCAGTCGAAAGATGACCCAGAAAAATAAAAAAAAAAGCCTTACTAACCACTGCCCCTTGTGGCGGCCTTATTCCTCCCTAGGCGTTCCTCTTTTTCGGCACAATTGGCCTAATACAGGACCCATACGGATGTCCTGTAATCTTCCATGTCCTACTCCGAACAGTGGTAAGTCGACTTCAAAATGAATGGAATTTCGGTCGCAGTCACGAGGATCTCCTCCGGTTCAGTAGAACGATCTCTGCTCTTACTAACGCCACCCATACTATTAGAACTTAAGATCTATTGCGTTCCATTTCGTAGCATCGCTGTCTTAAGAGTTCCCCTCGCATACCATATATACAACACACCCGTTCAACGTTGTGTGGAATGTTATAGGCTCCTGTTGGGCATTGGCGGAAGCAATGTATACCGTCAAAGTCAGTTTTCGGTTTCGGACAGGGATCTGAGAATAAGAGCTGGTTCTTGTGTCTTTAGTTCTGATACAACTAGCCCAGAAAAGGCAAGGATAT
>OU744319.1:28938992-29214504 GCA_916610145.1 Eristalis arbustorum | reverse complement strand
GAAAAAAATACGTAACATTATTGAGTGTCGTCAAAATGACTCTGGGCACAGGCTACACATTCAAAAATTGACGCATTGATCTCTGCTCAATTCGTTTAATTCTTTCCTTAACAGCACCTCATGCCCCTCATTGCAAATTAACCAATTTTTAAAAATAGCTACCAATAACAAGGTTTATTTGCTGCAAGAGGATACCAACATAAAGACCGACATTATTGCATTATAACTAAATTAAATAAACGTACCCTTGTGATGAAATGTAAGTCACGTAAAATGTTCCCTTACACTGGATATAGTCTCTCGCAACGATAAATAGTTTAAGTTTTATTTGTTAAAATAGAAAAAAATAAACTGCCGCAACAAAAGTAGACAAGTTAAAGGAGTGTTTCTCACTGACTGAAAATTCACTTATGAGCAATGAAGCACGAGCACACAATACACGCACCTGGGTATTAGGGAATGAAGAACAAAATACACTCTGTAGCCGAAACAAGTGTTTGCCCTTGGGACGTTCTCTCATGTTAGTCTTATTCACATTGTGCTTAACACTTAGAGGATTCACAGACTCACCGCTATCAACCAAAAAGTGTATTGTATTATGCCCTTCTCCCGGTGCGGTGGCGGCTGCGGCGGCGTTACGAATGTTTGTCAATATTCTACCCTCAGGAGTTTTTCTCATCATGGACCTGTTCACTATATCCCAGATATATTCGAAACAAATTAACTTTGGAAGTATATATAATTATTACGCATTGTTCAAAGGGACAACATGGGGCAACAGTCTTGCCAATTTCCAGTGCGTACCGGGTAAAGTTTTCACTAATCACCTATTCATTAGAAAAAGTTGTTCGTAAATGTGAATACATTTTTGTTGATGTGACAGCAATTTTTCCCGTCTTAGCACCAATCAATATCATTAAATATACAGGTGATGAGTTCAAACATATTTCCGGTGGTATCTAACGACCGTTTATATCCTCATACTATATCTCGTTGATTGATCCGATCATAAAAAAAAAGTCCCCTCCTCTCCGGCAGAGAAAAAAAATAAGTGTTGCACCTTTTAACTACCACCGTGGTATAGTATATTTATTACGAAAGGGTGCATTTTTTTTTCTTTACTCATTTTTATCACCTAATTCGAATGAACATTTTATTGCTTTCACATGTTTCGTTTTCTCCGCCGATGATCCTTGCGACACGACATCAGAATACATAATTCAAACACGTTAAAACCGTTAACGTAGCTCCGTTTGTAATTTTGGAGGTTACTTTTCACCTTTGCCCGTGCCTGGTCTTCCCCAAAAAGTAAAAAAGATTCAACTTCTGATTTCTAAGCAATCGCTTAAAAATTATTACAAACTATCATCAAACATGACGAATTCACAAGAAAAACTATAGTAAAATCAAAATCAAAATTGTATACATATTTCTTCGTTTAAACAAAACTCACTTAAAATAGAAACAGACACGGAAGAATAAAAGTATCCAATTCGATTGAACAGGCAAGGAGCACACTTCGAATACTGAACAATTTTTTTGTTTTTTTTCCGGTGTGAACACCTGTGGAGCACTACTGATACTGAATGCGAACACTCTAGTCGAGTCTCCTTTATATAAGGATGATACTCTAATTAAAGTATAAATCTACACCGAAATAAAAGGAACAACAAAAGCGATTCCTTCTCGCCCACACCTACGCCAAAGGGGAGGTTCATTGCCGTTGATGGTAGAAAATATGAAAACTGAGACATGTGCAATCTGTACGCACAATGTTGCGAAACATTTTTCATTCAGAAATTCCTCGTATGGTGATGACATGTTGCTGGTAAGTGAGGAGATGATTAAATGCGCATACTCAAAAATTGATTTCACGTTTAACCGTTATTTGGAGAAAAAGAACTTAATGTTTGGTTTTAAATTATCCGCATCTTTTTAGCTTGAGCGGTTTTTCATGATTGCATACATTGTTAATGCCACTTTAGTAAAGTTAAGAATTTTGAAAGGCGCTACCTACGTTAAAAATGTCAACAGATGAATTGAAGTAATCTCTTCTTCCCATTGAAGTTCAGTTATTGAGGGTTACGTTTTCAAAACGTCGCCTACACATATGTATGATCACTGTCGTTTTATGGAAACGCCTGAAGGTTTTCCTAGTTAACCTAAACTATGTTCTTGTCTCAGACCGGAGAAATCGACCAAATTTTTGCGCTGCTACAGATTCTGGGAGATATGGCAGAATAACTATGTTCTGTATCATAGCACCGTGACTTCTACATTGTAAAGTCTTGTACAGGATAAATTTATGCAGACGTCTCGCTGTTCCACCAAAGTATTGCACTCACTAAGAACTTCAACGTCAAAAAACGAAAACCGCTCGGTAAATTAACGGTACGTATCATCTTTACTTACCTATCTTTAACTTGCCTTTTCTTGGTCTCAAGAGACATTTGAATAGTAGAACCCTCACTCGAAGGACCCAGCTGACTATATAACATTTTGATCATGCCTGTTCTCCTCTAAGGAGCGGATACGTGGACAACCTCAAGAGCAGATGAGGAAGCCATTGGCCTCTTGAAAAGAAAATAATAAAAGATTTAAGCATTAACTAGTTGTAGAGCAACCTAACCCTACCAGCGAGGCATCTACTAATTTAACGTATAAGATGCTAAAGGGCGATAGACTTCATGGTCAACAATGCTACACTCTGAAGAGTTTTTGAGTAAGTGGCGGCCACAAGTAGAGAAAGATTTCAGCGAGTCTAGGCAGATTACCAGGCTTGAGGTGGCAATGTGATGCGGAGCAGATGGACAACTTGTCTCCAATCTGAAGATTGTGAAACATCGAGTATGTGAAACAGTTTGACAAAGAACACCCAAAAATGGATAAAGACATAAGTCTGAGCAAATCTTTCTTCTCTTCTACAGAATCTTGTTCAGGTCCGATCATAAGCACCCTCTGGTGAGGAGAGGCAGATGCCTTTGTATGTTCAATGTTTTGCATTCATTTTGATTATTAAAAATGAGGATTTGCAATCGCTGGTGAAGCAAGACTACTTTTAACAGATTAAGCATATGTGGGTATAGAGATGTACCAACGTATAGTGTTCTTAACTCGAGTTGATCTGATCTGATCTGGTTCTGAGAACCGAAGTAATAGGAGCTGCAACTCGAGGTGACTAACGCAGTTTCATCCAATTGAGAATAGGTGTATGCCTTTTTATATATTTATAACCGTCAAACTGACTCAAGCCAAACTAGCGTCATCTTGGTGCACGACATGACAAAGAAGTTTGAAAGTTACATTTGCGCGATATTTCGGGCATCAGCTAAATTGTTCCACAATTTTGTCTAAACTGCTATCAGAAGGATCCAGTACAATTGTGTTATTTTTTAATAACAGCTTTAAAAAACATGGCCCGTGGCGTTGTGGGTATGTGCGTCGACCCCAACCTCGACGTCGTAGGTTCGATTCCTGCTCTGTGCGACGAAAGCAATTTTCACGACCCCACCTCTTTCGAGTCACTGACAATGTGCAAAGAGTATTTTCCTGTCTAGAGAAAGCTTCACAAACAAAGTCGGTTGGATTCGACATAAAACTGTATGTCCCTTCCACTCGTGAGAGAACAATATCACTCACAACACGAGATGTTTGTTGTTGAGAAGCTAGGCCCTGGTCCTCTACGGGCTGTACCGCCACCCATATTATATTATTATTATATTTAAAAAACTCTTAGTATTATCGGTTTATGGTACATAGCTGATCTCCTCACAAGAAGGCCTTATAAGTGTAAAAACGGAAAAGTTCGTTTCAGTTTGCTCGGAAATACATTGAAAAAGAAATACATGTTTGGATCCGCTTAATCGAATCACAAAACATCGTACCTTCCAACTATATTCAAATTCCACATTTCTAATACGTTTATTTATAATTGGGACTACTCATCGATACTGGAACCAGTTTAAGACACTAGAAAGGGAGTTGGAAAAATACATTATTCAATGAAAATCGTGAGGATGCTGAAAATCGCTTAAACCATAGAGAGAATGGGAAAACTGTGGATTTTACTTGAAATTGAACTTAGGTCTTCTCCTGAAAAGCTATTTGGATTCCGTATCCAGATACATTTATAACGACTTTTGAAGGGCTGTTTGCTGAGGAAAATGAGGCTGCTTACTACTTATTCCATTTAATTCCAAGAAATCTGGAGAGCGCCGGTGATGCGATGTCCAAACAGGCTGTAGAAAAAATGAATCAAAAATATCGCTACTTTCCTGACAATTTTCTCACGGAGTCGACTATGGTACAACCATAATAAAAGTTATTCTGATGAATCTATAACTATGTGCGATATCCTAAACCAAGTAGAAACGTTCTATCCATCAGTATTCTCTGATCTTTGTACACGCCTCACCATTCCAGCCACTACTTGCAGGAACGTAAAAACTTGGCTTCGATCAACGATGACTGACACGAGACTTGATGCTTCATGTATGATATATATACACAGACATCTCATTAGTCAACAAGATTTTAATAAATGAATTTAAAAATGAGATAGAGATCGACCGTTTTGATCCAAGGCGGATGCAACTGCTTTTCTCTAAAGAATAAAAAAAAATGCGCCTATGGGTCCCAGCTCACCGCAAACTCTAGCGTCATATAATGCGGTACCAATGCGATACACTCACACTAGTACATTATTGCAAGCTATAATTTGAAGTCACAATTATTAATATATAGTCTTTACAATACATAGTCAATACATAGCCTAAGGCCTTGCATCAATTAAACACATCATTCAATATATTATCTTCCGCTTCGTTCCTCTTTTCCTAAGTTCTTAATGCCTCACTCGAAGAGAACACGTTCAGTTAAAATAGTCACAGTCCCCGACTTCCCTACGCTGTATCGACTAAAGCGACTGGAAGCGACAGTCAGATCCACTGTTATCATGGCACCAAAGCTCCTTTCAGGAAGAATTTCTTAAACGGCATTCACTCAAAGTGTCTGAAAATCTGACCATCAAACGCTGGATGGCTCTCTGGGAATCCTCACAGATGTATCGACCCATCCCAGGCATCTTAATTGGCAGATGTCAATAAGAAAGTGCATGATAATAGGATAATAAGAACAGCAAATGAACGGTGGAAAACTGAACCAGCTGCGAAACTACTCGGATGCTATGGCCAGATACAAGAGTACAAAAACCGACAACCTCCTGAAATGCAATAAAAAGCTGTTCAGAATGGTAGTCGGAGAGCTTACGAGACATAAGCATCCTACTCATGACTACAACTGTAGGCGCTAGGGAGACGAAGAACAAAGAGAGGATATTCCTTACTACACATTGTCCAAACCTCTGTCGATTGAAAAATAGGGCTCTGGCAGAAAACTTCTTCTAAGACCTTCACTATCTTAAAATCTCTTTAGAAATTTAGTATTACATCGCCAGCCCAAAGAACCGGCCACTAGTAATGGGTCTAGGAGGATACCACCCCCTCAACGGACATCAAAATGGGTCTGCAAAGACTGAAATGCGGCGGGCTCCGGCTCGCCAACCCGCTCATCTAATCTAAATCAAATTCATGTGAGAGTAAATCAAATGCTGATTGAAGTCATAGATGCAGCGAAGTCCGCACAGATCAGTCTTGGTCCACAGCCATACCATAAGAATGTTGTTAAATTAATTACCACTGGAAAGAAACACAAACGCCTCAATGATTGGCGAATGGATTTCGCTTTATAAACAATCGTCGATAATAAAACGTAGGATCTTAAAATAAGAACGCTCTGCATTGCGCACACACCCCACATGCAATCACAAAACCAAACAAATAATGAAAATCATTCTTCCCATTTGCTAGGTTCTCGCGCTCGCTTCTTCGAACCGCCTACTCCTATCGGAAAATCGTTGTCACCTCGCAAGAGTGTAATATGTTTGCTGTATCACTTTCAGATAAAATTTAAGTGCAGAACGCAATCCCGAACTAATAGCGCACTTTTTTAATTACTTTCTAGCTGTTCCATAATTTGATTAGTCCCATGCACACTTTTCTAATTAAATCGTCACATTTGTATTTGATGAACTTGTTGCTGTTGCCCTCTTCGTGAACGAATAATTACTTTTTAATGTACGATCATAATTGTGGGGAAATACGGGCTAAGAGTGATGTTGCGGCACTTTGCACATATTGAAACAATCTAGAATCTTTTAGTCATCGTCTCCGTTGACAACGCGTTATTTTTCTTTATATAATTCTTTGTATTCTAATAATTTTTCATTCGTAATAAATCATTTTGTTTCTCAACAAAAACATTGGTCCTTCGTAGCCACATTTTAAATAAAAGAATTAGTGCGTTCTTTTCAAATAATCGTTCGGTCACAACTATTCATATTAATAAAAGCTATTAAGTTTTAACATAACCATGTCGGCGATTATTAAACGCGATAGTGCGCGAAACGGTCTTAAACGCAGTTTAATTTCAAGCAAGAAATCGGAGCAACATGACGAGGCAACGCTGGAATCATTCTTCGTACTCTTGGAACAGCAATGGAACGCTTTTTGCACGGCGCAAGATGCAGTCGAACTTTCTTGCGGCATCGACACCATAGAGGCTCAAGAAGTTGAAAGACAACAGGGCGAAGAATGGTATAGAGAGGCATTCGCAAATTTCAAACGTGCTGTAAATGCATGCAAGACGAATAGCAATGCATCGAAAACAGGTAACACCAAACATTCTACTCGTGCAGATATCAAGCTGCCTCCAATGGACTTGCCACACTTTTCTGGCGATCCGAAAGATTGGAGACCATTCCGAGACGCGTTCACGTCATTCATCCACAACGAGGCAAATATTTCTGGTGCACTCAAACTACATTACCTACGAAGCAGTCTGCAAAGCGAGGCTCTTAACGTAGTAAAAGCGTTCCCTATAACTGACGACAACTACAGTGTAGCATGGGAATTATTACGAAAACGTTATGACGTCGAGCGTATTATCGTCGACTCACATTTTCGTGCTATTTTTTCAATCAAAAAAGTCAACAACGAATCATCGGCTGAATTGAAAGCCCTCCTCGACAGCACTCAAGAGCATTACCAGTCACTCAAAGCTCTTGGAAGACCGGTGGTAAATTGGGACGACTGGCTCTTACATCTCACTACAACCAAGCTCGACGCGGAAACACATAAACAATGGGAGCTCTCACAGGTAAACGACAAGGTTGCCGATTTTGCTACACT
Organism: Eristalis arbustorum; assembly: GCA_916610145.1. Classification (NCBI taxonomy): domain Eukaryota; kingdom Metazoa; phylum Arthropoda; class Insecta; order Diptera; family Syrphidae; genus Eristalis; species Eristalis arbustorum. The sequence continues at coordinate 29,207,257 of OU744319.1, read as the reverse complement.
GGTATCTTTCTTAGAAAAGAGATGCCGTTCTTTGGACGCTATTACTACGCATCAACAAAAAACAATCGTCAAAATTCACTCCAGCCAACCCAAGGGTAAAGACAAACCCGGTATGGGAGTGTTTCACAGCGCAACACCGAATCAATCAGATTCAAGCAAATCTTCCAGATTTCAAAAGCATGTTTGCACTAATTGCTCAGGTTCGCACAGACTTCACAACTGCGACAATTTTCGAAAACTTGACGTTGAGGGTCGACTCTCTTTTGTCCAGAAGAAAAACTTGTGTACAAATTGTCTTACAGCTGGCCACGATTACCTAAATTGCCGCAGTGAAAACTACTGTCGTGTTTGCCAAGCACGGCATCACACATTACTGCATCGAGAGGTACAAATATCGACTACAGCAACTGCAATCAATCGGTCAGTACCATTTGACCGCACCTCAACCAATCACCACATTCTCCTCGGTACAGCCATCGTGAAAGTCATGGACCAAAGTGGATCATTTCAAATAGCCAGGTTGCTGTTCGATAATGGTTCGCATCTAACATTCGTATCTGAAAGCTGTGTACAACGGTTAAAATTGAAGAGAAGCTCCAGCTCAACGATGATCGAAGGAATAGGTGGTACAGCATCAGGGAAATCTAAAGGTGAAACAAGACTCAACATATCATCTACCGATGAAAGCTTTACGACGTCTGTTCGTGCTCAAATACTCACCAAAATAACCAACAATATACCATCCGCTCCACTGAACGAAGTTCATTGGCCTCATATTAAGAAACTTCAATTGGCAGATCCGCATTTCCACACACCAGCAGCAGTTGACATCCTCATAGGAGCTGACGAGTTAGGTCAATTCCTTCGCGCAGGGTTGATCAAAGGACCTGAGGGTACCCCTTGCGCACAGCTATCAACTCTTGGTTGGGTTCTTTTCGGCAAAGCTGTGGACTCAGTTCATCAAAACACTACACTATGTCTGCATACTGACACCACTTTGACAAAGGCTGTTTCTAAATTCTGGCAGGTAGAATCCATACCTGAGGTAAAACATCTGACCGTCGAAGAAGAGCTCTGCGAGAAACATTTCCAACAAACGCATTATCGACAACAGGATGGCAGGTACGTCGTAAAACTTCCGTTCAAACCTGACTGTCCTCTAGGTGACTCACGTCGATCAGCTGTTCGCTCTCTACTTCGCATGGAAAAGCTTTTCACTAAGGATGAAAACCTTCGAATTCAATACAAAGATTTCATCCATGAGTTCATCGACCTTGGGCATATGGAGGAAACATACCCGATTTCGGAACCTACAAAACACTATTATATGCCTCATAGGGCCGTCTTGAAGGAAACGAGCACAACAACGAAGCTGAGAGTTGTTTTCAACGCGTCATGTCGCACAACCACTGGGTATTCGCTAAATGACTCACAAATGATCGGTCCTCAACTTCAATCCGATTTGTTTTCTACACTGCTACGTCTACGCACTCATCGTTTTGCTATGTGCGCGGATGTAGAAAAAATGTATCGCCAAGTTAGAGTCGACGCAGAAGATCTTGACTACCAACGAATCGTATGGCGTGATTCGCCAAATGAAGAGATGAAGGATTATCGTTTGCTGACTGTGACTTATGGAATTGCATCGGCTTCTCACCTTGCTGTTAAAGCTCTTCAGCAAACTGCTATCGACGAAGGGCAAAATCATCCATCAGCTACCCAAATCATATTGCGTGATTTCTATATGGACGATTTGCTTACTGGCTGTCATGAAGAAACCGATTTACATCACTTACAGGTAGAGATATCCGACATCTTAAGCCGTGGCGGATTCCGTCTAAGGAAATGGTCATCAAACTCTGCTCTCGTAATCAACTTCATACCAGAAGATCTAGTTGAAGCAAAACAACCGAAAGATCTTTCCGAAGAAGACAGCGTTCGTACATTAGGTCTTCAATGGGAACCTTACTCGGACAAGCTTTCATTCACCGTTCAGGTTCATGAAATTGATTTCAGTAATTTAACTAAGAGACTACTTCTTGCAGATGCGTCAAGACTTTTCGATCCGCTTGGAATATTATCGCCTAGCACAATCATACCAAAAATGTTGTTCCAACGTTTATGGAGACCAAAGGTGGACTGGGATGAGACTGTTCCGTTAGATGTCAAACAACAGTGGTATCAATACAGGGAACATATCACTAACCTCGCAGCAATCAAAGTGCCGAGGTGGGTTGGTATGGGTATCCCAAACGTCGACACCGATCTATATGGGTTTGCTGATGCTTCACAATCCGCATATGCAGCAGTCGTATATGCACGCACAGTTTCTCCTGATGGTAAAATCAAAGTTCACCTACTCACAGCAAAAACCAGGGTAGCTCCACTGAAATTCGCCACGATATCTCTACCTCGCCTGGAATTATGTGCTGCTGTCTTACTAGCTCAACTTATTGCACACATACAACCATGCTTACAGCCACACGTCCGAAACATTTATGGATGGTCCGATTCAAGCATTGCTCTAGCCTGGATTCGCCAACCTCCTGGAAAGTGGTGTACCTTTGTTGCGAATCGCGTATCACAGATTCAAGAAGTAATACCTTCCGCGAACTGGTTCCATGTACAATCTCCAGATAACCCAGCAGACTGCGCCACAAGAGGTGTGTTTCCACAGCATTTAATCAACCATTCAATCTGGTGGGATGGTCCACCATGGCTGAAACAGCCCGAGACTTCGTGGCCGCCACAGCAACTTTTCACAACAAACCTCGATCAAAAATCAGAACAAATATATTTAACAAGTGAGCTTCAGCCTTCGCCTATATGGGAAATCATCGACAAATATTCATCATTCAGTCATTTGCGACGTGTTACAGCATATGTACAGCGATTCCTGCACAACGTTCGAGCAACCATCGAAATGAACAAGAACCGTCGTGAAATAACTCGTCGAAACGACATCCATTTGTCCGTCCAGGAACTGGATGAAGCTACTACTCTTTGGATACGACTTACTCAACAACATTTCTTCTCTGAAGATATTCAGCGCATCCGATCTCATAAGCAGGTGAGTCGCCAAAGCAAAGTCCTTCGATTACACCCATTCTTGGACGAAAAAGGACTTCTCAGAGTGGGAGGCCGGTTGAGCAACGCACAAGCTCGTTCGGACAAAAAGTATCCAATACTGCTTCCGGGAAAAGCAAAACTGACGAAGCTCATCTGTGAAGATATTCACAAATTAACACTACATGCAGGTCCACAAACAATGCAGGCTGTGTTGCAAAGTCGTTTTTGGGTTATCGGAGCTCGCCAGCTGCTTAGGCAAATTTCGAGATCGTGCGTTAAATGTCTTCGGTACTCACGGACAGTTCAACAGCAAATTATGGGTAATCTGCCAAAACCACGGGTGGAAGCATCAAGAGCTTTTTATCGGAGCGGAGTAGATTTCGCTGGACCATTAAGATTCCGTTTGTCAAAGGGACGCGGTACGAAAGCTGTTAAGGGTTACATAGCTGTGTTTATCTGCATGTCTACTGGAGCAATGCATTTGGAGCTTTCAAGCGATTTGTCAACAGCATCGTTCATCGCCGCCTTCAAACGTTTTGTTTCTCGTCGTGGTCAATGTGGAGAGCTGTATAGTGATAACGGCACTAACTTCGTGGGGGCTGAAAAAGAACTGAGGGGAATGCTGGAAGTGGCAGTTAAAGACGGGCAATTGGCAAAGCATCTATCTACCGACGGTACGGTCTGGCACTTTAATCCTCCAGCTGCCCCACACATGGGTGGGTACTGGGAAGCAGCAGTGAAACGTGTTAAGTTTCATTTACGCCGTACGCTAGGAGACGTCCTATTAACATACGAGGAGTTTACTACACTCTTGGCGGAAATTGAGGCTTGCGTTAACTCCAGACCCCTCTGCTCAATGTCAACTGATGTAAACGATCTCGCTGCGCTTACTCCTGGTCATTTCTTGATTGGCGAGCCCCTTAAAACGATACCTGAACCTGACACGTTACATTTCAAGGGAAGTTTAGTAAACAGATGGCAACTAATAACAAATTTAAAGCAGCATTTCTGGAGAAGATGGAGCACGGAGTACGTAATACAACTTCAACAACGTGCTAAATGGACTCGACCTAGCCCAAATTTTCGAATGGGTGACTTAGTCTTAATTCGAGACGACATGTTACCCCCAGCTAAATGGAAATTAGGAAGGATAAGTTGTACTCATCCTGGAGCTGATGGTAAAGTACGAGTGGTCACTCTGAAAACAGCCGATGGGATGCTTGTTCGACCTATTGTCAAAATATCACCGCTAATGTCCATCGATGATGAAAGTTTTGAACAGCCAACATAGAATTGTTTTTTTTTTTAACAAGTTTTATAATTTCGTAATTTATAATAATCATTTTTTGAACAAATTTTGTAATTCGTTCCAAAGTGGGCGGAATGTTGCGGCACTTTGCACATATTGAAACAATCTAGAATCTTTTAGTCATCGTCTCCGTTGACAACGCGTTATTTTTCTTTATATAATTCTTTGTATTCTAATAATTTTTCATTCGTAATAAATCATTTTGTTTCTCAACAAAAACAAGTGATGTCCCAGCGATGACACCAAATTTACGTCACAGATAAGACTGATAGCTTGCCAGTTCACTGGATGCAGAGTTTTTGACAAACCAACTATTTTATTACTACATTCCATGTTTGTATCAGCCGGTTGGTGGATAACACCGATTTACCCTTGACGCGTAACTACACGGGGTACTGCCCAATTGCTTCAATTGGTGCTAGCAAATATTTTCGAATCAGAAGTAAGGCAAATGCTCGGCGATAAGAATTTAGTACCTGTAACCGATGATTTATGATGATTTAATGAAGTGAGCGACTTTCCGTCGACATTTCAATCAATATTCTAGGGCAAACAGCAGATACACATGAGATTAGGCAACGAATTTGTTTCAGCAATCATACACGTGCAAGGGTGTAAGTGTTCTTAGACACCGGCTAAGTTTACATAAATTAAGCCTTGTATTCCATTGCTTCCAGACTGTGTGTCTGTGAACTCATGCACGATGTTAATGGGGTTATGATGCTCAAAACGCACATGACCTTTTGCTGTTGATACACGTCGTAGCTTCCTGCAGAATGCTGATTTGGTATCCACTCTTTTTCGGAATATTTTCAGCTATAAAAATGCAATAAATTTTTGGGTGACATTTGTTTTGGATGTCGGGCCACTAAACCATCAACAGGATAAGCAGGATTAAGTTGTCGAATCCGGCGAGCTTTGGCAATTGCAAGCGTTTCGTTGGCGGTATTGTATGTATAACAATTAGAACGACTGCACTCAAATAACAGTTTTATCTTGAAATGTTGTGATTCCTAGATCTAAGTCGCTTTCGTCAGTTATTACGTAACAGGGTGCATTAACAACAATTCTTACCACTGTCGTATCTGCCGTATCTTTTTGTTATTGGATTCGTGGGAATCGTGTGTTTCGTCTTGTTTTAAACGACAAGATATGACTGACAGCGCGGATGATCCGGCTATACAGCTGTCGAAACTTGTCTAGTGGCTGTGAGTTTAAAAGCGTAAGCAACTCCATACGTGAACGGCGACTGGTGTACTAGGAATGAACTTTTAGTTAGTTACATTTATTAGAACCGATATTGCGTTCATTACGAGGAGAATAATTTAAATGGTTTAAATCAACTAAAAACTGTCACCATACGTTTTTAAGATGAAGCTAAATATCTGGCATAGAAAACTTCTTTCGAAATATATTGAATCGAAAGCTTATAAGGTGCTCTCCCTGTTTTTGGCAGTACAAGAAGATTTTTCGTGAGACCTTTCGGAGTACCCGCGTCCTTGAGCCTTTGCCGCAAAATACAAAAAGCAATGCTACCATACGTTTGTAAGAAATCTGCGCCATGTTCTGTTGACGAAAAAGAATGATGAATTGCGAGCGTACTAACGGGCGCCTACATTTTCACCAAATGTCTAAGTCCACTGTAGAGCACTTCCTCTGCCACTGTCCGGTCTTTAGTCGGTTGACTTGGTAGATATTTGGTGCTGATGTGATATTTGGTGGAGATGCAGATCACCACCTGTTCATCGATTTCAAGATTGCATATGATAGTACGCATAGAGATGAGCTATATAACGCCAGTTTTGATATTCCTGCAAAACTCGTCATGTTGTACAGAATGACTATGGAGAACTCTCGCTGCTCTGTTCTCAAGGTCGGTAGCTAACTCACCAAGACCTTCAAAAGCAGAAAGGCTTCAGGCAAGGCGACGCGCTGTCATGTTTCTTCTTAAATTTCGTACATACTTGAGAAGAAACTCACTCACACACTCGTCAACACCAGAGGCACGATCCGAAGATTCGTTCGACTGTTTGCTTAGGCGGACGACATTGATGAAATTGGATAAATACAACGAGCCATCAATGAGTTGTTTGCTACCATTGAAGCGGAAGTGGCTAAAATGGCTCTATCGGTTAATAAGGGCAAAACAGAGTACATGGTGTTAGGATCGAACCGAAAGGATGATCATCTCTGTTCTACTTTGTAGCGCAATGGACACTTTAGAAAGCAGATGAAGAAGCTCTTGCTCGTTTTGAGAGAAAACATACGTGCGTCTGGAGGTCTTCACCTTCACTAACTGTGCGGCATGCACCTAATTGTTTTAGTGTTTTGGGACACAACGCTTAAGATGGCTAGGTCTTGGAGAAGATGGACACTATAGCTCTGGCCGAGAGAGCGTAACAGAGAACGTCCTCGAACGAGATGGAGCACAAAAGTGGAGAAGGATCTCAACTTTGTATGCGCAACTGGGGCATCTGGCGAAAGATCATGCGACGCGCAGAGGCTTGTTGGTTTAGGTCCAGGTCGACCCCGGACTGTAGAGTCAAACAAAGAAGAATTGGTGACAGCTATGATGTAGGATACTTATCACAGAAGCGCTATCCTACTGTGAGAGATTCTAACTAAGATAAATATGTACACAAAATTACAAGGAAATGATATAACTGACGACCGTATTGCAAAAGAAAGAGGAGTAGAGAGCTGTTTATTTCGTTTATGAGAAGCAGCGTTAGCGTAGTATGGGAATTTATTAGGAATTAAATAGATTAGCACGAGCTACCATGCTTTTTGCAAATCGACCACTCATTTTCGTTGAGATATTCCACGTTTTGAACATTTTAAGTCCAAACACTGATAATTCTTGGTTCAATGTTTAAAATCTTGTTTCTACGTATATATGCATCTGTTAATTGCATTACCTCATTTTGTAAATATATCTTGATTCCAGATTTGTCATAATTATCCCCGCACATAGTTTTTAACAAACGACCACAGGCCCTTAATGTACCCACATTATATGATTGTTTCCAATCTGACCACCAGATGGGTCTGGCGATTGACATTTTTCACGAGTACCAATATAGCGACGATAATATTTCTTTTTGTCAAAAATAATTGAAATCCGCGGTAGGGTGTGAATTTTGATCAGGTAATTATCCAAAAAATTTAGAAGCATCTTCCATTAAAACATCATCTTAAAGTGTAAGCAATAGATTTTTAATCTTCCTGAATTTGTTGCTCGCACAATTTTTACGATCTCGTATCGTTTAGTTATGTAAACAGAGTTTTAAAAACCGGGTTGCATTTCCTACAACACCCTTCATACTATTTTTCTTCTTGCGATCAATAAGCACATAAAATAATATATTATCTTTGCATTGCATTACAGCCTAATCAAAGAAACAAGATTACAATGCCTGAACTTACTGAAGTTAAAGCGGATACCCTTGCTGAGGAGAAGCCAGCAGCAACCTCTGAGAACGCCGTTCGTCTGGAGGACGACGCTAGTGACAGTGACTCTGAGGATACTATCCCAGAGTTGGAGGATGCCACTGGAGGCACTACTCAGCTTGGAGGTGGAGCCTCTGGTTTACCAATTGACTTGGTGTCAAAGGCAAAACAATCTCGCGGAGAGAAGAAGGCCCGTAAAATCATGCTGAAGTTGGGCTTGAAGCAAATCCAGGGTGTCAACCGTGTGACTATTCGCAAGTCTAAGAACATCCTCTTCGTTATCAACAATCCCGATGTGTACAAGAATCCCCACAGTGATACATACATCATCTTTGGTGAGGCCAAGATTGAAGATCTTTCGCAGCAAGCTCAAGTTGCTGCCGCTGAGAAATTCAAGGCTCCCGAATCTACCACTGGCACATCAGATGCCGTTGGCACAACCACTTCAGTAGCACCAATCGCTGAAGAAGACGAGGAGGAAGTCGATGAGACCGGCGTGGATGAAAAGGACATTGAGCTTGTCATTACGCAAGCGAACACAACAAGAGCCAAAGCAATTCGAGCCCTTAAGAACAACAATAATGATATCGTTAATGCAATTATGGAGCTGACAATGTTATAAGAGAAACACCTAACAATTGATTTTGTTTCACTATAATTTGCATTTTACCCGCCTCTTTGAACACATTAATTCAAACCCAACAATAAATGAAAATATATTTAAAAAAAAAAGTAACAACACAATTGTATCTCTTCATGGTATACTGCTCTTGGGAATCATTTATCGTCAGTTCCGTTTTCGTTTTGGGATTAGTTTGTTAGTGCATACACTGTAAGGATTCATTGAATAAAAGTGTTTTAAACTTTGAACAAAAAACGGATAAACTTGTTAGTTTATTTTTATTTCGCCTTTAAAATTAAGGAAGTTGTTCCGAAGAACTCAACCAACTTGGAGTGCGAAATTGGAGGCAGCTGGCTAAAGAACGTGCCAGCTGGAGAGGATTGTTGACCGAGGCCCAGGTTCACCCCGGACTGTAGCGCCACAAGAAGTTCCGAAGAACAGCCGTCTATAAAATCTATCTAACTATCCTACCATTACGCGTTTGAAAACCATCGCGCTACATTCAACCAAGCGTTCAGTCTTGTCTGATATCTGCGCATGTCTTAATCTGTTAGATTTTCCAATACCTTCGATCTCACAGCCATCGTGATGGCCCCAAATAAGTGAGATTCTAAACAATCAGCAGCAAACACACTGGTTCGGCAGGCATTAAGAGTGCAAATTTTTGTTCTACTTTTATTTCGGATCATCTGAGTAAAAACTAATCAATATAACAAAACAAAAAATAAATACAAATTAAAGTAACGTAGAATTTAAGTACAAAATATGTAATAACAAGTCTCGTAAAATATGTCAATTTCCTAATGATGATTCTCTGTGTACAACAACTGTTATATAGGATAGTAAGAATCTACTTTTCTGTAGTCTTTTCATACTTCAACATTCGCACTTGGCTTCTGGACTGAAGCAAAATATCACAAGGTCCCTGCATCCATGGTTCACCGTCAGCTTGCATCGGACAAGTGTCTCGAAGGTGAATCTGAAAATAGAATAAAATAAAATAAACAACTCCAGCAGTCAACCCATCCCAAAGAAATGCAAGCACTTACTCTAATTTGTTTGGCTTGTCCAATTCGAACTGGTTTACTGATACCACATTGCAACTGAGCAATGTGGAATGACGACACGATACCGAACACTTCCATCATGCCATCCGAAATGGAATTAATGATTTTGACCTTTGTATCTCCATTACTCAGCTCTGTAAATAACGCAAGTCATTTAATTAAGTCACATTTACAACTTCGAAATGATCAAAAAAGAATTACCGCAAAGCTTGCAACCAGCACCCCAGGAGTCAATGTTGAGGAAAACAATTGATTGTAACTCCGGCAGATGTACGAGTTTGTTGTCCAAGTACAGGCTCAGTTTCTGTTCGATTCCTTCGCAGTCCCTCTGCACAATTTGCTGAGTTCCAAAGCCAAAGTAAATTAACTAAAATCAACGAAAAAATCACTTAGACGGAACCAATCGTGTGCAAATGGGTGCCATAAGCAAACCTTATTAAATATGCGGCTGCTTAGGACGTAAAAACGAGATTCACGTGTTTTGTGAAAATTAAATGTGACCAATGCATCTACTCCTATGCTGAAGTAGTTGTAGACGTAGACTGTTTTGATTGGCGCACGTTTTATTGGCAAACGATATCGAGTGATTTCAATTTGTAAATCGAATCTGTCCAAATTTACTGATTTCGCACTTTGGATCTAAAGATGGGTAAGTTAGATAAAATCAATCGTGTTGTTTGATATTCCCACTTACATCCCTCAGTATCTTCCTGGGATCCAACTCAGATGGGGGCTCTGGACCCCAGCCTAAGATTCGAGACAAGTCGTTGCCAGTTCCAAGAGGCATTATTGCAAGCGACGGTATCGGCTAGAGTGGTCGAGAAAACTTTAACCTGAATACTTAAATTAAGCCAACTTACTTTTATATTCAATGCGTAGATTGTATTCAGCACCCAACCAACAGTTCCATCGCCTCCCGCAACCAGAATGCGACACGGACGAGGGCTTGCTTTGGCAGCCCACTGCAGAGCATCCTGCGGACCACGACTACCGAGTTCCATGACTTGCAAAGGATGCAAATATCCCTTCAGCAAAGAGACCACATCAGATCCGGTACTACTGCCCGACTTTGTATTCGCAATGACAATCAGCGGCGCCCAATTTTCAATTTCTGGCGGCTTTATACCGGTTAAATGAAGTCGCATCGACTCCCTTGTGCGAGCTGCCTCAATGCAGTACGATGGGAATATCAAATCTTTAAACTCTCCCAAATCGCACTCGCCATTGAGATCGACCCTCTTGTAGCAATTGTTATGATACGCTCTCTGACACCAGCAGCAGCGATAACCAAAAAGTCCTGGTGTCGCCTGATAGTCGATGCCGTCTTTACATGCATCGCATTCACAATTAAGCGGGAGATTGCCTTAAACGTAACCAACAATTTTAGGCTTGTATGTTTACTACAAAAACAAATCCAAAACAAACCTCTAACCCAAAGGTGTTTCATTGACCTTGCATTCTTAAGCCATTTCTCTTTGCACTTGAACTCGGTATCGGCCTTTTTCGTGCATGGTGCATCCGCAAATATTCCACAGCAATCACAGAATAGTCCAGCCGAAGGTTGCAGAAGTATTTCACATATGCTGCAAAAACACGACTAATGCCGCATGTCCGCACACACATATTAAAAGAATTCCAATTGTACTAATGCGATTATGTTTAGTGCTTACCCGATCTAATATGCGTATTGATTTCCAGCTATGACGAGATTTCCTTGGAATACATATTACGTCTTCGATCAGGAGACTCCGACAGAATGTAAATAAGGCAACCAAAGCGAGCAATGATCCAATGAGAGCTTCCGAACTCAATTCCAGGTCCATTGTGTAAATTGTCAATATTGGTACCGTCCTCTGCAAAATTTCCAATGCCAATTAATTTTCAATGAACCGATGAACACTGGCTGAAATACAACACACGCCGATACTCATGTTTTCTCTGATATAAAATAAGGAAATATATTTAAATCGATTTCGTCGTAATCTTCTTGATGAAATTGACGTTATGCTTCTTAAAAAAAAAACCAAAACATTGAAATGTCATAAAAAGCTTATGATTGTAGATGGCGTTCCATTCTATAAGAAGCTTATTTTACATGGTTCAAGAAACTGTTCGTCACTCACAAATAACTTTTGTGGGATTTATGAACTGAGTGCTTATTGCATATTTTGGGACATGGGTGTACTCTTTTAGGCTGATGTGGATTAATTAGTGAATGGTATACGCCTGCTTTGATATTGGTCATAAGAAATACATAATCTGTTCCAACACATGCTTGTCTTAATTTATTGTAGTGAAAGTTATCGGAAGGAGAAAGTCCGAGAGTATCTCCCTTTGCTACTCAATTCTTATCCAAAAGCTGAGTAGACATTGTGAATAGGTCAAGATAGTGAGGCAGGAATGGTATATCAAACCTTTAAAAAGGAAACAAAATTTGAAAACAACATTTTGTAGATCTAGACGAAATAAGCACAAAATATTATGACCAACAATATCGATTAATCGCTTAATTAAAAGATATCCATTGAAATAGAAATTTATTATATTTGCTTCAGTTTAAAAAAAACGTGGCATACTTATCTGGGCATTTTGAACACGTTCGCTTTACAGGGTAGTACGACATGCGTTCGCATTGTACTACGTGGTTGACCGAATTCCCTCAGGAAGGTACATCTGATTGAAAATTTGTACTGTGATCGTACCACAAGCGTTCACATGTACTACCTGCTGTACGACCCAGGGAAAAAGTTGAAATTCCATACCGTCGTACGGAGCGTTAACATATGTCGTGCAAATGTGTCTATACGACCTGTTCGTTGGACATGTCGTACTACCTAATATTTAATGGGAATAAGTCTCTTGCCGTTTTCAAATCTTGATGCCCCGTGGAAGGGTATTCGTGCCTTGTTCATTATTTTTTTACTGTATTATTTTTTTATTTCAATTTTAATTTTCCAAATCTCTGGAATTATTTCATATCTGTGCTTGATGTCATATAATTTCCCGATGTGCACTCATTCACATTTCAATCATAAATGAAAAATGTACTGAAGTTGTTCAACACCCAACTACATGTCGATCAACCATGCCGAAAAGTCAAAATGTTTTGTTTATCGTAATAGTAGAACCGCATTGAGCTAAATGTTGAACCATGTGAACGCACCTAATGTTTGGTCACTGGTGAACGCGGCTTTAAATACTGGGAAATTGAATACATCACTTTTTTTTTCTGTACGCATAACGGTCAGTGCCAGATAAGGAGGAACAATTTTTGTTAAGCGCTGCAACAAGTTTAAAGTTTTTTAATGTTTTTTTTTTAAACAATCTAAGACGTGATGGATATGTCCCTTGGTAATCGACTTTAATGGCGAAATTAAATATAGTATTAAACAATTTCTATTCTACTCAGATGACTACATAAACAGCTTCAAAAAATCCGAGACGGATAAAAATCCAAACGATATTTATCATAAGGAGGAGTCAAAATTCAAAGAAGGCAGACGAGAATTAAACGAAAACGATGATGAAGATCTGGTGCTTAAATGCGAGGAGGACGATTATGTTTCGCTGGCGCTCAACAACCCAGATAGTACATTAGCTTCGATTGAATCGAACGACTTGCGACACAAAATTGGACGATTACCGAGCGCGAACTCACAGCAATGGCGTCTGATGCATCCGAATGTTGTGCATACCCGTCCCGCGGGTATGCCACCGTTAGTGCCAACGGATTCTGTGCCAGATGGGATAAGTGGGAATCGAAATAATCGACGGAACAACAAAAACAGACATCGCAATTGGTTTGGAAAGCAAAACTGTAATGGTAACAACAACAACAACAATAATAATAACAACAATCGCAATTATGGTAGAATCCAACGCTTTGGCAATAATTGTCGATCAAATGTGAACAGGTAAATGATCTAGTTCAAAAACATGCCTGTTCTCGAAACTTTGCTTTCTTCTTTATGTGTTTTCTTCCAGTAAGGACATAAAAACTGTCCTGCAACAGTTGAAAGATAGAAATCCAATGATTCTGTACACGGCAGCGGGTGCACCCGATTTGACCATTGAGGCAACAACCAGTGAACAAGATCGAAAGAGCACCACAACTATATCCATACCGCAATTGATTAAATCGAATTCGCAACAAGTTGTGATGGAGCCCGAAAGCAGTGGACCAAGTAAAGGATCAGAAGCCATCAAGAGTCTGCTGGGAGTGAATGAAGTGAGCTTAAGAAATGAAATGATACCAGCACTGGCCGGTAAACTGCTCGACTTTTTGAATGGAGTAAATCCATCCGTTCACAAGCCCCAGTATGATATGAAAATCCAAAGAGAAATTCACGAAATTCAGGTGAGTTTTACCTGTTTGTGATAACTCTGATGTATTAATCGTTTTGTTTTTGTCTTCAGAAAAAACCCTTGCTCTATAGATGTCCAGGTGGTGAAGTTGTAAGTTCCGACGGGGTGGGAATTCCAAATTGCAGAATACAGCCAAAGGCATCTGGTGTGTCTTTAAATAATCGATTCGCCTAAAAATGCTCCTTTCAGTTTTCAGTTTAAATGAATTTGAGTTTAATTTCATTTACTTTACATTATTGACTTGTTGAATTGAGAAACGTAATGTGCTAAGAAATTGTGCAACAGTTCCTTGGAAATATAGGGTATTCTTGATTGATTAACACTTGATTGTGAATTATTTGAATTGTGTATTCTTTTTAATTTCTTAGAGTGGTAATCTTCAGTCTCGATTATGGCGTCGGGCGAGCTAGTGAGCGACCTCTGCCTGTCTAGACTGGAGCCAAGTTTCCTATCCTTTTGCATTTAGGCTTACATTTGTAGACTCGTCTCACTATGTAGCATGTATAGTGCGTTTTTGAAATATCTTCAAAAGACCTGTAGGTAAACAGAACGGTGGAGAAATGTGTTCTTAAAAAGATTTAACAAAAATAAATGTTGAGTAAATTTCTTACGATCAGGACGTCCTGTAGTTGTGGAGTCTGGTTAAGCGGACTCCTTTATTTCTTGTAGTTTCTCACAGCCTCTGAAGTAGGAGTCTTAGGATAGACCCAATTTTGTTTCGTAGTACCTCAGATGGTTATGTTCCGTTAGGGCTTCCGTCTTCTGCACATGTGCCAGAGGTAGATGAATCCGTTGGGTCAATATTCCACTTTGATTTTTTCTCTGTCATACCCCGTCCATTAGGGCCAGATAGCCAGCACGTAGATTGAATACTTTTAATGGCACTCCTTGCAGCAGTTAGTCAAGCTTGCATGTAGACCTGAAATAGAAGGTTCAAAAGGCCAGTGGTCGGGCAGGATTGTCTTGGCGACTTCCATGATGTGGATTCGTACTTTATAGTGCCCATCGGAGTGGCGTCAATGTACATTCAAGCGTTGATGACGGACGCACCTGTGTTAGAAAAGGCGGTTTGCGATGCGATATCGACCCAAGAACACGTCCATCAGGATCAAAGCATTTATCTATCAGAACTCATTCGTAGAAGACTAAGAAAAATGTGCTACAAATTTCGTAGTGGAATTTTGTATGTTTTACAACAAGTTATGTCGCAGTTCGTAATTCCGGTCGGATTTTGTGATGACGATTTTTCGTAGTTCGTATCGTCCGTATGCTACGAATCCATTCTGTGATAGGGCTGATTTTTGCTTTGCAATCCTTTTTGTTCAAAGAATGCGTGCCGAAAATGGACCAGTGCGCATTTAAGGACATACATGGTTCCTTAATATCCCCTTAATCTCGTGCATAATCAACTTGGTCTCCTAGACCATGTGGAATCAAATCTCTCCACTATTTTGTGGAACGGATCGCCAGTCTACAGTTACGAGTCAGAGACGTTAGGTTCACTTGGGGCACAAGCTTCTCGTAGTTATCGCTAGCACCGAGTGTCATGCAGTCGTTCAGATGAAATAAAACTAAGAACGTACTGTATAACATGTAGGTAGTATTTTTCTTATATATTTTTTTTTCAAAGATTTTACACAATTCACTAGAAATTATTGAAAAATGTGTTAGAAAAATTAAAAAGCGTGCTACCAAATTATCTAGAATTTTGGACCTTTGAACCTATAGACTGATTAATTTTCTACAACGTAATGTGTTAACTTCTTAGATAAACGTTTATTAATAAGTTAGACTTCTGATAGATAGAATATAGTTCTCCTTGCCTCCTTGGATGAAGGAGAGTGAGTTAAGCTTTTGATAGACCTTCCCATCGATCGGGTACGGTGTAAAAGTAACGATCCATTGCATCAGTGAAACGTTGTTTGTAACGTTCTGGCGATATAACTGTTGGAAGCTTACCCATACCGCCACCGAGTATACCAGTTTGTTTCACAAAGCTCTCGACGCGCTTGTCGAATGTGAATGTGCGTATGTAATCTTTAAGAAACGAGAAATTATGTTTTTATTTGTATAAAACCTGCAAAGATGAGTATATTACCAATGATTCCTAGTACGAGGACATTCTTGTTCAAGCCAACCAACAGTGAGTAATCCATCACTTGGTTCTTCTCCAAAAATGACGAGTCTCGATTGATAGCGTCCTTAAGCACAGCCTTGCTGTGCGAGAGGATATAGAGCGGCTTTGACCACGACACTGAAAGCACACAGAAAAATGAAAACAATCCAAATGAAAAAGAAAACAATCGTACTTTGAACCAAATTCTCATCCAGCAGCACTGTGTCGCCGTTTTGATTTGTCGGATCAACCATACGATTTCGCTCCGAGCCTTTGAGATCAAATTTGTTCTTGATGTCACAGTCGTAGAACAAGTTCTCCATCACCAACATCGACTTCTCCTGGAAGGAACTAAAAGTAAAGCGGTACCATGAAGCATCTGGTTCTCGTTCTGTTTCTCATTTCGATAGACTTACTCCTTCTTTTTGATGGTGACTTTAAAAACTCCAAATATCTTCGCTAGCAGAGTTGCGTGGTTTTTTTGTTGACACTTCGTAATGTAATCGAAGTAGTTCGGAGCGAAATTCTCGAAGATTCCGATGTCGTTTTTCGTCATTTCCTTGAGCACAAATCGATCGTCTAGAGTTTTACTGAACTGTGAACCGCTTTTACCGCCGCGCGCCTCCCACTGCATACTGCGGCAAAGTGAACGCGCCAGGAAGGTTCGCGTCTCTTCGATATCGAATTGAAGCTGGGCGCTATCGTCCTTTGGCTGTTCATCCGGTTTAGCCGATGGCTGTACTGATGGATCACTAGCCTTGCGAATGATTTCCATCTCTGAATTGGACCCCTTCTGTGTTACTTTCAGTTCTTCTCGCTTTTTGAGTTGCTCCAGTTCCTTGTACAAATTTCTGCCCATTTTCGGAGTCTTGAGCACATTCGCGCGAAGGAGATCGAATTCCTTGGCGAAGTAGATTCTACACGCGAACTGCGTCGAATGATCCTGGAATGATATGTCAATGTGAGAATTGGATTTGGTGGGTTTCTTTTCTTCTTCACTGGGCTTCGGTGGCTCCTTGTCTTCAGGTTCGACGGAACTGTGGGAGGGAGGGGGAAGCTGTTACTTAAAAACAATTCTAGAATTCGAGTAATTTACATACCCTTCGTTTGTTTTCCTCTTGGGATTCGGGCTATTCGATGGGGCACTGCTAGCGGCTACGTTGTTCACAGAAATCGTATCCACTAGTCGATTGTAGTCCTGCGACGTCAGGCTGTATGCAATAATTGAGCTCAGATCCTGATCGTGAACCAATATGGGAAAAGCACCCAGCGGCAAGGTTAAGTGTTCGTTTTGGGAGAGCGGCGATTGTATGAAGTTTGTGGTGCCAGTGGACGGCAGCAAGTGGCTCAGCATCTTCTTAATGCTCTTTTTGTCATTTGTGTGTTCCTGCGACTTATTCT
This sequence comes from Eristalis arbustorum, assembly GCA_916610145.1. NCBI lineage: Eukaryota > Metazoa > Arthropoda > Insecta > Diptera > Syrphidae > Eristalis > Eristalis arbustorum. The sequence continues at coordinate 29,189,858 of OU744319.1, read as the reverse complement.
TCTCCACCGGCGGAACATTTTGCTCTTCTGAATTGCCCTCAGGACGAGCGAATTCCTCCTGCCAGTCTACCACCGGTTTTGGCTCACCAGTTGGTGACTCCATGTCCGATCTGAGGTCCTCGGTGCATATCTGCCCGGAATCAATTTGTTGGCTTGAGTCATGCTTGCTCAAGGACTTAAACTGCAAAACCATTTCGTGCAATTTCGGACCCCAGGCATCGATGCTTTCGGCTAAAGTGCGTTTCGCCATTAGCATGCCGTCGTTAATGTCGTACGAATTGGCTTCCTTCTCCGTCAGAAGCGTCTGCACAATTTCAACTTGCTTCCGGAAGTTGAAGCGGTCTATTTGAAGGGCATTTTTCAACGTCACAATGCTACTCGACTCATCTTCAGTCGCGAACTCTGCGATTCGCTCGTGAATCTTTGAGTACACCTCATGTCCCATCATGGAGAACCGCTTAATGTCCTCCAGAACTTGGAAATTATCAAATGGCTTTGGTTTTTTCAACGGCAGAACTAGTGGCGGCAAACTGATCTCCCACACATCGATCGGTGTGTAGAGGAACTTTGCTCCGATCCCGTGGTAGGTGAAGTAGTGAATGTAGTCACGATGCAGGGAGTGACCACATGTCGTGTGCTCGGCACTCTCATCCTCAATTGCTCGCCTCTTGTAGGCATGACCGTAAAAGCGAAGCTCGAGGTACTTCGCGAACGACAGGCATTTTGTTGTCTCCGAAATGGGTACACTGGGAGTCACTTCATTGCATGCGGTGCACCATGACGTGAAGTATATACGGTTGGGATCATTTTTACTGGTATCCTCCGTTAAGAATACTTGCACGCAGCCCATGGAGTGCACATATCTAGAATTAGACATCGATTAATGTACAAAAGTGTGACTTGATAAGTGCGTTGACAAACCTCCTCACGTGGTCCATCATTGGTAGATCGCAAAGTGGGCATATGTAGGACACCCGGAAGCAGTAGCGGAGCAGAAATTGACCCAGCATAATGTCGTGTTGCCCATAGAACTTCATGTCCAACATTGTGGGGTGTGCGCAAAACGATGACGCCTTTGGGTTGAAGTAGAAGCTGCAAAATAACACTGGAAGACGCTGGTGATTCTCTAGGTCAAGGGCATCCTTGTACACATGATCGTCGCTGATTTTCTGTGGTTTTTGAAACGATTGACGACGCTTCAGTTTCATCACTGCAATAAACGAGACGAATTAATTGAAGAACAAACTCGGGCAAGGCATTGCTACTTTTTTGCTTTTTTGGATATCTTCCTCCAAAGGCTCGAAACTCTGCGAGCAGGACCTGCATTTCTCGATTATCAATTGGAGCGGTGATTTTCTTCTTCAAGAACGGATGCGGTGGATTTAACTGCAACGATTCTTCCGTAATTGTAGGAGTTTCGCTATCAATCGAAACCGGCTTTTCACTTAATACTGTTGACCATTGCCTGGAGAAGTAGAGCTCTTTGGGAAAATGCGGACGAAGGGCGCACTTTCTCCCTTGTTCAGTTTCTAGATAGGGAAGGGGAAAGGTTAAGAACGGAGAAATCGACAGAATGGTAGAACTCAGAGCTGTGCGGAATCGGTTGTCGTAAGGCGTCTCAACGGCTAGCTCAACAATTGACGAGTCTGGTGACAGCTTGTTGATCGGCAACTCGGCCGATCGGAGGGGATCTGTGAAGTCGCTGACATTTTCTATTGTGACAATTTTTTCTTCAGATTTGCGCTCGATAAGTTTCTTTGTAACACTCGCAGTTCTCTCACTTCTCACTTCAACGTCTGCACTCGACTCATTTTGGTTGAGGTTACGTCGAAGTAAGACGTCAGATTCAGCCTCGTCCAAGGGGCTTTGTTCTTTGGAATCAAATATGAGCGGTTTTGGAGATAGCGGACGTGCGAATTCATCCAGAAGGAACGACATTTCCAACCTCCAATTATATCTGTAGAAACATTTTACATTAAACAGTGAACACTGACAGCGTGTGTTCAATTTTACTCACCTAGCATAGACGAGAAACGATGCAACCTTCTTAACCCTTGCCAATTCGGAGTTGCTTCCACCTCTTAGCAGACATGTGTATCCCCTCGGACTGGAGAGCTTTTCGAAGTACATCAGTGTTTTGCACGCGCCTGAGAAAGAGAAATGTTAATGGGCCACGTGGTTAGGTTATGTGACTGTGTTGCCCTACCATTGCCATCATCGAAGCTTCTGATGTAGAATGCGTCGCAAACGCCAAGCTTTGGTTTTCCGATATTAGACTCTATCGAAGATACGATGTCACACTGTAGGGCCTTGGACAAGCGTTCCATTACGGAAATCTTGACGTCAAGGACCAGCGTGATGCCATGTGAGCGAAGCATATCTTGTGCGACGCCGGCAACGTTTTTGTGCACGAGCACAACATTTGGTTTGAAGCTCATTATCCTTGCTGTGACATTGCGCAGATATTCCTTTTCCTGCAACAGAACTGTAGATATGCTCACAAACTTTCCCTCAATACGCTCGTACACGATTGGGCACTGCAAGAGCAGAATCTTCGGTCTGTCAACTCGGGTCGCCATATCCTTGTGTGCCACATTCTTCGAGAATACCACCCCTCCCACGATTGTACATTCTTGACGCTTGCCACCGGGTACTTTTTTGAAGTTCACATAATTTCGTATGTCCATCATTTCATTTGTGCAATACTCCGGTTTGAAGTGATTCGCTGCTCGACAGCACAACGGTGTCAGTATCTTGGACCACTGCAAGTCGAGGTTTGAATTTCTCAGCATTTGCGCTAGCAGTTGGTCCTCGTGATCGCAATACGCTTCTAGGAGTTTTGAGGTAGTTGTAGTAGATCGTATAGAATTTTCAAGTTCCACATCCTTCACCGATTGAAAGCTTAAGCTGACATCAATCGACTTCGGCGGGTGCAGCTCGCTGTCATATTGGGGACTGGCCTCAGATTGAATCCCCGGAGTGCTCTCAGTGTCCGTGTCGTATTCCGCTATTCCGGATGTCATAATTTCCGGCCTTTTCGGTGCGAATCTATAGTGCAAATTCTCATCGAATTCCGTCTGATCAGAGTCCGGAACTATGGGCAGGAGAAAGCCTGCAGCAAGCATGGCGCTGAGTATGGCAACAGCTTGGACTTTATTGGAAGATTTTTGATTAGTGTTCAGGAAATCAATGAGATCGATGCCACAATTTTGAGCGGGCAAAAGGCGGATCATCTCTTCGTGAAGTGTTATCAGCGAGTTTGATTGTTGCAGAATGTTCTTGCGATCGGCATTTGACAGATTGCTCACTTGATTGGAAGCGAATCTCTCCTCCTGATATCCAACTGAAACTTTGCGTTGCTGATTCGAGCTTAGTCGCGTCCGCAAATTACCGCTGGATTCGTCGTTTTGGGAGAGCTTGCTAGAGAGATCCTCCTGCAGAGCTTGCAGATCCGATTTCAAATCGACTGTTATGTTGGGTGATTTCAAGTAACTGAGAACGATTTTCGAACAGTAGTTGCACACTTTCAGTTCACCTAAGGAATTCATCGGTTAGATAAGGAAAAGGATTCGAGAACTAGTGGTTGACAAACCAGAGCACATGATTATGGTTCCGGGTACCAGTTGGTTGCAACATTTTGAGCAGAATATCTGTCCACAAAGACGACAGTGGTGTTTGCGGCGAAATGCAGAGAATTTCTGTGTGCAATCATAGCATTCTTTGGCCTTTGCGTCTGGCATCCAGAAGCGTTGCAAGTCCGTGTCTTTGTAGTTTCGCAAATTCTGAAAATATGCGTGATTAGTTTCGATGAGTTGATGCTGCTGCTGGAAACCTACGCTATTCTTTGCTGCTATTATGTTGCTGATTCTCCTAAGTACGTTCGCCATAGTCCTGCCTTCAGTTGCCTCCGGCGGGCTCTCGTCAACCTAAGAATAGATGGTTTGCTGATGATTTTACATTGAATCAAGTGTCCTTACCCTGTCACCAGTTTCGCTTATTTCGTCTGTTGTTGTGGATCCAGAGCCGTCTTGATTCGATTGGGAATTTCCTGGTTTATTTGCTGAGCTGAGGCTCGATGACGAACTATTCCGAGACATATTTTCGGCGTCGGTGTAGAACGTACTATGGGATGATGAAGATTTTGGAACATTTGCCGGTGCTAGACTACTGCTGGTACCAGTTGGAGCTTCATTTACGGTGTTATAACTCGCGTTGTAGACATTTTGAATTTTGTTAACGAATTTACTCAGAAGCGTCTCAGGTTCTTCCTCAAAGTCACGAGCAAATTCGGTAAGTTTATGTGGCGAATGAAGATGTCGATTCATTTTGATGGTGGTTAGGGAATGGTGGAGTAGGGAAGGGGTGGTGGTTGATTTTTGGGATTTTATTTGATCTAAACACCGGTTAGGTTGAGTTGATCGCTGAAGCCAGATTCTGGAGCAAGTGTTCCAAGTGCCAGATCAGTCCATCTTTGTTCCTGTGTAGAGGAAAATTATGATCAGACTGAGTGTGGAGCTCCTCGACTTGGCAATGTTAACCTGTTCACTTAAAGTCAAATGAGAATCGGTACCATCGGCTTCTGGATCGGGTAGCTTATCGGCTGGAACGAGAATCTGATCAAATGGTAGAGTTTCTTCGCGCCAGCTATTGTCAACGATATCCAACAAGTAACCTTCAATTGGAGCCTAAGAGAAATGTGAACAAAATCGAGGGTAAAACACAAATCCAAACATATTAGTGCTGGAATACAGGCAGATGTAGGATGTTAACGACTCAATGAAATTTTTCATTTTCTACATTGCTGGCAATTTTCGCGGTTGCCTTTAACCTCGTAAAACAAAACAAGAATGAACAAGTTATCCTCCACAAAATCTAGTTGTACATCATCAGTTGTACACAGAAACAGCAACATTAATCAACTGACTTCATTGGGAACGTAATGTTGACATAAAAATGCCCAACGAAAGTCGAGTGAGAGATATTACAATTACAACAACGATGTTGTTGAGGCAAAACGACAAATCACGTTCTTCCGGTAACCCAGCATCTAAATGCATTCGAATGATAATAGAAACACCAAATGCATGTAAAATTTTAATTCATATTTGCTAGCATTTACTGACACCTCCACTCCCTTAAAAATTATATTTCAGATGACTAACTTTATGTAAACGCTTCACATATCAAAACAATGTTAATTTGGATATCTCACTTATGAAGACAAAATCCCAAAGCAGATAAGCAAATACCCCACAAAAAAGTGTCTAGATGGGGATTCCAACTGATTGATGACTCTGCTGTGATACACGGATTATATTCAAAACGAAAATGATTTTAGAATATTATCGCTATGAAAAACTACTCCCACGCCAATGCTGCATTTATAATAGATATAGTTAAATTACTTGTCTACACAGAATTTGCTGTTTGATTGAATTTCTGCTTGCCATAAGACTACACATGTATTCTTTGTCGTATTTTCGTTATTTATTTACACCACTCAAAAAAATCGCACAGAAAACAAAAAAAACTTAGATGTTCTGTATCACTCACGCATACCTGACTGTCCATCACTTCGAAAATTATAAGGGTATCTAAATCAAATTAAAGCCTATCTATTAACACGTATATTGGTCCAAACAGACTGTTTTATTGCATGAAATATTGAGTTTGCGAATGAATATGAAAACGCACAAAATATCTACACAGATTTCTCAAATCAATTACCTCACTAAAGGCAGAAAGAGTCACTGTCAAGTGTCAGTGCGATGTCACAGTCAGCTGATTTTGATAGAATATATTTTTCGAAGTTCTGTTCTTTCGAATACAAAATGGTCATGTTCAGCGTCATTACTATGAATTGAATATATAAATGAAAAAATTGATTTGAAAACATTATATTCATACATATGCAAAACAAAAAATTAAAGTTTTGCATATTCTACAACGTATGATCTTTTGTAACAACTGGACGAAGATTGTGGTAAAGCTGATTATGGTGGATACATTGTATAACTCTAACAGCATGTCGGCAAGATTAACCGTTCCATATGTTCATCAGCAAAAAGAATGGACAAGCTAGCTGGACAGGAAAGGGTTTGCAACTGGCATTTAATTGGGAGACTCAGAAATGCTACCATCAATATCTCCAACCGAGATGGATGCAACCAGATGCTTAGATGCAAGTTCGTCAGTGACACTCTTAAGCCGTAATAGGAATACATTTCGCTAAGGTCGTGGGGAATATCACAAGTCACTGTATACTATGCTCGCACGGAAGAAGAATGTGAGCCCTCTGCGAAGTGTGTAACCTTCAGTACCTGTCTAGCCCTGGTAAGGAGAAGTACGCTATTAAGCTTTATATTCAGCAGCCTAGAAATGTCAAACATACAAATTAATCATCATCATTTTCAGACCATCATCTGAATTTATGCCCAGGCGCAACCAAGCGAGTTTTTGCACTTGGTCCAACCACCTTGTCGTGGGTCTGACAAGGAACCAATGCGGTTCCTTGTATTTACGACTCTTATCGGTAAGAGTTGTAACAAATACTTCAGCTCAGTTAGCTTTGTTATCAAGCTCGGCCTTTCTGATTAAAGACCAGTTTTGATATTGACCCAGCTTGGTCAATCCTTCCTGTAGGAGCACAGGATGTTTCTTCTGAAAATATCCCGACATAATTAAACTGAATCAAATGCATTAATCGAAGTCCACTTACAGTTTAGTGCAAGCACAGGGGTTCTGGAAATTACCATGACCTTCGACTTGGCCACGTTAACCTTGATTTTCTGCAGCGTTAATCTGAATACAGCTGCTACAGTTTGTGTATAGCTACTGAATAGCACTCAAATACGACCATCAATCTTATACTCCTGGAGTATATTCCAGAGTTTACCTCGAGGCAGTCGATCGTATGCCATCTTCCTAGCAAAACACAGCTAAATTCAGACACACACAGATTTGAAGTGGTAAATCTATGAAAGGACAATTTGAATACCAACAGGTACTTCTGGGGTGAAAATCGTTTCGATTCCCCTGGTTTACGAGGAATCGACGTGGAATCGATGGGTCGAGGTTTACGAGGAATCGACGTGAAAACAATGGGTCTAAACAGGATCTATGTGAGTCCTAAATGATAAAGCTTTAACGTTCACTCCTTGTACGTAGCCTACACATTTGCAGTTGTATTTAAAAAAATAAGTTGAATGTGTTCGATTTTTTTAAAGGTCCGAGAAATTCAGTGATTTTTCAAGCCCCTCAGAATGCTTCTTCCCAGACCTTCACGTTCTGAAAGTTATGCTTACATCTCTTTACAGGTTCATTAGGACGTCCGGTTGACTCAACTCAAAAGAACCGGTGCCAGAAACATCGTCAATATGTCTAGTTATGGATACAAGAGGATACTACCTCTCAACGGGCATCACAATGGGTCTACAAAGACCTAAGTGCGGTCAACACGCTAAGCCTCTCATTTGTGAGGAGTTTTGAACCTGCGAGGTTATCAGTCAAAATTCCGATTGGATGCGATGCCTTACATTGCTTCTCTACTAATTACAAATTACATCTCTTGTTGGATTGTTGGATGATACTTACTTTATATGTATGCCAAATTGTTTCAAATGGCTAACATAGATATAACTTTATTAGAAACATTTTAATTGTGTTTTAACCCGAAAAAAATCACTCGTTGATTCACTACGCACATAGAAAATTTAGCGAATGTGAAAATGATTCCACCCCTATATTTTAGGTTGTGTCCATGTTAATTAAACAGTAACTTGTATAGTTCACAGTATGTATACAGACAGTTCATTGAATTCGATTCAAGTCGTGAAAACATGATTCATCCTTTAAACATGATTCATGACTTGTATTTGAGAAGTTTCGATTCAAAACTAATTAGCATACTCAAATGCAAACGCGTCATCGGTAGGTTTCAATGCACACTATTATCAATCGATGAAATGCAAGAGCTCGCCTACGCACATATAACTAACCAAACCTGTCAGCTCCACGGGACCTTATTATCGCTAAACGGAAAGGTATTCCAAATCCAGTGCACACTGATTTGAAGCCAACGTCTTACCATGGGAGTGACAGAACTATTTAACCTCCCACTGTCATTCATTTGCAGCAGCGTAGGAATTCAGGCCCGTTTTCCTCCGCTTCGTCAAAGGCATCCTGTCAGTAGCGTGCATTTCAATTTGTTCGTTTCTATGCAATTCATGAATGGATATTCCCGTTCGTAACAGGAGACGCATACTTGTAATGTATATCTGGTGACGTTGGTTGCAGAAAGACATTCTCTTGAAAGCGAACTGTCAGAATAAAGGTAATGGAAAATTTCAAATTTTTGGGCTAATTTCCTGCGAAGGTAGTTACATGAAATTGACAAAAATTATCCACTTAAGCTATGTGTGTGCTTATGAAATTCGAAAAAAGTTTTGGGCATATTTTATTAGACATACGCGCATATAAATGTGTTTAGTTGTTCTCGGTGTAGTTAATAGTTTATTTATGTAAATTCTTAGGCTTATAAAAAACTTTACGGTGTATGATGACAGAGTATGTTGGAGGCCACAGGGATCACTTATGAACTTGTGCTCTCTATGAACTACAAAGCCACAAAGTAGATGCCGAATCGTCTCGGTTTCTTCCTCGTCGGCGCAGATTCCTGGTTGTATTTCCGGAGCATTGTTCCAATCGGACAGTGTCCTGTGAAGAAGTTTCTTTGTTTTGCATTTATTAAGATCTGGTCACGATGATCTTGTCGTGTGCCAGTTAATTCTTGCAAGCCAAGACGGGATGACCCTTATAGTGTCATATATGACCCGGTATAGTGCACTGATCGGTAGTTGCAGTGACATGTCCGCTTCATTGATGTCCATTTCAGATCCTTGTCTGGACAACTCCGCTCTTTCGTTCCTTGTCAGACATAATTGTTCTTTACACATAATATGTGTTTTAAAAGTTTTTTTTAGGTTTTTTGACAGCCGGTTGGATTGAGGCTTATGGCCATTGACATATTCTTCGAGAATAAACTCATGATGTGTTTACAAATTGTTCACATTTATATTAAACATGAAACATGCTTCAGTTCGATAAACTCAAAATAAAGCTACAAACAACCAGAAAAATTCTTCGTTCTGTGAGTTGGAAAAATCAGTTCATATTCTGTCCTTAAATTATATTATACGTTAACGGTGAGCAGCCACACTACTCCAAAGAGTAAATGAAAACTGGACACACGTATTACGTCATGCCAGCAGCGACTGTGAAATCCAATTAAATTGTATGGATATGCAATAAAATAATTTCTTGTGACCTAGGCTTTCTCTTTTATATTGGGAGCGTTGGGAGGTAATCTTCTTTTACAAGATGAGTTGTTGTTTTTAGGAAGTGAATTCAGTTTACCAGGAAGTGGAGTCCCATTGAAGCAGGCGTTGAGTTGGGGGTATTCGTCACGACTGATGGGAGGGGTAATGCCAGCTTAACTGTAGGATTTGAGATCTGGAAGATCTGTTATCGGAGTGGCCGAGTGTCACAGCCAAGTTACCGGTTTTCTCCTGAGTTTTTGCTTCAACTCTCATCTATGACGAAAAAAAAAAAAAACGTGGTGAAGGATGGCATGGCCTGAAGATCTCTTGTGCGTGCTTTAGGTTGGTTGGACACAACATGGTCTAAGTTGGTCCATTGAGTTACACTTAGTCAGTGGCAGTGCGTTAATTTGATTCCAATGGTACTGAACCAGATTTGAAAACCGATACAAAACCGAATCGGATTTGAAACGGGCATTCCTTTAACTAAGGGTAGGCACACAACCTATTGCACCAAGAGAGTTATGTTTGACAGTTTAACCCAGGCAACTCGTGACGGAATTCAGTAAATTTTCATGGCCACACCAATACCATTAATGCACGTACATTTTCTATACACTTCCAATAAAAGACATTTATTTTTTTAAAGATTGTCTGCTCACTACAGCTGCCGCATCCTTTTGTTTCAGGCAGGCTGTGCTATGATCTTTCATCGAGAATGAGAACAAAACGGCAGAAACGTTATCGAAATTCAATTTGTGGTTCAAAAATAATGGGTGGAATCCATTATCGGTCTGCTGGGTGGTCCTAGCTGTAGTGGAACTAAATTTGGATTCTTGCGTCGACAAAAATACATACATTTAAGTCTTTTACATTTTGTTAGGTCTATAACTTAATTGCGGTTTGCCAAGAGATAGCGTAACTTGATTATTCCAATGGAAAGCTACTGTTATTGTAAAAAGTTGTCATTGAAAAAGTCATAGCTTCAGATGGGCAAGACTTTGAATAATTCTTTCTGACTTTGTGAAAGAAACATTCAAATTTGGAAAAAAAATCGCACGAATGAAGTTGAAGTTAAGTACCTACGATGCTTCTTCATACAGGGACTCACGAGACCGTTGCACATACCTTAACGCCATATTTCATGAGTTATCCGGTGGCTATTCACTACAAATATATACAATAAGTCACAATGGAAACACACATGAAAAACAAAATTTAATACAATTATTTACTAAAAATAAACAACATTTATTTTCATATGTCCTTATGTAATGAAAATGATATATTGAAATTGTCTACTTGGACAATTAAGCTCTTTGCTAAGATTCTCCAGAAACTGGTAACCTGGCAATTTGCTATTATATGAAAGCGTCTAGTCTTAGTTGTTTTCTTAAGAGCTTCTTGTTGTGTTTGTTATAATTTTTTCGTCGACGACTGGGTGATGAATGAATGAAGTAATTGAAGAAATGATGGTTGCAAATTCTGAATGCAAGTTTTGTGCGAAGTTCATGAATTCTGTAGTGATCAATATGCGTCCTGAATTCGATTGGATGATTTCGACAGATTTTTAATTTTCACTGTCTCATCACATATCTGATGTTTGTAGACTTTGAGAAGGCCTCTGAACAAATCAACCGTGAATTGCCACAGGGGGAAAAACGAGAGGATATTCTGTCACCGGTCCCTTTTTGCCTTTGATAGTTGATGCACTGACTATCGCCGTAGTTACAACTGGGAGACATGGTATCCAATGGTCACCTAGGTTATGGTATCTGGCCGCAGATCGAGAAGGATGGAGGAAGTTTGTCGCCGCACTATGCCCACCTGGGGGTGGAAGGACGCATATACTCATCAATTCGTATTGGGGTTTTTGGTGGGAAGAGCTGAAGAACTTTGCCACGGCCGCTGTGTATGAGTATAACCCTGAATTAGTGAATATTGGACTGGAAATATAGCATTTCTTGCATTCTCGATGTTGAGTCTATGACTGACTTAATAACGTTAATATTGCGAACAATTCCATTACATCCTTTACATTTGTCATGTGATTACGGTGGAAATTTGTGTTTTAAGTCAAACACTCTGGAATATCCGTGTATTGCAATAACGGTGTAGCTTCTATCTTTGATCCACATCATTTTTGAATGATTCGTTCTCCTGCTCAAATCTAAGGTTTTACAGTGAATTGAGCTCATCAATAGTCAGATTATCAACATTATTTAGTTCTGCCTCATTTTACTTCACGATGTTTCGTTTGCAACAGACACACATTTTTATCGGTCTAAGTATATTTTTCAAAATGTCGTTCCAGTAAATGAGAGTCAGCACATGAAATAATTGTCGCATATATACGTGAAATGAATAAATGTATCACTTTTGTCGACCGAAAGATGTGCGTGCATGTGGACACAATTGTGCACTCCACTAGTCAGGTGCAATAAAAAAAATGTGCTAAATTTATGGTGCGAAACATTAAATTGAACATTTCAAAACAAATAGACTTGATTAGATTAGAAACAGCGTTAACTTCGTAAATAAACGTGGCCATCCGAAACATGACACGTTTTTCATTCTCCGATATTGTTCACTTATAGTAAAACAAAAAATCCAAACTGCGGGCTAATTAGGCGCTATGGTGAAATTCCATTGAATCAATTGACTAGATGTAGCATAGCCGCTGGCACTAAACGTCAGCTATGCCGACATCTTGCCAATTCATCAATAGTCGATGCAAAACACTTGTAAAAAAACCCTTATCAACTAACGACGACACATGTGAAATGAGTTTGTTTAATTTCATTTTTTTTATCAAATAAACTTCGAGCACTGGCATAATCCAAATCAATAGTTGAACGATTGGACACTTGTTGAAGTAACCGACACTGTTTTTTGGAGAGAGACGCGCGCGCTCGCTACCATTCCCACAACTGCTGATTAGATACTGAATTCGAAGCACTTGAATTGAGTAAGCACCACACCTTGTGTTGCTCACAAAAATCCATCACCTGTGCTTAAGCTGGTCAATTGAACGGTCTGCAGTACGTTACGGATACCAAAAATGATCAACGTTCTTCCGACGTCGGACACCACGTCCAATGGAGTGAAATTAAAAAGAAAATACTAGCCACCAATAAAAGGCGCTGTAGTGAGTGTACCTTAACTCACTGGCAACAACAAAGTTTGCCGAGAAGGAATAATGTGGAAGTCCATGTAAGAATCTATCATTTTAGCTGCACCTTTTCGGGTTACCCAAAAGGTAATCAAATTAATAATTATTGCATGCACGGGGTGGGGACATTAACCATCATCCGGACACCTATACCATGCCGATCGTATACAGTACTGTCGCTCTTCCTATTCCAATGTCATGTGGGCACTTTTAAACGAAGCCCCAACACCTTGACAAACGCAACGAAATACTTTTCCCCGACAACACCACACATAGACACATTCCTGTCACAGTCGGTGTACTTATCACCTTTGCATACAAATTAACTAGACGAAGAGCCTCTCTCTGTACCTACTAGTGTGTGATTCATAAAAACACAATTTGAATGTAACCCCTCCTACTTCTCTCAAAAATCAAATACCTACCACCGTTCAGACCAGTAGGGTAATTGAAAGAAGCAATATTGGTAGTAGTTACCAGTTGATGGTTGATGGCTGATGTTGATGATGGCTAACGTCAACTACCCCACGATCGCAACGACCGTCAAAAACCGAAGAGGAGAACCTGATGCCTATATGTACGATGCACACATACGAGTACGAGCTCGAGCCGAACGCACATAACCCAAACCGACGAAATGAAACATTACTCGCAATTTGGTAAACGGATCACGTACCATAAGCGAGGACCCCTAGGTATTATTGATAAACTGCTGACGTCGCTTCATATAAGCTGACGCTGGCTGCCTACTAGTATCTAGCAGTGTGTCTACTCGTAGATCGCCACTCGGTAGACATCTCAGTTATTTTCTTTAAACTGTGTTTCTTCTACATTTTACATAATAATTTGTCGAAAAAAAATTGTTCATTTTATGTTTTTTTTTCTTCAGTCTTACCTTTTGGATTTCTTTTGAAATTCCAAACAGCCTGTGAGGGGGAGAGGAAATTCAGTTGTTCACTGCCTTGTTGTCGCATTTCCGTTTTGATATGGCGACATATCGTTATTAGGTACCGATCCCTTCTACGGCCGGGAATGGTATTCCGAAAATGGTGACTCTAGCTATGGTGCGGAAACACCGGACCGCAATAATGAATGGGAATTGATAGCCATTTCTATTTTAATCACACATCAAATAAAGAATCTTTTTTGTCGAGTGTCTCATAATAAAATTCCGTATGCATAATGAATATGAAATTAGGGTGGAGTTTAAGGAAGTCCGTCAGAGGAAGGAACTGCAGATTGTATCAACTTCAGATTTCTTTTAGTCAATCGCACCGCTTCGGATAAGGACCCTCGACGTTTAGAGGAGTAACTTCGAGTGACAATCAACTGTTGAAAAGTGGTTACATTTTGTTATAGCAGTCAACGTGCTGGTCAGAATGCGTAAGAGCGCTCACTCAAAGGGAGAGACAAAAATGCTGCGAAAAAATGAAAAAGCCATGTAAATTGCAAATTCTGAAAGTGACGCATTTCATTTCCTTTTCTTTAGCTATTTATTCAGAAGTCTGTCGCAATGACTAAACCATGGATGCCACGGCCATTGTAAATTTAGTTTTATAAGAGTTCTGTTTGTGTTCTGGATTTTCCCCATAGTTGTGATCCTCCATAGTCATTCTTTCGGTATGTTGTTGGTTATGCCGAAAGATGGAAATTCTTACAAAAAAAATCTAGTAGAGCCAATGCTCAACATCGCCAACAAGACCATATCCAACGTAATTGTGTTAACGTTTAAAGCCATTTTTCACCGCACCATTCGGACCGCGCCCATGCGGCTTCCGGCCCGGCAAATCGACTATAGACCAACTGTCACAAGCCATTTTCCACCGCACTATTCGACACGTTCACGTGCGCCTTCCGGCTAGTTACAAATCGATACTCACTATATTATTATCTATTTTAAAGCAGCAAACGACAACGTTTATCGCAAGCGATGACTGAGTTCAGGATCCCAGGAAAATTGATCCGGTGGTGTCTCACCGCACGGCACAACACATAAGCGTTGCACGGTGCAGTTCGATTCAAAAACATCTGCACCGTTCAAAAGCTGCACCGGATTCCGGCAATGAGATAAGCAATAGTGCGATTTCTTCAGTTTGGTACTGGTACCGCATGGAAGGCAATATCTTCTGCAAGTCAATCCAGCTGTTGGAATGCGCTGTGGTACTCGTACCCAACGGCTGTTGAAGGCCATGCGAAAGAAGCTGGTCTTACGGTCCATGTGAACAAGACAAAATGTATGTAGAGCAAGAAACGATCTGCCGCATACCACCTACAGCAAAACATCACAATCGACAGCTACAACCTTGAGGTAGTGAAGGAGTTTGTCTACAAACGTCAACTCCACCAATGACATGTTAGTGGAGATCCGACGTAGAACCACCCTTGGCAATCGATCCTACTTCGGTTTGTCAAAACAACTAAGATCGAAATTCCTGACTCGATATACCAAAATCATGCTCTACAAAGCTTTCGTTCTGCCAGTCCTGATTTATAAAGCGGATAGCTTGACATTAAGCAAAACTAAAGAGCTGATTCGTGGTACATTCCAAAGTTAAATTCTATGTCGGATATATGGTTCCGTCTGCGAGGAAGGCAAATGAAGGAGAAGACACAACCGCGAACTGATCCGTCGGATGATCCGACCCCTGTCACCCAAGGTCATGGCCATCAACATTTCAGCTCATTCAATCCCACCCTCCTGGTTCGAGAAGCAGAGCAAGACCGAACGTTCGGTATAATGGCCATGTCATCGTGTACTCAAGAGAGCTTGGTCTTGAAGACTGGAAGCATACTCAAAGACAGAAATTGCCTATCCCACGGGTAATAGACATGCTAATTAATTAAATTAATAATGTCTTGCAAAGTCGTCCGTCTCAAAGGCAATCTCCGTTTAAAATGACGTTGGTAGTTAGGGAATATTCATAAACATACATACAATTTCAACAATGAACTTTCCTGTATATGTGTAGCGAATGTGTAGTGTAGAGTCTTCAAAGAAAAAACGCAATTCACCTGAGAGTATATATCAATAGCTATGGAAGAAAAAGGCTTCAATTTATAATTATGATTGATGCATAGTGCTGCATTGGTTGAAATTGTAACCTCCAAAATAATCGGTAACTTGTGTCACAGTCTACATGGACCTCAAGCAACAAACCTCTTCCGTTGTATTTTCGCAGCCACACTTAAGTTGTGTGCCTCTTTTACCTTAGACGACCTTTGTTGTTGACAGTTGCACAGTCAGGATTGTTTAGATCTCAGTGGTTGTTTTTACAAAATCTAGTCACTTAAATCAACACCCATAAAGGCAAAGATACTCATACCACCATACTGCTCACATAGTTCGTGAATACTCGGTTTCAATGTAGTACACTGTGCCTGATGTTGTTGGTGGCATACACTAAAGAGAAGATGTCTAATAAGCGACCAGATAAAAACAAGAGGGAAATAAATTGAAATAAAACAGCACCGATGAGAGCTATAACATTGAATATGGATATGGATTTAGTTTGAAGTTACGCTCATATCAACATTGTACGCAGCATTCAAGTGCGACGTAGGCTTCTTTCTACTTTGGTTAAGCACATAGTATTTTTGACGCATGAATTCTCCCACCGTAACGGTTTCATCCAATTCAGAGAAATAGTTGAGCATGTGGTGTGTCAACAGCTGTCCGCCCACCAGCAAACTCTGTACTCCAAAATACTTCACGTCCACAAAGTTATCCAGAGTGAAGATGGCTGGATGGATAACAAACATTTTAGCATTTCATTTGATTAGTCCTCACTGTTTCTTAAAAGAGATTATTTTATTCGTCTAAGGTTCAACCAACCCAAAATCGAAGTCCTTTTCCAATTGTGTACCTTGGACGCGGACATTCTACAGACTTGAAGTGGGATAATCTTCGGATCGGATATTGAGCTGCTCTTGTACTCTAGACATGACTCACGTCAATGTGCAGACCGTTCACTTCATGGTTGAATTCTCTTATTCAAGTGCCTTCAACGCAAGCTTATGCAAAGGTGGCACGGAGAACATCTCACTCGAAGAGACCGAGGACTGAGGATAACAAGAGTGCCAGATCTTGGAACTGATAATGTTAGTAATATTCGCCACGAAGCAGAGGATAAAGACGAGTTTAAAACTAGTTACCGACTTGACTATTTGTCCAAAAAATGCTCCTCCCGTTCTCTACCAGAGTCCATCTCTACTAACACATACTTCCTTAAAGACTGGCTGTGAGCAGACGCAATAAAACTATCCCATTCCAAGTGAGGGGAACAAAATTAAAATCAATTACTTTAAATACCAGGTCTAATGGCGTGTATACTACTCGACTTGGCTCTCAGCTTTATTAAATCTACAGCATAGACACTATGTACCACTATGTTTTACTTAGTCGGCAAGCACAGATAGCGGCAATTTATTACGCCGCCACAAAGCGGAAGAAGCGGAAAAGACAATATTGCATACAAATTTCGTAGAATCCATCATGTTTAATTAAGTTTAATTGACAGCATGAAACAGCTAGGAATCTTGCTTTAACTGCTCGCACTAAAACACAATTAAAAACTGTTCGTCCTCACAGTGTCACGTATTTGCAAGGACTCAAATGGCAAAGTGAGGAAGAACTTTATACAAACTCGGGAATCTTTTGATTTTCTTGATAAAGTTGAAAACAGTTGCTTGCCTCGGGGTTAGTGCTTCACAATTTTAATCATCCTACTCCGTCTGTTCATCATTTTTGACTTCGGTCTTATTGTGTCAATTTCTTTAGTTTTATAAAAGTACACATGTACGAAATGAAAACAATAGATAGTACGGCGGTATTATCCTTGGTTGGACTTTGTTATTGATGTTCGCAAACAAGCTGTGCGAAAGTTCGCAGCAGTTGGCTATGCTCACATGTGTCTGCTGATACCATATGTACAGGATTGGCAATTCAAGCGAAGTATTTTAATTAAATCTTTTGATTGCATCAAGTTCCTTGCGTTTTTCAAAATCGATATAACTACATATGTGGTGAGTCTGTGAAACAGTGTGAAATAATAAAATGTGAATAATATCGTACCGATTCATGTGACTCAGATATGCTGCCAATTTTTCAAATAATTATGTGACGACTTTTCGAGGCCAAGAAATGTTCTTTGTTTTGTTAAATGTGAATGGTGCTAAAGACTGTGAGACCCTTCGCCTCAATCTCTCCAGCAACAGTTTCACAAGCCAAGTGGTTGAGGTCCTTCTCCTCTTGAATGCGCTACCTTAAGCGCAGGTATCCACTATTGCGTTGACCCACAGGATTGATGTGTTTTCGGTTCGGAGCTGAGTTGTCCATGGCCCAGTCACCTTAGGCGTTGAATACGAAGAAGACTGGCTTCTGACTACAAGCCGTGGAGAAAGTGGCTGAATCTTTACATTCTGATGTGCTACAGTCAATCAACGCAAACCCAGATCAAGGACATATGCTTTTGAGATTGCAAATACCAGATGTCTGTTACATGCTTTTTTGAAAACTTTATTTTTACATTTTAGAATTTTCTCTAGACAGTTATATTCTTTGAGCATTGTCAGTGTCACACAGGAAGGGATCGAACCTAGACACTGTAGATTCAAGTCGACCCACATACCCAGACAAGACAATGGCACCGCCGACACGCGTTTTTCCTCCTTGAAAAACAAATACTATTGGAAGTCGATGAATAAATGATCGGTATCCTGGGTCTTTTTCAAAATTCGCCGTAGTGTGAATATTTGATATTGACCAATCAGACTGTTGACGTAGGTTTTCAGGCGCTTATACAGAAAGACAGAAAGGTTCTTATACTGTGTATTCAGGCGACTTATCCCTCTCCTAATGACGCGGTTTAGAGGATCTCCTTTCTTTAGGACCGGCAAACGATACTGAGATTACATCCGTTGGGCATACTTTTATCCAAACAGATTTAAGAGATGAGTTGATTTATGCCCTTTACCAAGTTAGCACTAACAGCTTTGTTGGACTTTAGCTTGGCGCTTGCCGCCGTAACTACACTCCACTCAGTCCGGGTGGAATTACTTTCCATCATATTGCAGAGATTATTCTGATTTTTTCTGGTATTTTGGTTGTCATCAGCATTCTGCTGAAGTGGTCTTTCTTTATTCCCAGTACCGACTGTAAATCCACTACAAGAAAAAAAACATCAGAAATGTATAGCTCTATATAACTTTTATAACATCTTCATTCTAAAGAATAGACGAAGATAAAGGTGCTGTGACTTCAACCACGTGCAACAGGTACAAAAGCAATGTAACTAAAAGAAGCGGTGCATCTGGAAATTGTATCTTGGGCCTTTGTTTCCGAGAAGCGCATCAGTTGTTGACAACTGTGTAATATGGTAGTGGATACTGGAAAACAGTGTCGCAGTGGATACTTTGGAAATAAAACATGCATGTGCGTTGTTTGTCAGTGCGATACTACATACCAACATACACATATGCGATGTGAGGCATAATATTTTCTTCAATCTATCTCGTACATGTTAGGTTAGGTTAGTATATTGGACTGCCAGCGAAATTGCCGATATTGCGATACCCAGTGCCGTTGACTGGACCAAATTTGTTTTTAAATAACTTTTGCTTTCACTAGGACTTAAACCGGTGACCGCTATAATGAAGGGCAGGTACTAAGTCAACTGCGCCATCCCAGCCTTTATCTCATACCTGTTATGTCTTTGATGTTTTCAGCTTAACTGGACCAACGATATCGAGCGTTCACATAACAAATTTGCCACACATTTTTATACAGAAGGCAGCTCAGGTCCGAGGTAAGCTCAGATTCAAGGATCCCCTCTTATGTGTCTGACCCAATATCAATCATGCTAATGTGTAATGATCGATCAATTCCCTTACTCCACAGCCTGATCGCACATAGGAGGGATCTAACCTACGAACCTTCATTGCTGGGTGTTCACAGGGTCAAATGTTGACAAACTATCTACTAGACTAGACCATGCACTTAAAGAAGACGTGAAATTCATAGCAACTTAGTTTCGTCATAGAATTTCGATTGACCAACAAACCCATAAGCCCCAAGAGTCATTTCCTTCCTATTTTGAATCGAAACATGAACACGTAAGCAGCATAAGTGTAAAATCGCCATGACCCGAATGTCGCAACTTTCGAAACTACTGCCAAACAATTTTAATCAAGTTTCACCAATGGAATTCCGACCCTCTCCTTGAAGAGATTAAAAAATACGTATAATCACGACGCACGAAGCTCTACTATGGTTAAATGCCTCCCTGGTTGGTGCGAAAGACCGCACACCCCTGAGGTATGCTCATTCTAAATGTTTTCACGAAATATGTACACTGACTCTAAGCCAACGATAGCGATGTACTAGGATATCAAATAAATTAACAAAATTTGCATTTGGCTTCGATAGATACAATAAACGGCAGGACTAGTCAGTTCCTCGTACTTCAAAATGGAAGGAAAATTTAGTCCCTCGACTATTTTTGAACATACAGTTCTAGTGGTGAATCGAACGTTTATGATTGTGTGTACCTTGCATATATACCTTCCGCTTTGTCGCCGTAGACTGTTCACACTGGCGGGCACCCACTCCTCATGATGTGCCTGTACACATCCACGCACACAATGACGACGAAATAATCCGTGGTCACTGTGGATACGGGTATCCATCCGTCCTAATGCATTATTCATGACATGAGGTATCGGAGCCACTAACGCAGGTAATCGTGCCGATTGTTCGTTCGATGTTTTGTTGGTAGGTAGTTGTGCGGCTCAGTTTGGTTCTGTGCTAGCCGGATTGGGATATCAGTTTGGGATTTGAAGTTTTTTTTTGGCTTTAGATTTGAGCAGCAGCCTGCTTGCGGTGTATGCTAGTAGTGCCGGCGTAGGCTATGGTGGTCGACTCAGCGGTATTTTAATTTCCCTTTTCATACGTTGATTGAATATGAAAACTGAAAATTCATTTTGTTAAATTTAAATGAAATTTTTATACATATGATGTACTCGTTTATTATTTTATTTACAGTTTTATTTTTATTTTTTGCTGACTGTTTCCACTTGGCGTCACGTTGTTCTGGACGAACTGGTGGATTTTATTGCATTATTGAGAAATTATTGCAACATAACTTGGAATCCGTGTTGCGAAAGCGCCACCCTGGAATCGTTGATTTGATTTCGAATTGGAGGGGTTAATTAATATTTGGCAAGAGGAATCTGGTTAAAGTTTTGTAGCAATACCGAAATCGCAGAGAAAATTATTGGGTGGTCTTCCTTCTAGGGGATGCCCTTACACGGAGAATCAAGCACGATGAGTTCACTGTGGAAAATTTAAAAAAAAGCACACATCACCATATTATGTGAACATATTAATTGAATGAGGGATTATTTGTCGAGCGGGAAGTGTCAATTGTGCAGTAATATGTGAAAACAAATGGTATCTAGGTTGCAAGCGATCATCGTCGGTCATCACGACTGTGTGCACGTGTGTATAGTAAAGATAGGGAAATATTACAACCTGGCTTTTAAAAAGATGGAAACAAATAAAAAGAAACAACATGGTATGTTGTTTGTGTTGTGAATGTAGTGCTAGTTACATAACGATTCAGTTGTTTACAACTGCTGCCAACCATTGAAAAATATGCAAATACTTGAGGTTATTAACCGTTCAAGTAAAGTAGTTCCTAAGCGAGACTGCTGCATGTTGACAAACTTAAAGGTATTGACTGTTTTAAGGCCCATTCATATGAGGTCGCCACGAATTGGGAACTTCGCAAGCTCCGACAAATCATTCATGTGGAGTTTTCTCATTCGCCAAATGCTACGGGTGTAAACTGACACTTAGCTGCCAACATTTTGATTGTGGTGGTTGTGGATTGCGTTTGTGTATTGCGAACTTAGCTTGACAGGTCGCAAAAAGAATGATTGATTCGCAGAGAAAAACGTTTAAATCGTTAATTAGGATACTTATGTAAACTAACTTTTGTTGAGATTTTTGTCGGTGAAAAAACTCGATAATTCAGTTACAATTTTTTGCATACCAAGAAATATAACTTTTTGCTTTTATTTGCGTGAAAAGGGTTGATACCGAAAGTTCGCGTTCACCTTCGAGGAAGACGGTCTGTTGTGTGTATTCGATGATTTCCGAATAGTTCATACTCTCTGATGTTCCCTGAATGAGGAGCAGTATGAGTTAAGTTAATGATACCAGAAGACATCAGAGTTGAAAAACTGAATGAAAGTTGATAGCTGGCGATCTACAGAAACGAGAAAACTTTTGGCATTATACAGAGTTTCGGATTTTAGAGCATTTTATGACATCATTTTGGAGATGTAACAGATATGCAGGCCTTGACCTTGATTACCTGCTTTATAGGCTTTTCGAGGACTTTTATTCCTGGGACCAATTTGCCGCACAGAACCAGATGCTGAAAGTAGAAATCTTAAGTGGTTTCTCGACCTTGGTGAAGTGTGAGGTCGAACTAAAACATCTGCCGCTCTTTACAACCTCCTGCACCAGGTTGTATTATTTGCAACTCAACACCGACATGCTATGTACATGGTGGGTCAAATACTATTACTTTTTAAAAATGCAAAAAAATGTGTGAAATTTTTTATGCATTATAGCTTCATTACTAAGAACAAACATTCGCAGTAATTGTGAAATACAACGTCGTTAAAGTGACAGCTTTGGAGTAGCTCATTACGGCATGCGCATGCGCAAACTTGATTGCTTCATTTCACCTAAAACTTCTTATCGAAAACGGATTGTTTGGGCCACACATCATTCACCTCGAAAAAAAGGTTTTCAATATTTCGTTTCGCTCTGCGGAGGTATAAAACTGCGAGGACAATACTCCCACTTGGTCCCAACCTCAAGTGAACAGCTTTCAACCTATGCCTCTCATGGGCTTTTCTGATCTTGTCGAGTTACAGTTGGGATGCCATAATATCCCAGGATTGGCAGCCAATGCTGTAAAGGACATATCATATGTGCCAAATCTATGTTTAAGTTAAGGCACTGTTAATTCCTTTCTTTCCGACACTGTAACCGTCATTTTGACGAGCACTCCAGTACGGGTGTCTCCTAAATCCAGTAACACTAACCCCGGGTTATAGCCAATGGGGATAATCTGCTAAGACCTATCCAAAGAGATGGGGAGCGAGGACAAATAGAGGTCAACTATCTTTCCGGTAGAATACCTTTAAATCAAGTGCCTGTGCTCAAAAATTTAATTTGGAGCAAATAGCAAATAGGATAAACCAAATAGACACTTCCAAAAATGGTGTGTTGCTTTCTATTGAGGTGAATATTTTACGAAGATGGAGTGTGCACTTCTCGGAGCTGCCCAATCCCACTGGTGTGGACGAAATCCGGCCAGAAATCCTTACGGCCTCGAGTGCCTCGAGGTAAATGCTGGAGTGTTCTGCAGGACTACGAGATTATTAAAAGGCCATTCAGTCGCTATACAAAAACTGTAGCAGCTGTCTTCCGGTTAACGGGGCTAAATCAAGACCTTTTAAAGTATCATTTGGATAAGTTCAAGTATCTAGGGCCCTACGAGTAAAGGAAGGAGTATTGCTGAGCTTTTCGTGTCCAGTTTTCAATCCTCTTTTCTGTAGGATTGGATTAAATGGGATTCGGAAGATCTATAATCAGAAAGGCCGAGCATGTTGTTGAAGCCAAGTTAGTCGTTTTCAACACAGAATTTGTTCCTACTCATGAAATTTGGATAATTACAGAAATTACACTAGCTGCCGAGAGGAAATTTCTTCGTGCTGTTGTGTACGTGAGGAACTCAATGCTGAGCAGCTGCTTCTCTAAATGGAAAAGGCTATGGTTCGTTTCTACAAGTGATACGGATGTCCCGATCAGCACGGCTTCAGTGATGTGCCTTGCGACACCATCTGGAAGGTGACCTCCCTGCAGACCCAGGACGAGGTGGTTGGACTAAGTCAAAGAATTCGCTGCCATAAATCCTGCCATATAATTTCTGGGCTGCCTCGTCAATAATTTTCGCTTGGAAGTCACTGTACTAGCCTGCAGCCTAGTTAATGAGCAGCTTATTCTTAGTCTATTTCTTGACACAACTTAGTGTTGTAAAAGACATATGTCTTTAAATGTGCACTTAGTTCTTAGTTATTCAATGTTAATGAATTGAATTGAGTTGAAAGCGATGCACCTTGTACTCTCGTTTAGAAGAAATACGGCTATGCAATTTGAGAACTCCTATATGGCTCCCTTAATATCGTAGATTCAAGGTTTATTGTGTTGTTTTCACCTTAAAAGCTTCTTTGGGATCACTCACCATTTAAAGATTAATTGATTTCGCTTGCCACCGAGAGGTTTCGCACGGTCGTCGCAGGTTGAAGAAGGAGACGATAAACTATAAACCCAAGTTCTAAATGTCCGACATTCCAATGTAAACTCTCCTATCGAATGGTGATCAAGCTGATTGATGTGTGATCTGATTTCCAATGACGTTAAGTGGCATGTAAGTATGTACACACGTGTGGCAAATCATAATCAAAGCAATAAAGTGGAACTACATGGCCTGACATGTACAATTGGCTCATATGCCATCCCTTATCAAATGTGAGGTGGAGCACTTTGATAAGCTTATCTAATTGACATTATCTCCTCTAATAAAGGACCTGTCAAACAGCAATTAAGACATCCGTGTAGATACTCTATAAGGGGCAATAACTAGTAGAATGTAACGCCGAATGTTCACATCCTTTCATACTCCGGTCCAGTAAGTATAAGTCTCCTCCGTAAGCAAGATTACTTCAATAAATGTTAACTGTCCTTTCCCAATTCGTTGTACTCCAGAATGTAAGAAATTAATCATCGAAGCACTCGACCATCGACAGTAAGCGGTAGCCTTGAACTTTTAATTACTTTAAAGCACCAGCGTCCATGTGCTTCAGTGCTAACGAAATAATTATAACACTGACTTAGGTTTCCTGCCCTTGATTGAGTGGGGTTTAACTAAATTTATTGCCAATTACTCGTGATTTCTCACCACTTTAGAGCGGATGGTCAAGCGCTCGCCTTTTTGAAACCATTTACAACCACAGTTACAGGAAAGATGTGGGACAATTTAACGTGTTGTTCCCTTATCGGTTCCCATTTGGCATCACTCCAAATGTCAATGAGTCTTCCATCCTACGGCACGAAGGGTTGAAACCCCATATTTTACGGCAGATAAATTACTCGAGAGACCCGCTTTGCTGTTTTGTTTACTTTGTGGAAGTAGGGAAGTGTGTACATATTCATCTCATCTGTTTACAATCGATTCCTTGGAGAAAACTTCGTCGGAAAACTTGCTAGGATGCACACTGAAATTGAATTAAAATGAAAAGTTTTTTTTTGTTTTTTGTATTCCAATTATGCACAGGGACTACGGGTGAAGTTTTGTTTGAATATTAAATTCACACATATTCTCCTCTGTTAGGTGATATTATTCATGCATCGATGATGCATTACTCTCGACATGCGTGCACACTTTGTCTGCCTGCATGACTTGCCAATATTTAGAATCTGATTCTGACGAATGAGCCATTCTAAATTGTGTTCTGTCTGTTGTAAGACGACTACTACGTAACCACGACATTATTGTTCCTTTCAATCAATTAGCAAGTTCATCGTCGGGCGTATACTTCGATAAGCACATTAATTCCAACTGAGTGGTATTTGATATATCCATGCATAAATAGATTGCCCTTCATGGTCAGAATGTGGGAAGCTGAAAATATATATTTTCATTCACAGGCAAAGCTCTCAGTAGTCTGTAGATGTGTGTAGAACTGTTATCTTGGCATTTGTATTTGTATTTTAACAAACACGTGTACAAATAGTCATCTCTAGTCAAAGCCAAGAGAGCCTTCGTAGTGGCAGAGTCCTTTGCTTCACAGCAGTCAACTTGATAACAGGGTGTTGTGTAATCTGCTATGTGACTATCCTTCGGCCAGTCTTCCGGAATGGATGTCCAGGGTGGTTAAAGGCGACTCAATGGAAAATTAGACAGGCTATGACTTCTTCTAATAATCCTTGGATCATATTACTCTACCAGGATTTTCTTCCTTTCAGCAGAGCGATCTCTGCTCTATTAGGAAAGACTTTGCCGATGAACATTAATTTTGTTGATTGCATCAAAATCTGTCTTCACTGGGGTACTTGCCTGAAACATGTTAGGTTAAAGGTAGCTTAAAGTAAAACAAGTGCAACAGTACGTCCCAGCCGGATGAAACTGGTTAACTTGAGCGAAATCTGTCAAGAACTTCTGACAGAATTTGTGAAATGTAAACGACTACGAAATGCATAAATTACATAAATGAGACGCTTTTTACACCCATTGCAAGAGGTAATTGCTTACTCTGAGTAATGAATACGTATGACCTTAAAATATGCATTAACCTAATTTTAGTCATGTTGTCACTAACCTCTTGTGTGAACATGTTGATCTTTGGACATTGCTTTAAATCATGAATAATTAAAATTTTTAATTGAAGTCAATGTATGTACGTCTCTACGCAACTCTGTATCCTTCTACTTGCAGTGACTGATGGATAGATTACTAAGATTACAGCCGATCGACTGACTTCGAATGCGACTCATCAATCACTGTGAAAAAGCGCAAACTTCTCCATAGACGTCGTCCAACTTGTCTTTTTTACTCGTGTTTACAGAATACTAAACTGAAAGGAGCGCACTTATCAGGCAGATTTTACAGAATCTGCTTCAGATGTGGATTACACCGCATACAAGCGATCATCGGACCTTCAGTGAATAATAGTCGATATTACTTATTCTCCTTTGCTTGGCCATACAGTCGAGTGTGAACCTGGGCCTCAAGCAACCAGCACGATCTTTCGCCAGCTGCCTCCAGTTAGGCCCACCAAGTTGGTTGAAGTGCTTTTCCACTTGTGTGCGTAATCTCGTTCGAGGACGTCCACTGTTGTTGCGTTGCTCCATTGATCAGATTCGAAAATTCTTAGGGGTGGTTTTCACCTTAAGCGTTGGATCCAAAGACGCTTAGTTAAGTGCTTGCAGCTTTGCGGCCCCTACAGTTCTTGGATTAATCTTCTCCTCCAAACACCGTCAACGCATACAATATCAAAGATCCAGAACACAGAAGTTTACTATAAAAACGACCAAGAAATTTTTCATCCACTTACAGTAGCGTCCATGTATCTACGACATAGAACAAGACAGGGATGATCAGAATGTTGAATAAAGTCAGCTTGGTCTTCGAAAGATGGCTCTGTTATCCAATTGATTCGTGAGCCTAAATAAACAGCGATTGGCAAGAGTAATTTTTGCCCCTATTTGCCGCAGAGCGAAAGTATAAGAAGTCCATGATTAATTCAAAGTTTGTGTTGCCCATTATGACTCTCTGTCCGCCACGTCGTTCCTCCGTGATAACATGTACTTGCACTCTTGCCCTGATTACTCAATGGACTTTTCGAAAATCCTGCCACTGGTGTTGACGTTTGTTCACTCCAACAAGACCGAATTTCATGCATGGTCTGCACAATTTCATACACCAGCCTATTATTATGCAATTATTCTGTTCGAACATTCAAACACAAAGCTGTACATAATTTTTTTCTGAACATACTCTAGGGAGTTCGAAGGTATGGTGCATCAGTGTGGGAGTTACTATAAATGAATCAGTTCATCAGTACGGCACAGGAGAAGAAACGTTCTTTAGCTGATGTAATTCATTCGGCATTTTTTGAATACAAATAGAGACATCTGTATCGCTCCAGTAGGTAAGGATTGCAGAAACGAAAATATAAAATTCAGTTTGAAAAGGTTGCATTGACAGTTCTACTCCCTGAGTAATACCAAATGTATTGAGTAATTGATGTTGTTCGGCATCGAACCATGGTATTTCTCATAGAAGACGACGCATCCACAACTCCTCGCAAATATATGAAGAGAATGACATTTTTAGAGTTCACAAAAGTATCAATTTAGGGGAAATTATCGAATTATTTATTGTATTCACTGAATCGATATGGTATCTATGTAAAATTGTTTTTGTACTTCGAGTTCAACAGTATGTACTACTCCTTCTTGAGAGATGGTTATTTTCGAAGACAACGACTGTTAGTTGTGTGTGTAAGTTACAATCCAAAAGACAGACTGAAGAGCTTTTACAATTACTATTGCTTTTTTTTTTTGATTTTTCATCGTCCAAAAGTGTGCGTGACGTGCACAGGAGAATGTGTTTAAAATTAACAAGACTGCCTATGAAGTTTGGAAACTTGCACACCCTTGATAAGTGGGAAATAGCAACCCAGTTCAATTCACTATTAATCACCATTCACCAATAGTTGCGGCAGGAATTCAAAGCGAACTGCAGCGCCAAATAAAGATAAAAAATATTCATCACCACATTTACCTGAAAGAATAGAGAACTCTCTTTCTCAGCCCCTCTTGAAGCGCAAACTTGTCGAGCGTCAAAAGAACGATCTTGTTAATTTGAGTGCAGATAACGGTACACCTTCATCGCTAAACGACCTCTTAACGAGCATGAGTGCACTTAAGTGAATAGGATTTGAATTGCAAATTGCCTTTTGGACTACAGCAATAACCGAAGCATTGATTAGCCATCGGGACTAATTGATGGCTTGCTAATGGCACTTGTGGAAGAACAGAATTGTCCTTGCATCTGTTCATAATTCATCATCAAAGCAAACTATATTTGTATCCGTTAATGCAAGCATTTTGATGTGTGACATCTGTATTGTGTAACTGCCTGAGCATGTTTGCTATTGTGTGAAGTAATGAGTAGTGGTTTGTGGGTGCACAGAGAAGTGTTTTCCTTTATGTAAGCAGGTATATTATAAAGGAAACTTAGGCCCGAAAGTAGGTTGTTTGATAATTGCACACTTTGTTTCCAAATTATTGGTTTTTAAATAATAAATTGCATTACTTAGTTTTGCGCGTGTTCTGTTTAATTTTACCTATGTTGACAAATTTAGTAGATCCTAAGTCTGAAAGAAAATCACTCAAACTGTCTTCTGCCTTAGATGTCAAGTATTGTTGAGGTGAAGCAGATGAAGACTCTCGCGGTCGGTGCTCTACAAGACATAACCGTCTGAAGAACTGAATCCACTGATATCTAAGCACCCCATCACTGGACTAAAACATAGGTCAAACGTGACATTTGAAAAAATTATGCAAATCATACTGAAAAATTGTACATGTACAGCCATCCCAAAATAAGTGTCACTGAGTAAAGAACTTCTTCTATATTTCATTAAAAGTACACAATTCAATATTTGTAGACAGAGCGATACACATGTGTGTAAGGATGGACATTTACCAAGCATATCCCCAAAATGAGTAATTATGTGAGTTCGTACTATTTTCAATAAAAAAAAGCCCAAAACCATCTCGATAGGACTAATAGAAGGTAGGAACAATTATCGGGAAAGGTGATAAAATGACAAAATCGCCGATATCCCGAAAACTTAGCATTTTTCGTCGGTTTCGCTTTTTAGTTGACCTTTTTAGGACATGGTAGAGAATGGTTTTTCGATACGGTTTTCCGGTACGGTGAAAACAACAATACCTTCAGTACACAACAATATAAGTTGCTGGACTCGTATGGAAGATATAAACTTGTACTAAGAGAGGGAAGACGTAAATTTGTGCTAAGGTTCTGCAGATTATGATGTAGGGAACTTGTTACTGTAGCCAGGTTTATTATCTTCTTTGGCTGCATAATGTCTTTCACGCGTTGGTTTTTCGATTCAGTTCCATGGACTGCTTATTAATTTTCGAGCTCTGGAAGTTTTAAGCCGTCCAACTAAATGTGTTGAGTTAAAGTTCTCTGACTGCTGAAGTTATAGATGCTTGATGGACGTTATGTATTCAACATTTATCGGATTCAAACTTCGTACTACGCAACACAATAATTAAGCCTATTGTGTTGTAACCTGGCAATACTAGAATGTAAATCCAAAAGCAATCTTCATTCAGTATTGAGTTCTATAGAGAATATAATGAAACTCCCGCCAATGATTTCAGACTGAGTTTATTAGTAAAGTAGTTTTTTTTGTTAAACTATATATACCTACCCGATATACCTACCCGATGGGTGAAAACCCGAGGCACATACCTAGATGTGTGGAATCTTCATCAAAGCAACTGATAGACATCACTATGCCGAACACCCACCTTGTGGGATAGTGTACAACGACTGTGACTGATTGTTTTAATTGTATGAATAAATAGTACGCTGTTACGAGAAACAGAGTGTTGATCTGCTGATGGTGAGAAAGCAGAGGTTGCGCAACACCTTTCTTACTTAGCAGGCCTGAGATCGCTGCATTCGATCGTAAACGGATCTGGACACGATGCATCTAGCCTTGAAAACCAAGCTGTCTTGTATCCGCTATGACTTGGTCTCTATACTGGAGGTTCGGTCGCCCTCCCTTTGTCGAACCAGGAGGCTCACATTCGAAGACCTCTGCTGGGTCAGTAGAGTCGACAGATTATTGCCATTCAGGCTGCACCCACACCCTGGTGCCGCTCGTAGAGTTCGTGTGTGTGTCTTCTCCCCATTCGTCTTCTTTAGCCATACATGCGACGTAGAAGAAGACATTTCCGAATATTCCATGTAATCCATTGAAATGAAAACATTTTATGTAAAATTAGGATATAATATGTTTATATACATTTATTTAAAAAATAAAATAAAAATAAAAAACAATATTGTTTTCTTTAACTTTTCGAGGAACAGAGCACAACATCAACAAAAGCAAAGATTAAAAGCCTTACAAGGCACTATCTGGCAAGTTCTTCGAATATTTCTATATATGTATGCAAATCAAAATTAACAAATCTCATCTATCTAAGGGCTATCTAGGTGTAAGTGCATGTGTGCCTTTGTGTTGCATGACTTAACGCAGTGGCAGTTCCTCCATGGCACGCAGTTTGGCATCCTTCTCCTCAATAACTTCCCTCCGGAAGACGGCCTTATAGGCGAGTGAAGCCAATACACCAGCTCCCAATGGTCCAACCCAGTAGATCCAGTGATCCTGGAAATCAGCGTTCCATAGAGCGGGTCCGAAGGACCTTGCTGGATTCATACTGGCACCAGTGAAGGCTCCCTAAAAAGTAAAACAAATGTAAGTTATATGGTTTCAAATCAAAACAAAAGAGAGAAAGTAGAGTAAACTTACACCAGTGCAGGCCAGAGAGGCAACAGCCAAACCGAATCTGATTGCCACTGAATCGTGATGCTTTGCATTCCTTGGATCCCAAACGCCGCAGCACACCAAGATGAGGACCATTGTAAGCAGGAATTCAATGGCAACCGCCTGCAGGCTGCTGATTTCTTCGATGGGAATGGTGACGCACATTCCATGGGCGGCTCCTGGAGCATTGATGACATTCGACGGCACCACGGTTTTCAGCAAGCCATAACCAATGAATCCACCAAGCAGTTGGGCGGCAATGTACAAAGCACCAATGGGCGGTGTGACCAGCTTGTAGACAACGGCAGCAACGGTTACAGCCGGGTTCATATGGGCGCCCGACACACAACCGAAGCACTGAACCAAAATCATGATAACCAAACCGAAGTTGAGGGTCATCTGCAAGTGACTGTTCGGGAAAATATCACTCTTGATGCAACCCATGCAGCCGAGGAATACCAGCAGTCCTGTCGCAATCAATTCCGACAGGAACACCGTGATCTTGTCCAACGTGGAGACCTTCATTTTGCGGGATTAGTCTGAAAGCAGAAAACAAATGCAATTGTGAGCAATCATTGAGTGGCATTCGTTGATAGTAATTGCCTGATAATATTCGGACTATAACTGCCGGTACACGTGCGCCGCTATCCGGCAGACAAAAGAGAACACACACATCACAAACATTCAGGACAGCGTCGATACCGAATAAACTAATTTGTGGTGAAGCAATTACTCTTTTAGTGCGAATTCATAGCAAGCAATTAAACGGGATGGAGCACTTCAGATCAGAGAATGGTCGTCGTTGTCTGGATAAGCTCAGGCGAAATAATGGTTTCATGAAAATGAAATTATTACCACTCGATGCTGAAGAGAGGGAACCGAATGGGAAACCGAATCGTTGTTGCTTGAGGGGGACGCTGATGCACATTACCCGTCCAGCGTAGGTGCTTTAGATTCTGCAGTGGCTCATCAATGTGGTGTGTTGGGCACAATACGTTGTAGGGAGGGAAACGTAATGGGGTTTTGGCGGCTGCTTGAATGTGCATCTCCTTAAAATGAAGGGGGCTTGCCCCGAAATTATCTCCTCCGGCGCTATTTATTTCAGAAAAGCTCATTTTATAACTTGGTCTTCCGGGTCCTCTACAGGTTACCACAGCCTTTAGGTAGTTACAATATATAGGGTTATTGGAGATTGGGGTTTTGCATGAATGCAGTTGATGGAGAGATAAATCTTATCAGTGGCTGTTACTTTACTAACCACTGTACAATTTTTCGAGTGAAAATTCCGATGTCGGCACACGCATTACAATGTTTCAGAATCGAGTAATACAAGTGAAAGAGATGACATCATCTACGCTGTACATACTCAGTTAGAACATTTGTGCAAGTGTAGGCGGTTCTTGCAAATCGCGATGCGTATGCAAGTGCTTGCACAATTCATTGCATTGCGCCGTATGGCATTGTGGTAGATGTCGATCAAAATGACTTGGAAGTATTTGTAAGGAGCGTCCTGAGCAACATAGCACGAGTCAAGAACCCCAAACCGTCTAGTCTGCGAACAACACGTTCCTCAGCAATGGATTTGTGACCACAATGACGTACACGAATGTTTATCTAGAACATGAACATAATACCGCCCAAAGTAGAGGCGCTATTTCACCGGCGTGCCTTATCTGGGCGGGGTTGCCTTGGTGATCGTTGCAACATTATCCAAACGGGAATACGAAGCAAGCAAGAAGGCTCTTCTTCTCTTCTTTCACGAACCTTAAGTGAAAAAGGATATTACAAGCTTCCATTTAATACACATATACGGATGTTTCAAAAATTCTATGTTCTTGATGTATAATACTTGCCAGAAAAGAGATTAAGGTGGATACCAAGAAAATGTAGTCTTAACTTAAAAAATAAAACAAGGAATTACTGTAGTGCCTAACATGCAATGGAAGTGAAAGCAAGATATCGCGCTAACCGGAGAGATGTTTTGGTAGAGGCTCCGATCTATACCGGAAGAATCCTACAAGGAAGAAGATTAACTTCAATCCCTCAAATTTCAATTCTAATAATGGCGCTTGGAATCTGACTGTTTTGAATACGGCGACGGGAAACTAAGACCTACAGGGGTTAGTTTAAAAACAAACTCGCTGTTCATGAAAGGCGATGTGGACTTCAGTTCCATCAAAAAGTAAAACTCTCCTAGAACAGGTGAGATTACCCAGTAAGCTCCAGGCTAGGTTCCAGGCTAGACTTGGCATGTCCTGCAATGACTTCTGCAAAAGTTGCATGGATGAGGAGGAGTCAACGATGTTACACTCTGTACAGTACGCGGCCTGAGCAGCCTTGAGGCCTTGATCCTTCCGAACATCAACTTAAGGGTAAGTGAGAAACAAGTTCACGTCAACGAAAGTATAGAAAGAAGTCGATGTATGTGACCGCACAAATGATGCAACTTCTACGACGAATCTTTGTTCATCTGCCCACCTACCTGGATGAGGCTCTCTCCGGTATTAGCTTAGGTAATAATCTTAGTTAATGACCACCGGCGGATGGTCACCGAACACATCTTGCAGCCCTGATGTCTGCCATGGATTCACGTTACGAACAATTTTCACAATTCTCTAGAAATTCAACGCAAGTACAGTACAGCAACCGATGCACCAACTATCAGAACTTTTTGCGATGCTTTCCAGAATTCAGTCGGAAATCCCACTATTTAAAGCTGTTAAGTTGACAAACAGGGAATCAAGTACAATAGATACGCCTTTACAGCTTATTTTCCATCTGTCCGAATTTTACATTGCACAATGTAAATGGTATTCTCTGATTGGACATTAAACACGTTTTTTAGTCACGATGATTTTAAAGAGAAAAATGATCGGCTAGCACTTGATTTCTGGAGCATACTTACTCTAAATCACGTCTGTATTCAGGTATATAATAAAAATAATAAACCAAACAAACCTATGGCCAGAGAATTTTGTGTTGTGCGTGCTATGGGACCGACTGTCTTTTACTTACTCCCAACGGACAAGTCTGAGAAGCTTTTTCTAGACCGTGCATTTTTACACACCATTGTCAGTCACTTGAAAGAGGTGGGGCCCTGGCAAAAACTGTGTCGTACAGACCAGCAACCAAACATAAGAGTTGAGGTTCAAGTGCATTGGGGTCGACGAACGTACCCACAACGCCATGGAAATGAATGATGCCTATTACCTGTCGATTTATTTGCTGGCGGAACACAGCGCTATAGACCAATTTATAGCCGCTACCACTCATGACATACAAATCAAAAAAATCTGCAGTGAAATTAAGAAAAGTATATAAAATAAAGAATGAACTTCTCATACACAGAAAACAATACTTTCCTAGATGCAATCTAAATCCAAAATTAATTGCGTTTGTCGAGTTATTTACAGAAATATAGATAAGCGAAATTACACCAATGACCTGCAATCACAATTGACTGTGTAGAAATTTGTTGACAACACTTGCTGGTATTTAAGTAGTTGCACAAGGCATATCTCCATATTGCATGCGTCACAATAAATGACTGCCCAGTCAACAGTTGCAAATGTGCTTGGCTACAAATATATCTTTGCACCCTTATCGGTTTAAAAGGAATTATAAACTTATGGTTGCAGGGCGTATGTACTGACATATGGATGTGTGCTTATATGTAAATCACAAATGTCTTGAAAAGGATTTTGCGTCATTGGTAAAGTGATGTTATTAAAATTAATAATAAAGGCGTTGCCACAGCTGCCAATTAAGAGCAATCATTTACAAACGTACATAGTGCTTGTTACTTAAATTCACATATTTTTCGAAAAAATAAATGGTTCACTGTGAATGCTGAACAACAAGCCACACAACAGAGTTTATACTTGGCGTCTTCGAAAAAAACCCCTGTGTCGAGGGTTTACCGAAAAAGACCGAATTTCCAGTTTTAAGATCAAGTCATCGAGGACGCCAGACAACTTGGTCTGGTCTCCATGACTTGACCACTAAAGAGGGAGAGTAGCTATTGCTCTTTCAATTAATCAACCGTGAAGAAAATACATCAGTACCTTGGAAAGACTGCACAAATTAAACGTGCTGTACTCATGTTCGCTCAACTTAAAAACGAAGCA
Source organism: Eristalis arbustorum (assembly GCA_916610145.1). Taxonomy (NCBI): domain Eukaryota; kingdom Metazoa; phylum Arthropoda; class Insecta; order Diptera; family Syrphidae; genus Eristalis; species Eristalis arbustorum. The sequence goes on along the minus strand of OU744319.1, from coordinate 29,155,014 downwards.
TTCCAGCAATTCCTGATTATTCATTAAATTTGGAATTGATGAACATTTACCGCTAACGGTAACGAAAAATGTCGACAAAGGGGTTGGTATACTTATAGATATTTGTCTCAACGCATTAACTTGATGAAAATGTAAGGCAACATTATTCTGATCACCGGGGAACTCAATTGATGGTTGATCTGCAAGCCAATCAAGCACAAGGTTTTGTACCTTTATCGAAGCACTCGCGATGCACAAAATCCTTAAGAATGTCTTGTTTGCTTTAATCTCCCTCTGCCCCACAAAGACCGCACATAACCGACGCTGTTTGAGAGGTTAAACTTTACACGACTTCTTTTTGAGTTTAAATGAAACGATCCCACCTAGTGCAATAAAACGATTATACAATGCACATGACTTTTTCACACTAAGCAAGATCACAAGACAGAAGATCACCGCAGATTGCTTAACACTTGAAGCTCACTCCACCATAAATAAGGATAGGTCATGACAAGTGTCTTATATTACACTCTCTGGCGAAGAAGAGATGTTAATCCAGATGTTAATCCCATTCCTAAATCACAACTTGCGAAGAAAGCCATACACGGTACATTTTACGGTCGACAAGTCGTACAATTCGATTGACTTACGTTATGAAATTTTACTGATCGAAATACAATATCCAGATGTAGATTTGCAGTCCTGAATTGAATAAAGATCCCGCCTTAAAAGCGCAGCCAACGAGAGCAGTTCTATTCGAAGTGTAACTTAAGATTCGTTACAGCGTCAGCGCCCACCCCACACTGCGATCCATGAAATATAACGAGCAACTAATTGAAAATTAAATTAATATCACATTTTATACGAACGCCGTTAAGGGTACGTACATATCTCGCGTCTTAATCTTAAGTGTTTAAATATAAGTACGACTTTTTTTTTATCTATGCCCCTCGGAAGGTAGTAGAAATGTTCAAATATTGGATATTGTCTTTTCGCCAGAACGATGTCAGAAGAATGTGGGCATACCTAGATATGTATGCGTTTACACAAAAGTTATCTTTACGTTTTGCAAAATCCGTGTATCTGATGGAGACTTTATGTCAGATTTTATAATTACATATGTATCTTTATCGGTAAGATAACACTTAATATGAGACATATTTGTTACTGCGATGCTGTCACTTATCGCGAATGTCAATCTTTCAAATGACAGTATATCAGTATCGTTAAACACGACCAGATGACTGTCGTGGCTAGACATAAATTTCCTTTGCTGAAATTGTTTGCATTCCCATTTGATTTTGAAACAATTCACTTCAAGAAGACTGCTTTGACTTGGCGTTATCGCGTGGTTTGATTGCAGGGATTACGGTAACTGTGACAACGACTACCATCGACCCTGAATTCAGTTATGAAACAGTATGTTGCATAAGCAAGAAGCAGTGAATGTTGTGCACATATACGCTGGTAATAGCTTCGAATGCATTTAATCGGAAATAAAAGGATGAGGATGAGACACTCATTCAAGCAAATCAAAAGCAGCAAGGGTGTCTCAGCATTTATGATGATACTCTGACACATTGTTCTCTGATGCTGATGCTTACGTGGTTAGTAAGAAAATTATTAAAAAATCTTACTAAGTACATAGACAATACCGATATACCCGAGCCATGCTTCAGATCAGAATGCGTTAAGTAACACAAGTTGTTAACGAGAGCCTGGGTCATATCACGGTGAGCTTTAAGCAATAGGCCGTCGCGACGCGTTCATGGGTGTTGCCACCACTCAATTGTTGCTTTGAGTCCCTAGTCGATGTTGGCTAAATACCCAATCAAATTGACATTCGAGACAAATTTGCCGAAATAACACCTGCGATGTTGAATGATACACAAATTGTTTCAAAATAAAGGTAAAATCGGTCGTTTGTCATGTCCTGTATTCTCGTATGGCGCTTGAGTTCAAATGTTCCTGAGGGAAAGGAACGATACGTATATTCTTTAAGGAACGGTTTAAGAAAGAGTGAAAAAGTGATTGATGTATTACTTCATATTGTGCAGCCTAATAGTTTTTTCGAGTGTTTAGAAATATGGCACGGCATCGTCAAATGCTACTTGTAGCTTGTGCTGGGATAGCTATTTCAAGAGTACTGTAGACAACATTAGCGAACATAATAATTGGGATTATAACTGCTAGCACAAACTTGCATCTTGTTTAGCCTTGTAGTGAAATAAGATGATAGCAATAATCCAATGATTTCCATCAATAACGAACGAACGCTGCTAGATACACTATCAAACTGCAGCTAGAATATGGTCCTGAACACCTTATCATACTCAACTTAATCCTTATTAGAGACATTTTTGTGCAATGTCGGTTACTGTGTTCAGGCAGCATTGTTTCGACAGAGTTTATGAGGTTAAAATATTGGACCAAGTAAAATGAACCCATGGTGTCTCAGCACTAGATCACAAAAGTCTTGTATGCTTCACAGATGAATCAACGATGGATTCTGGAGTAAGTGCAGGAGTCTTTAGGATCCTTGTCATCGAGGTATGCACCACACAAGGATTAAGGGTGCCATTATCCAGACATTTTCACACAGTCAAGCAGCACTATAGGCACTGTCGTCCAACATTATGAACTCCAAAACGGTCAGAGGTTGCTATGACACTCTAAATCGTTTGCCAGGCACAACGCAGTGAAGCTTGTAAAGTGGTAAAAACGCATAAAGCTTCAATGCAAAGTAGTTCTTTTTAGATGCACGTATAGACAGACTTGCATACTTTCTGGCTTGTTTAAATTCTTCCCAATATGAATTGGTTGATGTGTGCTTTCATCTACTGTGCAATCAGCTAAAGTTCCCAGCAAGCAAACCGTTATTTTCGAACTAACTACAATAATAATTGACACACACATCCATGACCCGTCAGCAATCGGTTCGGACAAAAGAAGTACAATTAAATCGAAATTGAAGATTTAATCCTCAAAGCAATCAATTGATTAGATTATTAAGTGCGTAAATCATTGCTCTCGGGATGAATTTGAGTATGAATATGATTTTATTTTGCATTTATTTTTTTTTTTGTAAAAAAAAAAACCTGTCATATGTCAAGTGGAATATTATTACTCCCAAGTGGATGCAAACTGGTATTTATTTCCGACTCTCCCAGCGGATACGAATTGATAAATGCCATATCGATAGCGAATTAAGACACATGAGACGTGGTGGCATATCGTTCATTGCAAACTTGAAACTGAAAAAATATATGTGTGCACACAGTATTGCCGGCGGATGATTGTGTGACCTTCCCGTTATATATCAGTGGTCTCTTTAAATTGTTCAATTATGAGAGGTAATGAGATATTGACGATACTCATCATTGATCAATTTGTGCTTTAATGATTCTAGGTCCCCTGCGTCGTATACGTACTATTGTCAGTATCATCATTGATGACAACTGAAAAATGCAGTCATAAGCGAAATAGCAGGCCGCGATTATAGCAAGAGTTTGGATAGATAGGCTTGCTATGGCAGCTTTTAATGAAGAAGTATGTATCGAAGGGATCGAAGACAAGCGATTTGTTAAGTTTTGTTGCCTGAAGCGATGCGCATAGTGTCAACTGCTCAATTGTGTTGTCATGAGGTTCAATCTGGGGAAAGTCATTCGAGACTGGTTCAACTTAGGTTGAAACGAAATAGGTTTGGTATGGACACATCACTTAAGTCAGTAGCGATATGTGGCGGATACATATCCTAGCAGGAAAAAACATGCCTTCATTCATTCTACCTATCAGAGAAACTGTCAGTTTCATTTGCTCATGAGTGAATCAAACAATGTTCTATTTATGCGTGCAATACAATTTTTTTTCGCGATTAACCCGAAATAACACAAAAGAGCTCTTGGCTATTCGCATTTCTTTGTTTTACAATACCATGTATGAAGAAACCCCCTGTCTTCTGCGTTCAATCGTTCGGTCTAATTTAGTTCATTTCGAGAAGAAGACTCAGCCATGAACTGGATGAGCTGTTGGTACTACAGAAGCTGAACCAGGCGTCCGATGATGCACACAAGGACACACACAAGGGACAGGATATACTTGTTGAGGCATAGCGCCAACAGAAAAATCAAGTTGATTGAACTGTAACGATTTGGTTTTTCAACATAACATATTACCGGACAATTCTTAAGATACCAAGAAACAGACATTTGTTTCAGTAGCAGATAACACATTCACTGCGACAATAAGAGTATTTATTTCGCCATCAAATGAGTCGCAATGAGGCGTGAACACTTATAAGGATCCACGCGGAACATTGTGCATAGGCACACGTGCATCACGACTGAGTATACCACACAACGACAACGGAGCAGGAGGAGGAAGAAATGGAAGAAATTTTACAAGGGCAATCCTTTACCTACCTACATAATATCTGCTCCATTAGTAACACACACTATGTCTGCCATATTCGTTTGTGTCAGTTTCACAAAGATGAGAAGGAGATGTTCCAATCACAGTGACTGAAGCTATAGCCATACCCAAAACGAGACCGTTTCCTTCTTTCACACTCTGGAAAAACACACAGGGAAATGCAAATAGAATTGGGAAATTAATTTCCCAAGCTCTGAAGTAAGCAAGTATTGAACGTACAGCTCACATCTAACGTACTTCAGTGGAATAGCCTCTCCATCTTGAGTCAAGAAATCGGTAGTACACAATATATATAACAAACGATTAAGAAACGTTTTTTCCTTTTATAGCTCATGTTCCATTGACCTTAAAATGAAACACAAAAAAAAAAATAACTTCTATATCTCTTATCACATGCCTTTCACGTAACTGGGAGTAATCAGTAGTTCGGTTGCGATACAAAATTGCCATTGAACTACATAAACGAGAGAATATATATACATATTAAGTAAATTTTAATATAAGATAAGTGCTATCAGCAAAATAACAAACAACGTCGAAAATACTTTTAAAACGATCGCATTGCGGGAATATTTCCTCCACGCGACGTTCCCCATTCACCCGGAGATAATGTTCTCCAAGCGAAAGGCGATCTGTCAAAACATCAGATTCATAGTAATGATTAAAATTAATGCTATTTTCAATTAATTTAATTAGCATACATAGCAATGCTCACGCTACACATATAAAGCATTAAAAAGTATGGTAAAGAGTTTTTTCCATACAAAATCATATACCATATTTACACACGACACAATCACTGCCATGATAATTCTGAAATGGTAGGTAATTAACTGAACTACCAATGATGAAAATGTAACATTTTTTGAGATGAATTAAAAGCGAACTTACGCGTCTCTGGTAAAAATATATGAATAATAGATTTATTCAGTGAAATAAAAATTCTTCTAGAGCTGTTGAGAAATTTAAAACGGAAATATACACTGAGTGTGTACACACTATTCATAATGCCTGTTTTGAGTTTTCGTGTTGGCTACTTGCTTCTTTCGTTGTGTGTGGTTTGTACACATTACACCGCCTGCTGTAGACTAATATTTTAGCATTTCATCAAAATACGCAAGTGATTTTCATAAATTGTTAATCGTAAATTAATTTTACTAATGTTAATAATTCCATCATTAATTGTTAGTCGTAGACAAACAAAACTGTTTGAAAACTTTGATAAATCAATTTTGAGTTTGGGGTCAGTCATAAATTATGTGATGAATTACAGGGGAATGAAGATACTGCAGTTGTCAACATGATGAAACGTTGTTTAGTTTCAAGGTACAAACAATGATATTTCCAAGCATCAATTAAAATATGGACATATCTGTCCCTTCGCTCATTTTATAGCTGATACCCTGAACAACACGTGAATCTAGTTTTAATTTTAGAATCTAAATTTCAGTATTTTTGTTTTCCATATTCCTACCGATCGGCTGTGTATCTCGAGAGGCAATAAGCAATAAATTTAATCGAAATTGGCTAAAGTCTGGGAGACAAAACTGTTTGTTTCATTCAGTGAAGCTATCAAAGGGAATGTTTATCAGCTAAATTGTACTGATCTATCGACCTTATTTGTTTTGCTTGTGAAACTGGTGACTACTGGATGGACGTAAGAGTAAATGGAATGTATACACATGCCGCTCCCGTCGATATTCCATCAAGACTAAGTGATTAGCTCCAGCGATTAGCGATAAAGACAAATGGTGCGTTGATTCAAATGAAAACTTAAGCTCATAATGTCTGATTTTATGTTATGCAAGGTTTAATTAATGAAGTGAGGGGTCTTGAACCCGCACGGGACTTATCAGTAGTTGGTAAAAATACATTTTGCACGGTATAGAGGAAAAAGGAAATTTGGGTCAGCAGATGTTAATAAAAACGATAATATTTACAGCTGTTGGTGTTTATAGAACTTTCCAGTAACTTCTTCGAACATGCATTGATTAGGTTCAACTTATTGTCAGATAAATTAGTATAAAATAGTTAAAATAGTTGACGTCGGAAGTGTTTTAAGTCATAGATATTTTCTTTTTAATAAACTGTGTTAGTATTATGCCACCGGCCACCAGGCAACATGCACCACAGGGCACTAGGAACTACCAGCCACCAGTGTACAGCAGCTCGTAGATTAAATGCAAACTCAAGCCATACTTGAGACACATTACATGTTTTTCTTCTTTTGAAAACAAATGCTAAACCGACGTCTGTAGTAATTTCATTTCATTTTCACCCATTTTGGAATTGAATTTAAAAGACATTATGTTTAATGATGAAGACATGTTTTCCTCATTAGTAGATCTATCTAAATGATGCGTATGTAAACCACATACCGTATTCGCAGTATTTTATTGACAAAATCACATAAATTCATTATGTGAATGTAGAATGAAGTGTGATTAACTAATTTGACCAAAGTACGTTTATGACTTGCTGATAAGAATCATGACACACAAAGGCTCCGAAGAAGCAAAAGGTTCATAAAGATTACATAACGATGATATGAATGAAAATTACCTTCATAATGATTCTTAATGATACGTCATTAATTTGTTACGTTACATTACATTAAGAATGTATTTGAGCTAAGAATACTTAACGAAAAGTAAATTGTAGGAGCAATATTGGACGTCAAACTAAACTGAAAGATGCACACAGAAGAGGTAACTAGGAAAGCGACACGTGCTTTAAAGATCTGTCGAAGCTTGCAGTGGTGCGAGCGAGACACTCAAATGACAAAAGCAAGTGCTTTACATCGAGCCAATTCGACGCACTAGTCAAAAAGCTACCACTCTTGGCTATTCGGAAGGATTACGTGATTAGGAAATTAAATTTTAAAAAGAAAGTTTCCATTAAGCCCATCACCAAAAAATATTGGAGCTATCCACCCTGTGCTGTGCTATAGAGCTGGCAACACAAAGAAAATGGATCAAATGTTTGACTCCATAGGTAGAATAGACGTTTTGGAACCGCTTCTCAGGCCCTAAACCCTTCTGTGCTGTAGGGGACCATGCCCTCAGAGAAGAATTTAGGAAAGTTTAAAGAACCGCACAGAAAACCGGCAGAATGTTTGTGGCATGACGCAAGAAACTCCTGGGCCAATATAACCGGAAAATATTTGAGGCTTGTATTAAGATGAGCTAGAATGAATAATACTGCAGACTTACGGAATACCTAAGGAAACTAGCGATATCAGAAGAAGTTCTCTGAAGATTCTGTGGCGAATATTTTGAAATTCCCGAACATATAGTGGAATTTTGTGAGCCACTAGCTCACAGCAGGCACAGAGGGGATTTTTCAACGTAATTAGCTGAACACAGTGAGCAATCAATGAAGCGTTTGTTAACATTGAGTGATTAAAATGGCGCTGCCGATGAAGGAGGAAAACCAAACAACAAGCGTCACAATTGTCACAAGCCGAACTCTACCATAGCACCGTGTAAGCAATATTCTGTACACTCCTGAATCGCACATGGTAAACAACAGTTGTTTATTTCATTTGAACAACAAAACTGATCATGTATTGAACAAAATTCAAATACATCGCAGATAAATGAGCGAAAATCATTAAGAATCCAGCTTCGTCGTAAATTTCCGAATTATTAACAATGACACCGCCGATGTCAGCTTTATAGATAAAGAATATTTACTGCACATTTGGCAATAAAGCTGACAATTCTGTTCTAAAGACGATTTGACAAACAGATGACCGGAACATGGCATAGTTAATATGACGTGTGTCAATTTTAGCACTTGAGGATTTTGGGTGGTAAATGTCAGTCAACAGGTTGTCACAGCTTGTGATTGGGCAAGGAAAATACAACGATAGCTCGAACAGTTGCAATGTGATACAAATCAAACTAGACCCGGTGTCCCTGAACTGCCAAAACCTGGTGAACCGATTGTTGATGGCAGCCTTCGTCAACAACTGAACCCTGCAAATATTCATATATGTATGTACATCTTCAGGGCTGGCCCCTGATAAAGAAGAGACTGTTGTGTACACATCTCGACTGATTATCAACTTTTTGTTTCTCTAATCTATTGAGGAATTTTCAAATTCAAGAGTGTTCAGCCAACAGACTCTCGTGACAGATGATTATCTTATTCAAACATATCCGCAGCGATTTTGTTGCGTAAGTTAGATTATTTGCAGAGATAATTTTACTACGACCGTTGGATTGCTCATTATTCTCGTATTTTTGTTTAGTGGCGCTTAAGTCCAAGCAGACTTTTCTTCTCCAGCAACCACTCGTGTTTGGCCTGTTGTTGTCATATAACGTTTAGAAGAGCCCTACAGATTCGCTATGAACGCCAAAGTTTAAGGGGCCTTCTCCAGAGAGGCATACTCCCTGAGCACTGTCAGTAGTTCGAGACAGATGATTGTATCGAAAATTTAGCTTACACTGGAAAGCTACAGGACATTTTTAATTTGAATCTTTATGCTTATACTTATACTTTTAGCTCGCTTGACAACGCACCACCCACTGAGAAAGATTGGTAACATGTAACTGGCATAGAGAAGAGGGAACCAGTATTGTTATGTGTTAGCACGATTACTACAGATACTCAAGTTCTAACATTAAGTCCATCACACATTTAAAAATGATGTCCTACTTTGTGATTCTCATTGAATCATGCAAAGATCATTTAAATGTACGTATGTCTGAAATCACTAACAACAACGTCAGAATGTACCACTTTCTCAAACGAAACATAATTTTACACTTGGACTGGCGAAACGCGATGAACATGGTTCGATTATTTGTCGAGTTAGGGGTGAGGAATAGGCATCAATTGACGCACGAATTCTGGAGGGAAAAAACTGAAGTTGGGTATACTACATGTAATTTCCCCATCACACGGTAAATCTCTGACTAAATACCCTTAAACTAGTCACACTGACCACGTTTGTTCAAGTCTTGAAATCCGATTCAAGGGCAGAGTGACAATCACAATGTCACACTTAACAATTCACTGGGATTCGATAGCTGTTGATGTCATGCATAGTCTCGCCGAAAATATGACCTCATTTCAGGCATCCTCACTGTTTTTTGTACCCTTCTAAAACACGATGACCAGCTGTAGGATGTCCTTATATTCATATATATCGACTAAAATTAATTCCGAAATGCACAGCCATGCCATCACATCTATCTGTCGTCACAATCACAAATCGGTTACGTATCAATTTGCTTGGGATCCACTTCTCGAATGCACAAATAAATACATCTTGACTACATCACGTTGACGAAAGATATCAAATGACAATTTGTTCGGTTGTCTGCACAAGAAATTCATTGTGAATGCCAAACTAAAATGGAATTGCTCTCCCTCATTAATGTGCTTAGCAACTCTCCGCTTTGACATCTGTCGTCTATGTAATGAAGCATAGATTTGCACATTTACACTGTTTTCACATTTGACTTAGATAAATTTGTATGATAGCCGGCAGACGATGTCGTGATTACCATTGCTCACCAGTGGACACCTATCAATCAAACATATCTCACAGACAGCGGGCGTGATAAGGATAGGTAATTTTCTCATTCCTAACATTCCCGTCGACAAGACGCACCGCGTACACAAACTTAAAGCAGAACCGTATACACCAACGGAAGTATGAAAATGAATCGAATTAGTTCTAATGGCAGGCGTTATGAGTCACAAAAGAGCAAAGCACAATAACGCACCGGTTTAATCGCAATCTATATCCATTTTTAGCACTCAGCAATTTGATAATCTCACTTTCAAAATTGTAAAGTCAATCAATAAACAGAAACAGCGCGCTTCAGTTAAAAACCAACCTTCTCGATGGACTGAAATGTGACTGCCATGCGGAGGCTTCAAAGTTCAGACTGATACAGACTGATATCGTGCTTGGGCAACGTTAACGCTGCCACACAACTCAATTGAGTTCGAAGTAATATATGCGGTATTAGTCAGTGGTCGCAGAAATACTATACAACCCCTAGAGGTCATCGCACAGTCGAAGAATGGGATATGTCTGGCTGCTACTGCTTTACAAAAGCACAAAAACCAAACAAAAAATGTCAAGGAAACACGGAAATTTGCGCGCGCGTTCCGACCAGCCCTCAATGGTCTATAAAAGAACAAACGCATATCTATATTGTACATGCGGGTGTATACACTCGTACCATACATTTTACAAGAAGCAGTAATGTCTAGGAGCCGCTTGTAAACCTTGTACAAGGAGCCAGGACTAGACGTCACGCGACATTGCTGAATGTGGTGTCTTTCGGATAAATGTTGTTGTAATGAACGTACGTAATTGACGGCTATTAAAGCTCGGGTGAAGATATGAGTAAAATATTCGCTCTCTGCCCTTGTCATTCAACAGTGTCCCAATAAATATTCGGTGAGACTGAAATAAATAGAGCCAGTACAATTATAGCCTCTGTGTCAGTTGAATAACCTGCGTTGCATTGAGGCGCGATCAGAAAAACGCGTTCTGATTCTGAATATATGCAGGCTTCATTTCGATAAAGAAAATAAGGGTACTTACAATTATTACATAAACATGAGTACTTAAGAGAGTGTGTATATGCTTGTTTCAACCTGAAGGTTGTTGCACTAAAATGGTAAGTAATGCGCAATTGACATGCATACATGCATTTAAAATTGGTAATCTATCGAAGTGGCTGATTTATTGTTGGGCACATTCAACATAATACTTTCTAAAGACTTACATTTATGCCCGATTTCAGAGTGCAACCTTATCTGCTGTACATGGTAATCACGGCAAGGTGAAATGCTTCTAGTTATTAAAATAGTTTGCAAATATTTCAAATCGATACACACACCCAGTATTCATCAGTAGGAACTATAAATTCATCGAATCAGAGCGTATTAGTTTGAGAAAAAGGCCGAGCCTACGACCGGGGTATGTATGCAAATTTCTTCTTAAATGCTGATCAAAGATCGTAAATAATGCGGGGCTATTTTATCTTGGTAGATTTCTAAAAGTGGTGAGTTTAAGCGTCACCGGATGCTGTTTCAATGGGAATATTGGAACAGCTCACTTCACTGACAGAATTAAAAAGTTTGAGGGGGTGGGAAAGGATCCCCTAATCTGTGCGGTCCCTTATAAGCCTCTGTCATTATGAATTCATAATGGAAAATGAACCGGTGGCGATTGTGTCAGCTTAAAGGTAGTGTCCGTCGATAACGTGTCCTGACAAAGCAGTTAGAGTGACACAGGATGTGTTATGCAGTTTCTTCGTCAACGTTACACATTCAGCAGGTTTCATCTCGAGTTGAGTACATGGTTATTAGATGTTTGTATACTGGGCATAGCTTGTGGTTATCTATACGAATTTGACTCCTTGCGAGTCTGAGAAGTTGTTTCGTTAAATTAAGAGAAATATTTGGTAGGAACATTTTGGCCTGCCTGTTTCTTTGCGTGGGCGTGTAGTAATGGGTGGGCGTGTAAATGTAGTCCTTCAGGGACATGGCCACCCTCTTGAGGTGGTAATATGTATGTCGCAGAATGGTCGTGGCATCATGAACAGTGATGCGGATCCTTCTCAGGCTAATAGGTCTGCTCGTTCGTTTCCTTTGTGACCGCTGTAATCTGGTATCCAACTGAGGTGAACTCTGTGTTGGGCAGCTAGTGTGACAGTTGTAGGTAGTCTGTTACCAGTTTAGAAATGACTTCGCAGCTTTTGAGGACTAGAAGAGCAGCTTTTCTGTTAGATAGAATATAGCTCTGCCAATTACTAACATCTCTGTTTGGAATGGTCATAATGAGATGAGATATTATATGTGTTGACGGCAAGCGAGCTTCAAGACGCTTAGATTAACAATCCTGTCATGATTTGCATGGACTTAGGACTTAGAAATTCCCACGACCTATAAGCTTAATGAGCGAAAAGAGTAGACCCATCTCGTAGCCGTGACAAGCCACAAGAGCAGCCGCTTACCCTCCTAATGGGAAGAATCATAAACCAAAAAGTGCTTTAGTAGTGAATCAATGCGATTGTGACGACCAATACAAAATCTGATTTCAGAATCAAGCACATGCATATGCACGTAGCTGCTCTGTTTCACACAAATTAATGTCATTAACCCCAACACTTAAGCAAGCATTTCAGAAAATAAAAAAGTGACCAAGGTCGAATGGCTGATAAAATAGAAATACACTGTAATGTCAGACATCGATCTACTTCTCCACATCCAATTGTGATTTATTTTTTTTTTTGACAATCTTCGATGTATCTCATGCGAATGCCTTAAAATACTGTTCACATTTGTGTTTTTTCGAATTAATACTTAATTTCATTCAAAAATAAACTCAAGGCCGCTTTTTTCAGTGCATTTGCAATTCTCGTACATTTCGTTTTATCTGATATAATTAAAAAAGATTATGCCCTGCTCCACGAATGATATCGTTTTAATTCTTAACAATTATTTACCAACGTACACAGACACACCAACAAGTGGCAGCAAATAAGCGGGAATACCAAAAATAATACAATCGTTGTTTAAATTTTTTTTTTGCTTTCTTTTAACACTAGAATACGTTATAAATTCCGTCGAGGTATTTGCCAACTCAACTGGATACAGTGTCATTGAGAAAAATTCTCGAAATTTTCTTATTTTTTAATATTTGTTTTCTTTTCATTTTTTTCCTTCAGAAAGCAAAGAGTTATGCAAAACGAAAATAGATAAAAATAGACACAATTGCGATGCGATTGATGACATGCGTACGAAGAGTATTTTATTTTATTCTTTTTTGCTCTTTGCGTTGATTGCTGTCGTTGTTGATGTATAGATTTTGTTTTGTGACTTTAGACCATTTGGCGACGATTTGTTTGGTGTTAACATGTACAAATGTGCTGTCTAATGTGTTTCGCGCAATTAGTAATTCGAGTAAGTGTTTCATTTATCCATGAGGTGGGATAGGTATGTGACAGTTTTTATTTTTTCTGGGACTGAATAACATGTTTCACCTTGAATATTTTTACTGTTTTTACAAATTTTCAGTCAAGCGAACACATGGTATGTAAATTCTACTTTTTTTCATTATGTTCACAGGTGTTAGTTTAAAAATGACTAAGTGGTCTTCAAGTAAGGACAACCTACAATCTTGGCAAACATTTTTCTTTCCTTTTCCTTTTTTTTACATATCGTGAGAATTGTTTTCGTCGCACAGAGTAGGAATCGAACCTACGACGTCGAGGTCGGGGTCCACGCACATACCCACAACGCCACGGGTCACATTGTAAATTAGTTCTTAAATTATACCATTAGTTATTAAAGTACATTGAATTGCTTAATGCAAGGATTGGAAACATTTATACCTGATCGCGGTCTTTGGTGCTGTCTGTCAACCAACTAGGTCTATCGGTGGTAGGTTGCCCTCTGTCGCTATTCTTATTGAGCGCAATCTACCAAATTACAACAACATACAAATAGCCAGTGAACCATTCGGGGTTATAGTCCTCATTTACATCCTACAGCATGTTTACAGCAAATAGAGAGCTGTGGTGGCCTTTTATGCCTTCCTGGATATAATGACTTAATGAAGATGGGTATCAGATGTGCATGCCATCCACGTCTTTCTGTTTCGTTAAGTTTCGTTCGCTTTTCTTTCTTAAGTCAAATAAATCGCTCTATGTACGTAGATACAGTCTGATGTGCGCACTTAGTGTAAGGTCCCAGAAACAGCTATGAGTAGTTTGAAATTGTACATTTGGTTCGTTTCGATCCCATGATTAAAACTCAATTATGGTTGGAGCTATCGTCTGTACTAAGGGAATGTGTGTAGTGTCTCTATTTGAAAAATAGGCATCATTCGAAAATATCGACCAAGTGCTCCTTGTACGACGTTGCGACGCGATGTACATAATTAAGGCATATATAAAGGCGAATATAAATGCACCTCAAGTTGAACATTGGGACGGACACTAATGTGAAAAATCTTACAAGGCTGATGAACGTCATATTTTTCAATCACGTTTAAGACAAGCCGCCTGACTTCAATAGCAACCATTCCGGTGACTAATGTTCCCAAATGCATTGGCGGTAGAAATCTGTTTGTGAGAACGTGATCTATCTGAAAGAATGGGCTAACACTAATTTTCTCAAACTATCTGTAAAGTCTGAATATTGAGGTTTTAGTGCCAGTTAATTGAAGGAGCTTGTGACTGAACCAGATTTAAAAACCAGATAAAAGCGTTCATCTGGGATTCGAACCGTGTACTCCACTAACCACAGACTCACATTTCAATCGCTTGTTTCGGTCTGAAAGTCGACCATGCTCGTTACTGAGGTATGCAACGAATGATGTGCAAGTCTGTCAGAACGACGTAAACTCCCCTCGGTAGCCATGAAACGCATATTCATATGTACAATATCCTCCTATACCATAGAATTAATCAATACAACATACTAAATAAACAGAGCTGGAATTGGATAACATTTCATGGCCCGCTTAGACATTTCAGTGCTAAGACATGTGCTTTACTAAAATTCAATATTTACTAATTTAAATATAAACCCTTCCTTCAAGAGTACACACATCACACCTCCGTTGTATTTACGTCAAAAACAAACAGTAGACTCACCTAATAATAAGATGCCGGTATAATACAATATTTACAATTCAAATTGAAGCACGGTTTTGCTAAATACACCCAGTATCACAAGATTTAATTTGAACTGCATTCCGACTTGTGTTTATCGAGTGCAATTGAACGTTTTTTTTTATTTAATCACATTCTCCACCCACCGGGGGAAAACAAGTAAGGTCTTAAGCACTTGAAGGCCACTCCAGGTTTCGATCAGAGCAAGCACACGTGAATCATAGATATTACTGTCTGCGCGTAAACAACTTATCCCTATACTTATATTTTATCGCTTCCTTGTGCAGATTATAGCAACAGTGTTTAACATAAAATTACTCCATCCATGTCGTCAACTGTCGTGCATTCGCTTCTCTGATAGGAATTGCAAATCAATTGAATAGCATCGCCTGCTTTGCACATCGACACAATGTTTGGTCGGAATGAGTATTTATTTACTTGATGCTTGCTTAATTGATTACCGTGAGATAATAGCTCGTTTCTCTCTCACGTTGTTTGAGGCATCAATTATCGACAAGTTATAATGTTTCTTTTTTAAGACTGGAAGCATTTTCTCTCACAGATGAAGTTGATGAGGTTCGGAAAAAATTCTGTATTTATTTCCAATTTGTCCGTAAAAAAAAATGAGTAAGAAGGCGTGGTGCGATGGGAATCTCATCACGTGGTGTCGGTGAGCCATGTCGAGATTTTTGTTTGTTTGTTGATTTTTTTTTGTTCGTGAATAGTTCAATATTCAGTCGACACAGAGTCATTCGCATAAATATTCAGTTGAAAAGGAACATATTTAACAACGAAGAACATGAAGTTAATATATATTTTTGAGAGTCGTGTGTGCATACATTAGGCAGTCAGTTGGTTATTGGTGGGGGTCCTGATACACAGAGCTACATTTAGTGCACAGCATATACTAGTTTGGGAGATTTATTGATGCACATTGATGACCACGTTACTGCAGATACGATGTTTTATGTGTTAATTGTATTTGAAAGAAGGCGTAATGAAAAAAAGCACACGAACAAAACGTCTTAACGAAACAATAATGTCACAGAAACACTAGCAATCAGCCAGAAGTGGCTACAAAACTCAATTTTAAAAATTCAATATCAATTTAAAAATCCATAAAAAAACGTTGGTAGTGATAATTGTGAATGAAATTTAAGAGTCATTGTACTAGCACATGTTGATGTTTGTTTGTCAATACAGCTGTTCCTTGTCAACGGTTCGGTAAAAGAAAGCAGATGTGTGTTCGATATAATTTCTAAAATATAATCAATTTTTTTAGAGAATTCTCTAGTGGCCGTCCGATCCGAGTGGGTAGTTTATGGAACACCTACGCTTAGTGTCTTAGTTTGATATATAATATCCCCGCCTGTTTCGAGTCACTGAGAACATTCAAGTCTATCTAATTTTAACATTCGAAGTCGGCATATACATATTTGTAAAAAAATATAGGTCGCACAACACGATTGGCTCTCTCTCTCACACAATGGGCCCACACAAGGTTTTGGGTCTGAACGAAACCTGAAAATGTAATTTTAAAGATGGGCAATAGATTCAAGAAACTAATCATCCTCTGATGCACTCGTGTATACAAAACGAAACCCATTTCATTAATTTGGTTTTATTGGAGACTCATTAAATATACCATTCCGATCTGCGTGAATCAGAGAAAATACAAGAAAACAGTGAACACTGCATCACAGCTGTGTTATAATTCTCTATTCGCAGTTTCAAACTTAATGTTACAACAGCAACAACAACAACGGCTCGTCACGACACACAATATTCTACGCCAAACGATTTAGATCTTGATGTAGGGTACTGAAGTATTAGAAACTTATCCGTCACTTCAACGCATTGCTGTACGATAGAAAGTGAAGCGACTGTTTACTTGTAAGCGACTGCATTCCTGTAAGTTCAACGCAATTGATTTGTGGGTTGATGTCGTGTCATTTCTACTCTTAAGCAATACAAATTAAATGAGAATTTAACGTGTGTGTATCCACTTATGTAAAACATTCCGTGGATCCGTGGGTTTATACATTTGAACTGAGGAAGTACCATGGTATCAGCATGATTCATTATGTTTTCATCTATCTAAGTTATCTTTATACCAGGAATCTGTGATAAGTAAGCCGCTTTCGATCAAAATCAGTAAAATCTAGAGGTGACCCTTTGAAAATTGCTACTACTGCGGAATCCAATAGTGATTCAACCATACTTCTATCATTAGAGCAGAGATTTTTGTGAACGATAAACTTAACAGATTTAAAGTTAAATGTCCATGTTAGTTGGGCTATGCATTTTGTGATGAGTTTATGATTCACGTCGGCCTACTTATTTCATATTAAATCGATGACGTATCTATCTACACCTATCTATCTATCGCCGCTGTATTTGTGATTCAAGTGGACTGTCTAAAAACGTCAATTCATCGTTCAAAAAATCAGTCAAGCCACTTTAAGGCTTTGCTATTTTGTGTGACGCAAACTAAATGATTAGTATGATGTGCTCGATAGAATTAATTATTCAAAGTGGACAACCATAATACAAGTCGCTTATGTTACATTCATTAATTTTAGATAGAAGACATTTCGTTGGAACTCTTGTTCAGTTGTTAAATTTTGATTATTTTGCTTCTGTTAGAAATTTTGAACAAATCGACAATTTCGTAAAATGAGTTCCTAAATAGGGAAGAGAAAAAAATTCTGCAGATAGCGTATAAATTTAGCAGCTTTTATATATATCCTAATAGTGAGACACAGTTCCAGGCATAAACGTAAACATGAATGAAAATAGAGATAGTCACCGGCATCACGAATTCCATCGTAATCGAAAATGGGCTACGAACTCCAAATATCACAGAATTCATTCGCTATCACAGAGCAGGAATAAAGTGGAAATTTGTATGGTTTTCTACGACAAGTTATTCACGTCTGAGTTCGTGATTCCGTTCGGATTTGGTGATACCTTTTTTGCGTAGTTCGTACCGTAACATCGAATTGTACGAATGGATTCTATGGTCGGGCTGTTAAGGAGTCAAATGGTGTTGATTTAAAAGGTGTAAGCTGACACCTGCGACACTCTGTCCACTAGCCACTCGTAAATATTGTCAGCCATTTGTATCTTAAGACTGTTTAACATCCGAACACATATAAAAGACTATCCCTTATCCGACACAATCCCAAGTTATCAGTTTAAATGAAAAAATGTGTCAATTCGGCGCCATCAAAAAGAAAGTATATTCTTATCATATCTTTAGTGTCGGTTTTACAGTGACTACTTTAAACATTTTATCGCACGAGTTACTCCTGGGGGGCACACGTTGTAAAATGAATTTAAACACCCGTTTTACGGGTATTGTATTTATGACGTGCCTTATATTCAGTCATGTGGTCCATTAAACAACAGAAAAAAGACCAAATCACCTACACAAGAAGTGCCATATTATATGAATCGCAAAATGATTTCTTTTAAAAAACAAACTTGGCACTTGTTCAAAATATGAGGCGTTTTTTTTTTGCTATTTTCTTCATAGACGTCTATACTTTGTTCTAAATATATTTGGTATTATATGAGCGAAATTTAAAAATAAATTTTAATGTCTTTGTTTCGAAAAATATGGAATTTTCACGTGTGAATAGTTGCAAAACTCTAGAACGTGCCTCCCTTAAATATCCACCTTAACTGTTTCTTGATGTTCGGGATGTGCATTTTCAAGAATGAGAATCAAGTATAAATACCGTATGAGGATTTAAAAATCCGGAAAAAAAGATTCAACGTAAGGTTACTCCTTGGTAGTGCAGTCACGTTTGAATTGCAAAACATTTTCTATCGGTTGCTTTACAATTATTATTCTGATCGAGGTGACAACATGCAAAGGTTTTGCTCCACCTACGCAGTGAAACATTTTATGAATGTTAACCGTTCATTTGTAGCCTCATATGGTTATATCATTTTGCTTCACTTATTTTAAGTTTGCACACATTTTCCACCCGCATTGCATTGATATCATCATGTGTGACTTTTGAGATCAATCGAGTGGCTTCTGGAGTATTTGAAGTGATTTATTGAAAAGTGAAAGGAGAATTGAAATAGAAGAATTTGTATCTACTATGTTTGGATTTCGTTAGTTCCCTGACTGTCGTCAATAAGTTTTGAGTCTTGGGTGTGAACAAACAAATGAGTGGCGTTTCATATGAACAATGTACTGTGCATTAGAATCTATATAATATGTCTCTTAAATTACTGAATGGCCTCACCGTACATGAATTGTGTTTCCCAAAAAACACAGAAAGCTGGTGCTGTAAGATGTACGACACACTCCGTCGTGGATGCCCTAAACAGTCGGAAGTGAATATTCACTTCGTAATTTATGATTTCATGTTCATATATTCAAATTTACGAACATAAATCTAGACATACATAAGGACTTCACCCACTCTACAAATTCATAGCGTGTATCTTTATGAAACACAAAAAATGATTTAATCCACCCACACACAGGCGGAGATGGTACAACATTATTTGACATTTGATAGTTGATTTGACAGAAATGTATCCGTTGTTCTTGGGTCTAGTTTGGTTAATTACTATTACATCCAGGTATGGTCACTGCATTGGTTCGAATGGTTCAAGTTTCATCAACGACGAACCGGAGATTTGATCACTAATTTTTTCTTACAACTTGTGGACTTGAAAGTCAATATGTAAAAAAAGACCTTCAGATTATACCAAATACGCATCAGCCACGACTACCCGAAATAAAAAGAACTAAATAAAAAAAAATGGTCAGCCCATTACTTGTTTCTGTAAACAACTCTTCGTAAACATCAAAGTCTTCATTTCTTTTTGGCAATTTCAGTGAATGTAATGACAGCTGGAATCAAAACAAATATCACATTCCAACAAAAGCGAATGCTTCAATTACAATTCTCCATACACAACTGCCATCGTAGGCAATTGAAAACATTAAAATATTTTCAAATGTTAAGTCAATCCACTCAACCGTTATTGACAAAAATCAGAAACCATAATATAATCACTGTAGAAATTACCGACAGTAAATCATTGATATTGGAGTGAAAAATGCGAATGCTTGTGAGTGTAAATCAAAGGCTATGCCATGCCAATTATTTGAACGTTTATCCAATAAATATAATGCCGTTACAATATTGCTTCTGAGCACTCATTATCACAAGTATAAATAACCGTTACAGTGAACGCACCCTCGTCAGATTAATAATAATAAATGATAACTTCATACACATTTTTTGTTTGCTTTACCCTTAGTTAGTTAATCATGTGAAATCGGAGGTAAATGATTCATTTGTTACACTCCAATAACAATAGATTAGCGAATAAATCTGGCACCACAAACAATCGTAGTAGACTGTCAATTAATGTATACAATGAGGAGGGGATGGGCGGAGGGGACAGCGTTAATTTTGCATAGCGATTGACTTATTGCATGCATCGTTAATATTCTAATTCACACGTAATTGAATATGCCCATGAATTGCTTCACAATATGAAAAACTACAGAGTACAGAGTATCAGTTGTAAAACCTGTAGATGAAGACTAGCTTATATTTTGTACACGTTCCACTTCAGTGACTTGTAGATTTATTGAACTGTGTGCAAGGATGCTTACAGTACGTGATGCGTAGCGTTAAGTGAAGCGGTAGAGTGACATGCTTTGCAACATTATACAATAGTTTTTCAATGCGGAACTTAAGGTTATTCGTCCAAAACTGCTGTGGGCGAGACACAACTAGCTCTCGAAACAATCTGGTTATTTGTGATTTTTAATAAATACGTGAGTAAACTCACAACTTCTTGCTTAATGAAAATTATATTATAATTTCTTCGATTTGATCATCTATCATAAGCAAGGCAAAAATATTGAGTGAAAACATTGTTCATCCTGTTTATGTCCATGCCAATAACTTGGTCCCCCATGACCGTGTCTGTGACAGTATTCCGTTGCGTGCATGCTGATATTGGTCAACGTTAACAAAAAATCTGAAGAACACTCCTGATCTTGCTGTTTGTCGCCGTAGCAGAAAATGCGACTAAAGATCTGGTATTGCCAATTTTAAGACGATTTTAGGTAAGCAACAAATACGCAGCGGCGTTTCTATAAATGATGACCCCACATGTACCAATTCGTGAAATTAGAGTGCTTTCGCCTAAGTCGGCAGCTATTTATCATGTGTCTGCTTATGTAAACAATCAGCACTGTCGCATTAGGTAGACACTTAGAAGAAAACTGGATAGAATATGACAGGCAATGTGACAGTTTGGTGGAGCAATCCGAGAACATATACCTGATTCTACCAGAACAAATAGACACAAGTATGTAAAGTAATCCTCATCTGTTATATGTAATGTTTCTGATACACTGTCGTGATCTCAAATAATAGTCAAGCGATCGGAATAGCTCACAACAAGAGCAACCATCTCATAAAGTCCTCGAAAAATGACAAAATTGTATCCGATAAGAGGCAAACGTTGGGACAGCGCAACAGAGGACGTCCTCGCACAAGATGGCGCACACAAGTGGAAAAGGACCTCAACCAACTTGGTGTGCGCAACTGGAGGCAGCTGGCGAAAGATCGTGTTGACTGGAGAGGCATGTTGGTTGAGGCCCAGGTCCACCCCGGACTGTAGCGCCAATCAAAGAAGAAGAAGATTTCTTTCTGATAGGAAAGCAAGTACACTTCTACCACCTGATGAAGTCAAAAAAAAAAATATGGCATGGAATGCTGTGATTTTTCGCTTACAAAACCATAAAAATGTTTCATTATAAAACAGTCATACCCAAAATACATTTGATTTTAAAATAAATTAAGAATTGTTAGAATGTCGTTATAATCATGTATATTACATAATCCAGACTGAAAATAGTTCCTTCATCAAAGTTGAAACGTTTTTTTCCGAAACATAAATCAGTATTTTTAAATCTAGAACCCATAAAGTGTCACGAAAATACGTTAAAAAAAACGTTAAATTCAAACTAAAAATTCCTCAACTGTCCCCAGTCGTGAATGAAAAAATAAGAGATAGTACAAATTTTCTTTCCCGGCATTCGAAAAACCAAGTCTCATTTAATTCACAACGTACATAAATTGCAATAATTTTAGAAACACTTTGGTTTTATATCAATGTCGTTAAATTCACACAGCCATAGTTTGAGTGTTCACCGATGCTTATTCTCTTGAGTTACATTTAAGAAAAAACGTGAGGTGTACAATTTAATAAAAATAAAACTTTATTACGGTCACTGATCTGCATGAATATCTCTATGTTTAAGTGTCAAAGTCAAGACTCACTATTTTCAATAAAAAAATAATAAAAAAAATAGAATTCGCATATAAAATAGGTCCTATATTCTTTTCTTTGTAACAGCTGGTCAAATAGTAGGAAAAATCAAAGAAAGTACAAAAAAAAAAACACAGAAAATGAATCCGCGGTCACACAGCTAACTCACCTGTTTCTTTTGGAACACGATGAATACACGAAACACGACCGATGTGAACTGAACTCAAAGTTGTTCCCGGGTAAAGAACTTCCGTAAGTTTTCTTGATCGCGGCGAACTGGTGCTTCTCCTTCTTCTACTTCAAGCTAATTATTTGCTAAGCGCGCCGTTTCGTTCATTCCATTCACGAGAATAATATTAAAAAAAAATACCACACAAGAGACAAGCACTGTCACAAAGTGTAACTCGAAATGACGATGATAACGTCAAGACAAACCAAAAAAAAAAAAACAGAAACAAAACAAAAAAAGAAATAAAATCCGAAGGTGACCACCGACACCGAGAGAGAGTAGTGAGAGTAAAATACTAAATTTTTAACAAAATTCTGGAGAGAGCAACAGCAGCGGCAACAAAAAAAAATTTCAAATTTCAACGCATAACACGCTGTCACTTTCAAAACCAAAGAACAACAACAACAATATTACCTAAGTAGACACTCTTTTATATGTCGAATCCAGTCGGTGTATCGGCCAACCACTTGAACTGACGTCCGATCCAGTGATTGAAGTGATCTGATCAGACTTTAAGTGGGTAACGGTGCGTTGGGAATGAATGCGATAGTTTGAATTTAGCGGTGATAATAATGGCAAAACGCTTTACGGCTGCCAATAATACTCGACCCTCTGATCTATTTGACACTTTTTGCGATTAGTCGACGATTGATAACGGGATTTAGACGATAGATTAGTTAGACGATTTGTTAGGTGGCGCTATTTAACTAACACTCACTCTGTGTCCCGCGCTCGCTCTCTCTCTCTCTCTCTCTCTGTCGCTGGCGTATCGATTAGCTGCTGCATTCGCATGCAACAAGTACTTCTTGAATTAAACGACGTACAACGAATGGATTTATATACACAATTTTGTTTTGAGATATCAACAATTGGCTTTTGATAGATTTATTTTATCTAGTCGAGTGGAGCGTAATTACTGATAAAAGCTGGACGAGCTTTGCCCTCCAGCCATGTGGAATGGTATGATTTTATCAACATCTTGTGCTGGTGGTTGTAGCAGTATTTAGTTGTTGTTTCGGTTTTAGATTTGTTTGCATTTCAATAATACTTCACGATGACGTGTGGGTGATACAACACAAACAAGTAAATACTATGTATTTGCGAAAAAACACGGCAAAGCTTTGAAAGATCAATTACAATCGAATTAAGCTTTTTATGGTAGAAGCCATAGGCTATCAATGAAAATTAATCCATCAGCATATAAACCGACCGGCAGTTGGATTTGAATTTCAAATGCAAAAATTATTGAATTATGACAGCTTTTTTAATGAATTAGTATTTTTGCCACATTCTAAATAATTGTTGTTTTCTAATCGCTCAATTGCTAGGAAGAGCAAAAATTAGCTCGCTGCAACTTGTGAGCAATTCAATGCGGAATTGATAACCCACTTCTGTTATCTGGTTGCTGCGGTGCAATGTGCTGCCGAGACATTCGAGCTTAATCTGGTGAAATAATGGAAGCTGCATATCAAAGTTCATCAATGAGAACTGATAAATGGCCATGTGTTAGGTCACTTCGGCCGTTTGCATCAGTATGCGTTTTTTCGGATGCCGGCTTATAGGCTGTTACCTCTCTCCCATCTGAGGTGATGTGCAATTAAAACATACTTTGCTCAAATTGTCCCCAAGACCGCATGAAACGTAGTTTTATCAAAATCACCACCTGATGGAATGTGTGACGATCGACTGTATGTGCGTGATAACACAACGAGCCTACATTGGGCTAAGTGCTACTGCTGCTTGCTGTGAGTCAGTCACTTGGCAGCTATCTGCGAAAGTTTTTAAGGTGTAGGCGGCTGTTGATATGCTAGTACATACGCAAGCGGTAATTAAAGGACGACAATGGAAATCAGACCAAGCCATTGCAATCACCCTTTAGGATATGAGACGAAGAAAGTGAATGATAGGAACAGTAGAAAAACCTTAACAGCAGCAAGACCACTCGGATGTATCACAATATCACAATAATGGACAAGTTGTTTTATAACAACTCCCCTGAGGCCGGACAGTCTGCGAAGTGAAGGACTATACTGTCGATTGGCAGACGTATTCAAATTCAGAAAACACACATGTTCGCAAGTTAATCCTTCTTAAATCTCAGTTTTTTTTACTTGGTTGTACACTCTCGATATAAATTCCAGATGATTCATTGAACGGTTCTGTAAGAAGTAACTAACAAAGTAATAATAAATAATATCCTACAAAGAACGCGACCTCTTCCAACAAAAGAAATACTTACAAAACTGTAACATTGTGTTGACTATCCTGGCGTAAACTATACAAAGAGAAGTCCATTTTTTTATTCTGCGTCAAATTAACGTGCATTTAAGGCGATGACAACAGCACGGTGTTTTAATAACTATCAACCTTTTGAAAAATGTATCCAGTTGACAAAGTTCACGTTTGACATCTTGTCCACGACAAACTTTTGCGAGAAAAGCAATTTGGGGATTTTTCTTCCTTTTTTTGCTCTCAATTAAAATTAATGAAAGCGACTCACTCGTCAGATGCCAAATTTCTGAGGCAGACCATGAGTGACACTCGATAAGCGTACGGCTAGTAAAACATATGTGCATACATGCCTTCTTCTGTAGTAGTAAAGAGGGGATTCGAAATCCCTTGGTTTTATCGCTGTGTATGTTTTTGAACGCGAAAATGAAAATTAAAAAGTAGCAATATCGAGTGGGATGAAAAGTCTTACGTGGAACATCACCTTCATCAGAAAACTCATTTTTGATTGGTTTCCCATGCGGAAGACAACAAACGTAAATTTAAATAGATTCTCCAGAGCAACCGATTGGACGCGATTTTATTGAGGTCACTTGCAATTTACGTCGTTTTATACTTTCGTCGCTGAAGAGATTGCATTGCATGATGGGGTAACTTTGAAAAAGTCAAATACAGATTCTCATGAGATATTTAAGAAAGTCATTAGTTACTCAATATCCTTCGCAGAGATTTTATTGTATGTGAATTGAAGGGTCTACCAAGCATGTCGAAGATCTTGTCCCTGGCAGTTCCTTTGCTTTTTTTTGGAGATATGTCACTGTCACCTGGAACCAGGGATGGTTATTTTAGGTTTAGGATGGGGAGAGTGATTGTTGACTTTCACTCCCACTCGGATGCCATGGGGACTATTGTGAATTCCTTCGTTTGTGGAGTACACAATTCTTATAACCTGTAATATTACCTTACATGTGAAGGTATGTACTTCCAGTCCTACGTCTCCTGCTGGAGTAACCGTGTTCGCTCTCATGAAGTAGCTAAGTCATAGCACTAGACGACCAGTGTTTTGAGACCTGTTATTCGAAGTAGCACCGGCTGCGAAGGACGATTCTACGTCGATCCAGGTTGGTTCAGGTCTGCCAAAAGCAGTGTTGCTCCTAACATCTGAGCATACATACATCTAATCTGTACTCGAGATTGTGCTTGTAAAACCAAAATTTATTGAGGAATATTTACCGCACATGACAGCTCAAATGTAACGCCAGTTCTAGCGTTGAATTGTACTCAGTTCCGGCCCGAAGAGTCTTCGAATCCGATCCTGTCGGGCAACGTTACAGAGGGAGATCGGGCCGTGTGGCACACCTAAGTAGGAATGATAGTTACCCAAAAATAGCGCTAGCGTTGAAGAGACTTGTTACTTCAGGCCCAGGACTGTATAGCCATACAAAGAAGAAGAAAGAAGAACTGTACTCATACATTCACAAAATGTTTCGGTTGTAAAAAGTGACTCGGCCACACATTTCGCGTTCAATGTTGGCTCTGAGCTTTCGTCAGCTTGTTGGCTTAATTCAATAACTTAACGTAACCCCAAGCACGAGCGTAACGGTAACACGCTCACCATTTTTGCTCTTCAATAAATCGATTGTAACATGGTCCATATCTTCAATTCCGGCCAAAAATATCAGTAATCATGGCTGACCATTCATAGCAACGTGACGATCATCAGCTCCTAATTTTGGTAGAACATTTTCATAACTTGCAGACGTTGCTCATTAATGAAAGAGTGCGTTCGCAAAATGAAACCAAAGTTGTCAAGTCCATGTAGAAAAATCTTTTCTTTCGGAAAAGGTTTTAAAAAACTTTAGCGTAACTTTTTTTTTATAAAATTGCAGAAATTAATATTAATCAAGGATTTACTTCAATTTGTGGATTGAAGCCCTTATCATTATTATTTATTTCAAGTCCCGTAATTCACCGACAAACTCCCATCACTTTGACTGAAATTGGCTTGCAAATCCGTGCAAATTTTCATTGCAAAAGTTTAAATTGTTTTAATGAGGTTGCATCCCCATGGAAACATATGAGAGTGAAAATATAAGAACAAGGATGCGAATTTGTGGTGAACGTATTCGTCAAAACTAAGTATAAGGGTAGACAACAAATTCCATCAACACTGGTACACACACATCTTATCTCAGAACTAAAATACGACTTCGGAATGATTCTGTGAAGCAAAGACTTCAGCGAAGGGTGCTGCAAATTATATATACACGAATGAACACTGGAACTCACCGTTCTACCACAAAACTGTACCGAATTGTACATGTACGTGTGCACTACATGCAGACCCATACGTTACCTCATTCGTTTGTAGCATCGAAGTGGTATCCTTTACTAGGAAAACAATGAACATGTTGTATGGGATCCTTAAAACTGTACAGATACCTTAAGAATATCTATATCTATACTCATATTGACGATTGAAACTATGATTAATTAAGTGCTAAGTAACTTGATCGTCAAGATGTTTATGTGTGCGCGCATGGAGGATGTGTGTACCAGAAGTGCCCTGTACAACACAGCAATCGTCTCTATGAATCTTTTCGTCGCTTGTCACCGCTGGTAACTCCTAAGTTTAAAGAAAAGTTGAATTTCGTTTTTCTTACGCTATCACTTGAGTTTTTTTAATAAACTTTCGGAAGCATTCTTAACTTGGATCGGTGGGAGTTGATAAAATGTGTCTCACGTTTAATGTTATTGAATGTAGCTCCCTCCCCCACGAGTGCTGACGATATCTTGCGAACAGGTCCCAAGGATAAAGTGAAGTCAATGTAAACAGTGGATGCAATATGTGAGAGTAGGGGACGGAACTAAAACTGAAGGGGCTCTGGGTTGTGCGTTGAATGACCGATCAATTTGATATTTTGAGATAGACTGCAACTGTAGCATACCATCTCTGCATGAGTTAACACACTTCCTCACATCTTCCCGCTTGTTACATTTAGCGGGCAGGTAGCAATCGGTACAGGACTAGGAGTGAAGAATCTGGACCGAACTCAGTATCAAATGGCCGATGCTTGGATATTTAATCCATCCCAACGGAAAATTCTTTGAAATATACATATTTGTAGACTTGAAATGAACATACATAAATCAATTAGCACATTAGCAATAATGTTACATCTGATGTTAAACTCTTCGCTCGAGTTATTTTATTCTCTCGAAAATTAACTAATCATAAATTTATAATGTTGTTATGACAGGTTGAACATCATTTTAATTTTTTGTTTAATTCAGAGCTTGTTGTAATTGTTTTATGTGACAATTTGCACATTCACCTGATGATACTTTTGACACTCATCAATGCCCTCAGTACCGCTTAACCCAAATAGACCTTTAGGAGACATATACATATATTTATAAAAACAAAAATGAAGATGTCGGATTCTGAGATATCGCTGGTTTCCATCATTGACTGTCCTAGGTAAGCTGTCTTTTGTCCGCGATGACTTGATCTTTATACCGGAGGTTTCGGTCTCCTTCTCGAACCAGGATGCTTTGATTCGAAGACCCTCCTAACTGGAGCGTTGCTGTTTATATGCTCGATGTGATCGCACCAGCGTAGTCGACGGAATTTCACCTTCCGGACTACATTCACATCCTGGTACAGCTGGTAGAGTTCGCGATTGTGTCTTCTCCTTCCTTGCAGACAAGACTACATATCCAACGTGATTTGTTTTCTTTCGAAGACGCAAATAATCGGCTTCAGTTTTGCTTATCCTCAAGCTTTCGGCTCCATAAAGCAGAACTGGCAGAATAAGAGGTTCGTAGAGTAGGATCTTGGAGTTTCGAACCCAATTGTTTTGACAAACCGAAGCAGGATCGGTTGCCAAAAGCTACAGCCTATTGCGGGCAAGGGCCTACCTTCTCAGCAAACACTCGTGTTGTGCGTGCTCTCTAACGAGTGGAAGGGACCTGCATTTTTATGCCGACTCCGGACTGCCAAGCTTTGAGAAGCTCTTTCTAGGCAGAAAATACTCTTTTAGCATTGTCATGTTACTCGAAAGAGGTGGGGCCGTGAAAACTATTTGTGTCGTACAGACCTTGGATGGGATGGACGATGCGAATCAACTATTCTCTTTACGAACTGTCAAGCTGAGTTCGTAATACTCAAAGAGTTCGCAGTGAAGAGTTAGTTTGCACAGGTACTATTCGACGAATAAAAAATCTCCATATGAATGGTCAGAGTTTGCAAAGTTCGCAATTCGTGGCGACCTCATATGAACGTTCCTTGCATGGTTTAGTAAAGTCTGCGTAGAGCATATGAACTTAAGTCGTTTTCTGACACGGCAAAGTAATGAATATGAAAGCATGACGAAAGAACGTACAACATCGCCGTCTCGGACAGAGTATCATAATGAACAGCAGAAGCTTTGAGGTAGTCAAGGACTTTGTCTTGGCTGTGCAGTGAACATAGACAATAACACACGTATCCGAAATCAAGCGCAGAGTCACTCTTGCCATCGCTGTTCCGTTGGGCGTATTATCCCTTTCCTGCACTAGGGGAATGATGAAGAAGCTCTTGGTCGTTTTCAGAGAGAATTTCTGGGTGTGATATTTGGTCCTGCTTCCGCTGATGGTGTCTACAAGAGAATATTTAATTCAACGGCCGATTAAGATGATTAAGCCATGTAGAGCGTACGGATATCACAGAAGAATTTTTAAATCTGAGCTTTTTAGACAACGCAATAGAGTACGTTAACGAAACTGATGGTGCACCCATGTGGAGAAGGACCTCAGCTGGCAGAAGATCGTGCATGGTGAACAGCCATGTTGGTCGAGTCTCAGGGTCACTTTGGAACGTTGCACCTCTCCACGAAGAAGAAGTGACTTGTAGACCATCTTAAAAACTAGAAATAGTGTATTTAAACTTGACAGAAATCTTATCTTGAACAATGCTATCGCCTTCTCATTCTTCTTTAAACTGACTAATACTTGGCTTAAGCGAGGAAAAATCAACCCTCCTGTCTACACATTGAACAGTTGAACGCATCTCAATTTGTTATTAATTTTAACACAACATTTGTCAGCATTTATCTCAACTTTTGTAGAGTTTATTAAACTGATCAATGCAAATTTATTTGATTAGTATTTTTATTTATTTAAGTCCGGTTTAGCAATTAGCTACAAATTTGCAGGGCGTGTCTGTCCTTAAAAAACATTCCTCTTATCACATCTATTTGGGAATTCAGATATTGCACTAATTATTTTCTGGCGAGTTTAACTCAATATGACATTCTTTTGGTTTTATAAAATGTAGCTTTATTATTATGTACAACTTAGTTAGTACATAATAATTAAAAACTAGCTATTACATAATTCCCCACAGAAAAGGAAGCAAGCTAAGACTCAACAAGAAACCGGTTCCATTTAATTAATGTGAATTGAGGAATCGAGACCATTTCGAAATTTCATATTTATAGTACGAGGCACGCGAAAATGTGAGTTCGATTAGCAGCAGTACGCCATCGAATATCAAAGGCACAATTCGATGGGAATAATTATTTCTTTGTTTTATAAAAACAAAAACTTAACAATTTTATTGGCGGTTTTCATTAGCGATTGTTTTTAGTTTCATTAATATCTCCTCTTGTGGATTGACCGAAGATGCCATAGTAAGTACTAATCTCTCTTAAATTTATCTAAATAGACTCTCACGAACAGAGCTAAGCTAAGCAATGCTACAGCAGGTGAGGCACTGCATTTGTGTTGATAGTTTACAGACGTGATCGTACAATTATTGAATATTTATTTGAGATGTTACGATCATAACTAAGTTTAGTATACGAAGCTTTTGCCATTTAGAAACAAGAAACTCGTCGTCACATGCAACTGGAATTGCGATCATAATTCCTATTACAAAAAACTGAAACTATTTCTTTCAAATGAACTCACTTCACACAAAAGTTAACAGCCGATGAGACGACTATTTTAGATTTAGTCGTACATACGACTTCTGTACGCCGTTAATGATGTTATTCTACGTGCGTTAATCGATGCGGACACATTGGGGAGGATTTGGTGACATCGAAAAATTAACAGTGGTTAGTAGGGAATTTCGGATGGTTAGCATAGCTCATCTTTCAACTGCCAAAGCGGCCCTCTAAGGATTTCTGTACACTGTTGGCGATGTTATGTCATGTGCAATCGATTCTGAGATTTTTCTTGTCAGGATTTGTGGAAAGTTGTAAGGAGGAGATATTTCCCTAACAGGCATCAGAACAGATCCAGCAGGATGCAATTTAATCGTACCGCATTGTCTACTCACTTAACTATTCATTAGATCAAGTCTATTGGAATTGTCTGTCGGTTTTAGCTTCGACAAGCTTAATACTTTTGACACCGAATTCCGAAAGTCTCTCCATAGGCTAGATGTACATATTAGCTCAGTTTTCGAACGCCAATCCAGACGCTTTAAAAACTAATTTAATCTACCCTTTATCAACGGTGCATAGTGTTCAACGTCAAATCTGTTGTAAACAATGCATTCTTTCACGTTACCTACAGCAACAACCTTACTGACCATGAGCGCTGAACAAATTCAACAAACCGACGCAAAACACCCATACACCTCGTAAGTTTAATACATACTCACCGTAAAAAAAACACCGTGAAATAAAAAAAAAGGTAAACAACTGGAGGACACAACTAAAAACGCATTCCATCGCAAAAATGTTGTTCCTTTCCGACATGGTTTCGTTTAAAGCTGGAGGGCAAACCCACATAAAAAGCTACACAGTCAATGTGCAAATGGTTGCCCTGTTCCGGGGTTGAGTAAATCATTTTTTTAAATATGTTGAGCATTTCTTTCTTTTGAGTACATTCTCCCCCCAAAGCAATGAAATCAAAAAGTCGTATACGCCTTTTTGCTTAAAGAGAAATGTCCACAAAATAATTGCTCAGAAATTAAATTTGCATAAATCATGACCAATTATAAAAAACAACTGCTGCCATATACATTCAGTACTATGCCCTACGTACGGCCAGGACACCTTCAAAGATAGTAGCGGCGACTAATGACTGTGAATTATAGTTCATAAATTCTTTGAAGTAGAAGTGGTCACACCGCCCTGCGAACAGTATGCGTAATGGCAAAGTTATTTCATAGTCGCCGACATCATCCGATTGTCTGCTCAGATTCATTTTCGGAACTTCAAAAGTGGGTGGAATTTCCAGTTACAGGACGAGTGGAGGAGAAATCTCATCTAGTACGTTTTAGGAATTCTCGACGCATGTCTGGACACTCATTCGATATTCGAATTGAGTAGAAATATGAGTCTTCGAAATAAGGGGTGTTCGACAGACTTGTTCGCAGAGGATGCTTGATATGAAATTCGAAAATGAAATCGTTCGTGGGGTGGCTTGAATTTAAATTGTCTCCTACGTATTGTGTACATTTGTTTACCAGCAGACATTAGGACAGTGTTTACATTTGTAGAAAACAATTAGATCAAAGTATGAAATGGCTTTTAGAAATAAGTAAATATGTGCATAATATTTTGTACAATTTCGTAGAGGATTTTTTTTCGTCATCTGTGCCAAATCGGCACACTTCATCGACGATCCAGCAACGCCGTGTCCACTGCTCCACGTGTCCTTGATTTATATACGTTGGCCTTAATACAATAAAACTCTCATAATGTTAATATATCTCTGCTCAAGTTGGTAAATGTTATAATCTATATGAAGGTGCATAAAGGAAGCAATGTATAACGGAAAATGAAACAGCGGTGAACAGCAACAGGGTAGGTTGGGATTAGTTTTTACATTTTCTTGCCTAACCCTGCCTAACCACTTCATCAGTTTTCTCGTTACCTTGGCTGTCACTGTGGCTAGCGACAGCCAAATATTGAGTGCATATGAGTTGGTCCACTATTGGTGCTAGTGCGAACCGGCATTCCGCTACAAGTTTGGAGTGTGTAATATCGAATGGAATATCTTTGATGGCTATCAATACATTTAGCCACATTTTGCCTTAGCAAGATGTGTAGGTGAATTTCGGCTTTACGACAGGCTTGTGGATAGCGAAAAGCTCCGCAGTAAGCTACAGTAGGAACTTAAGTCATGCTACCGCCTACTGTATGTTCGATTTCCGCATGGATGACCCATTATTTGTTTGAGGAATGGTTTCGCAAGATATATTGTTCCTAATTTAAGTTAATGTGTCTTTTTTTACATAAAAGACTTAACTTTATTAACAGATTATTTTTCAAATCAGAGGACTAACCAAAGGCACCCCTTTGATTAATAATACTCCCCGTTATCGTAAATATGTCGACCTATCACATGGTCTCCATTTATGTGAACCTAAGAAAACAGTGACTGTGAAGCGATTTGTTTTCTAACATTCGCATAAATGTAACAAATCGTCAATCGAAAAGTGTTTCACGATGGCGATATTCCATTAGCACAGCTTACAAAGGGTATAAGTAGCATGCCGTCACAAATTCACGACGTTTCAGCGTTACTACCACCGATTGAATGTTTCGAATCGATTTCAATTGAAATTTGGATAATTGACTTCATCACTATTGATGAAAGTGATTCACGAAGAGCCATTAAATTCAGTCAAAGGCACTGTGTGGCTCGGCGTTCAAGTGGAAGGACAGAATTTTTTAAAGGACGCTATCAGCAATACGGTCACTGTTACTGGCGATCACTACAGGGCCCTGATTAACAACCTCTTACTGCCGGAATGTGATAAGCGGCGCTTGGTGAACATGTGGCAACCACAACACTAGCCATGATTGATATTGGGAAGTTTTCCGATTGCGTATTCTCCCATCTTAGCGATTTCGCTGGGCTAGTAATATTACCCAAATTAACCATTAGAGAATTCATTCTTTGAGGCTACTTGATGTCGCCGGCTTATGCCAAAAACCCTTGACTGCAAACTAGTGACTTGTCAAATAAAGATTGCCATCAGTCCAAATAATTTTTTTTTAATTATTATAGTTAACAATGTAGTGAATGAATTAATTTACGTCACCTTGCTTAACCAAATAAGAGATGTGAGGGACTATTTTTTATGCAAAAAGAGACTGACTTAAGGGGTGAAAAAAGAGGCCAATCACAAAATGCATCGTAGTAAATCTACGAACTGAAGTAATACAAGAAACACAAAATCCACTTTAATAACTTGTCGTAGAAAAACATACAAAATGTCCACTGCTTTAATATTCAGTGATAGCAACATGCAGGAAATTTTTAGCAGATTTTTCATTATATCCTACTACGAATGAATTCTGTGATAAATTTTCGTGGTTCGCAGCCCATTTTCGATTATGATGGAATGCGTGATGGAGGTGAATGCGTACGAACTGTGACTTAGGGAGAGTTCTCCTTAATTAGCTTTTCCGGAATGTTTA
The DNA here is from genome assembly GCA_916610145.1 of Eristalis arbustorum. Lineage (NCBI taxonomy): Eukaryota > Metazoa > Arthropoda > Insecta > Diptera > Syrphidae > Eristalis > Eristalis arbustorum. Next base: position 29,120,746 of record OU744319.1, on the reverse strand, counting down.
AATCACTCTACCAAACTAACTCAATCTGTATAAAAAGTAACAACTTTAGAAATAAATTCCGAAACTTGTTCAACTTAACAAGTTTGATTTTTACTTATGTCACCTCACTTTAAATTTTGCATCAAAGGTCTACTAAAACTAAAGATTTATTTATCAAAGCTTTTATTACCTGCTTATAAAAAACGAATTAAGTATTAACAACTTAAAACCACGAACTAATTAAGAACACTATCAAAAATAGGTACACCTATTTCTTAAGTGAAATTTGCAACTCAACTTTAGATTGAAGCAGAAATTTTCAACACTACTTGCTACAGCAGTCAGCTTGTTGGACTGCACTAGTAACTAATGCTCCAAGCACTTGGATTATTACTATAACAAGTATCTGTTATGTTTACTCTGGAGACACATCCTTGAGCTTTGCGTGCGATAGTTTTAGTTTTAATTACGGGGAATATACTCCGATGACTTCTGCATTTACAGGAGAGTAGAAGGAGAGCGATTAGCATGCATGCATGTGTGTATTGGCAGACATTTGCACTTGGGGTACATATTTTGCTTCGTTTTAATCTAACTGTATACAATAATCTCACAGTACAAATTATTAGGGAAATGCTTATGATCTAAAGAGGATTTACGTAAGCCTTGTGCTTTAAATGTTCATTGAATTCATTGAATTTCCATCGACTAAAATGTCGAGCAGTGTGTTAAGCAGTCAAGCCACTCGATCCTTCTTCATCGACTCTAACTCAGGATATATACCCAAGATTAATGAGACGGGTGGACTTGTTAAGCCCTTTTCTATGAGCATTTGTGAGACTTAAAAGGCTAGGCTATCAACATCTGCTTTGCTAATTGCAGATCATCCAAATTATTTCAAAACCGCTTCGTATTACTTCTCTCATCACTAGAAAACTGAAATTACTTATGTTACCATTTTTTTCGGAATTCGTTGGTGACTTGTTGCTAAGAAAACTTTCTACTCATTATTTAGCATTTAATGCATAAGCAGTAAAGACGAACACTTCATTGACATCCTTTCACATGAATTTGGCTTTTTGGCGCAGTATAAAATACTTACTGGCACTTCGAACTTTACCAGTTTATTGCATCAATATTACTTCACGCATTATTATCATACAAATTCCTGTCCAATCGACAGTGACAGGCTGTTGCTCCCCTCGGTCATTTAAAACATAAATAACCCTTAGATTGAAAAATATATTTTTAGAACATTTTACGCTTTTGCATTTTGCTTGGTCATCGTCTTCCTTTATTTCCGGTTTCCTGATCAAGCTGATCAAAAATTAAATATTTGAATCGTTTCACTTGTCAATGAAATATCTTGAAATTCAACAACAAATATCAGCGCTGCAGGTCGTTAACCGGCGTATTTACCTCGCGCGAAGTTGTTAAACTTTCATTTTCGTTTGCTAACGTATTCATTGTGTGGGTGAAGCGGATGGTGACTACCAAATTCTGCTTCGATAAGCAAACAACTTAATAATGTGAAGGTGCAAGCCTAGTGGCTGAATTAGATAATACGATTTGTTTAGAAACCCAACCTTGTTGGTTTAATGTATGATCTAATTTAGGAAACATTTGGGGGCGTCAAACACGAACACTGAAAATGTGTGTTTTACAACGAAGAGGAACACATTTTCTTATTACACTTTTGTCCTCTTTAGGTTTCTCCAACGAAAGAGACGCATGAAGTCTTGCAGTTGATTGTATTGTTGCTAGCGTATTGTTGACAGCAACGATAGGTTGCAACTCAATACATTTCTCTCCCTCTGATTGTGTCTATATCCGCAAGGTTTTAGTACAAAGCTCATATATGGTCTGGTAGTCCCAAGACCACATAGCATAGGCCTTATAGGGCCGCTGTGACAGTTGGAAGATGAACTCGGATGTCAACTACCTTCCGCTTTATAAAATTTTGTAACACCGCATTCAAATTCTATGAACACTGTTGGTGTGCATACTACTCCCACATATTGTACATATGGTGAACTTCAATTATATTACGCAGGTAATAATACAATCACATTTGGACTTCGTTTTTAATCAGGTTTTTTTCTGGTGATGACTTTTGAAGAATTGACTTGTAAAGTCGTCTCCGATGCGAGAAGGTATACATACTCAATTTTCATTCCATTTTGACATTCTGGCAAATTTTATGGTTATACTCTGACTTCCACGTTAATCTCATTTCAAGACGCGTCTTTACCTTTAGCTTTCAGAGGTTAAGTCTAAGATCGAATACATACAATTTTGTAAAAAGTGGAATGAATTGGTTTGGTTTGTAAAATCGACTCTATCTTGAGGACTGGTTATTAGTTTTAGTACTTTTATATCAGCTTCAGCATGCAAAGACGCGTCTTTAGAGCCCTCAACCATGCTAATACTAATAGGAAAATGCGATTTTTCTTCTTAGCGCCTATCCCACACAGTCACACCGCAATTCCAAACAAGATATCCACAGGAGAAGGTGATTGTATTATTCTATTATTTTACATGACAGTGGAGATCCGACGGAGAACCACCCTTTGCAACCGATGTTACTTAGGTCTGAAGTCAAAACACAAAACTCGAAGGACCAACATTATGCTCCACAAGGCTTTTATTTTGCCACTCCTGTTTTATGAAGCTGAAAGCTGGACGATAAGCAAAACTGCAGAGCTGATTCTTAGTACCTTCGAAAGAAAGTTTCTTCGTCGGATATATTGTAACATCTGCTAGGAAGACGAATAGGGGAGAAGACAAAATCGTGAACTCTACAAGCTGTACCAGGATGTGGTATATTCCGGAAGCAAATTCGTCGTCCACATCGAGCGCATGGACAACAACTCTAGCTAAGTGGGTCTTCCAATCTGAGCCTTCTGGTTCGAGAAGGAGAGAAAGACCGAACCTTAAGACAGCTGGTTTTGATGACTGGAATCAGCGTGCCCAGGACCGTCAACGATATAAGGCAGCAATTAGATAATTTAGGAAAAATAAGTACACATATATAAGTGGTTATGAGTGGTGGCCCGTGACGTTGTGGGTATGTGCGTCGACCCCGACCTCGACGTCGTAGGTTCGATTCCTACTCTGTGCGACGAAAACAATTCTCACGACCCCACCTCTTTCGAGTTACTGACAATGCTCAAGGAGTATTTCCTGTCTAGAGAAAGCTTCTCAAACAAAGCCGTTCGGATTTGGCATAAAACTGTATGTCCCTTCCACTCGTGAGAGAACATTAGCACGCACAACACGAGTGGTTGCTGAGAAGCTAGGCCCTGGCCCTCTACGGGCTGTAGCGCCACCCATATTATTATTATTATTATATAAGTGGTTATGAACGTAGTTTCACACTACAAAGAATAGTTAAAGGTAATATTGGAATGCGAAGTCTAGAGAACTGTATCATATCAAGAAATCGTTGGCCCAGTTACAATTAAACCACGTAATACGTCTGCTAATCGAATCAAAGATAGTCTATCGGCTTCATTACGCGACATTGGAAATTTGTAGACTACGTGATTGGACATCTTCAAAACTCACTCCATGAATAGCAACAAGAAAGAAACTCTCATTTTGAACTCCTACGAACTTAATGACATTTCTACAACACATTTTATTCTTTCGTAAATTTAACAGCATCTAGTTTGATTTTCGTTCCTATACAACTCTACTCCATTCTATGACACACTTCTACAACAGGGTGCACGAGTTTAGTGGTACAACACGCCACAACACAGTGCTAATTGACTTTACCTTTATGGAAGCCAATACTCCTACCTACCTATCAACATTTCGTAACACCAGATCAGATACAGGTTCGGCTTCAGTTTCGCCCGAAAAAAATTACCTTTTTTTTCACATTTCATTCGAGTGGTCACTTCGTGATTTTAGATGGATATCTTTGTTTTATAATTTTGAGCACATTTTTTCTCAGATATGTACTAATTGATACTTTACCTTGAAAGTGTTCGTGGCTTTCAGAGAATTCCATCGCGCTTTTGATTGAAATCGCGATTTGCTTTATCTCCTTACTTCAAATCAACACCTCCCTCCAATCAAGCAGATGAAGACTACTGTTGTTGATAAGAATATTTCGTGTACAGACTTTACTTTATCAACAGTAAACTGCAGGGGGCAATGAAGAAACGATCGTTGCCCAGGCACCTTAGAACACCAATCGAAATTGTGTACACATGTTCGTATTACTACACTATATCTAATCCAATCGATTGAAAAAAAATCTTACATTAATTTGTTCTTTAGTAACAAGAAAATTGACTCTTTTGTTTGGCTGATTACCAAACGCCACATGTTGGACCAACTCCTTTACGATTCGACATTTGCCGCCCAGAAACCTTCGTAAGAAAAATAGTTTTCATGAGATACACAACATCTACCTCAACTGGCTTCTATTGAGGTTAACATGCGGGGGTATTCAGGAACCAATGAATGTTGTGCTGTAAGCCGAATGGTTGAACCTACTTTTCCATGTACACACTACACATCTCTAACAACCACAACTGAGAACAATCAACTCCTTCCTAGTCACGGTGTGGATCAGAAAATAGACATACTGCCACGAAATCTTCATCTTCATCTGGGCGTGGGGATACAGTACAGTCAGAGGTTCTACTTATGCCTCAACCAACAATAGTATGGACTAAAGGAATCAAACTCATCAGCGCGAGAGAGACAAATATCAAAGATACGCCTCTGTATTACTGGGGTCAGGGAGCATGACCAACTGCCACCATCGAGGTGCTGAGTTCCTTGCATACAGTGGCTGCAGACTATTCAAACGAAAAAATCATTAGAATGGCTAAGGAAGGGATGGGAAGGGACGTATAATTCAATGCGCTATCCAAAATATAAGGCAGTCAAGAGCTATGGGTGGTGGCCATTCCAAAAGATGACAATATTAAGAAATTCAACTTCCAAGAAGAAGTACCATTAAGAGATAATTCAAGACTTTCCTCTGGAAGCTACCAAGAATCTCCTAGTTAGTGTCCATGTTTCTGCGCCGTATTGCTGAACTGGGACTTTCAAAGATCGTGGTTCTTCGAGAGAGGGCTTTATTCCTCAATGGAAATCTCCAAGCCCAAAACCATCGCGATTGGCATCTTTTGTTTTATCTCCGCAGTGAATGTGACAATGCTTAACGTTAACTTCGGAGTCGAGGTAGACAAATTATTGTTTTATCAAACACGGCGGTGTTAGTGAACCGCAGACAGCTACTTTGCCTTACCCTCATTGATCACCAGAGCCATCTTATCAGCTTCCTCCGAGATACCCACAAACGCCCCACTAACAGCTCGTTGCGTCCTTCAGATGATGTGATGATAGTGTCTCTGGCATTGACGTTTGCGTTCCGAGCGATCTTCTCCAGGATGACTTTACCCAGACATTTCATGTCAATAAAGGATTTAGAAAAGTCCTCATACTGTCATGCGATTTCTTTTTCTGCTTGTAGTGCTTCGAAGCACCGCTTTCTATTTGGTTACATGTGCTAGCAAATAAGTTGCGGCTTTTCTGATGTCTTCTGGCTTCTTGGCAGTGGTCTTCAGCACTTGATGTCGCTGGTATGAGACTTAGTAGAGGTGAAGGACGACTCGATGGTAAAATTCCCTGGCAATCTTCTGCAATTGTAGCGATGTTAAATATCTTCGCAGCATTTTCATGATTTCGCGGTTTGCCGGCATCATAGCAGAAATCTATGCTTTAGGCAGATGTCAAATCAATACTGACAGTAACAAATTGCGACATAGCAAAAATGTTGGACAGTCGGGTTGCTTTCACGGCACTAGACTTCTACATTAACAAATCCAAGCTGTATGTGAAAGGAACTCACAAGAACTTGCAATTTGATTGTATTGCAATGAGTACACAAATTTGTTTACTTTATTGAATTGCTGCGAATACCCGTCTGTACATATAAATATGACATTTGGATAAGAACATATCCGTGGATGGGAGGCACACCAAATAATCTTTTGTTCAGGAGGGATATTGTCGTGAAAAAATTAAAAAAAAAACCTATTGGCAGCGGTGGGATTCGAACCCACGCCTCCGAGGAGACTGGTGCCTTAAACCAGCGCCTTAGACCGCTCGGCCACGCTACCTGTTGACAATTGTTACACTAATGAATTATATCAATAAGCTATTATTACATACTGAACGCAGTACATTCAAAATAAAAAAGAAGTTTGACATCACGAAAGGGTATTTCACAGGTTTTATAGCACTTGTGTAGAGTAATTATACGCTTCATTCGAGGTTTCACTGACATGAAATCAATGAAGGACAAAGAATTTCAGAGATCTTGTAATTGATATTGAAAAACATTTTTCTCGACAACTGAAGAAGACACATTTATTGTGGGTCGGGCAATATGTTATGTCATGCAGATATACCGATGAACAAGATTACTACATTCAATCAGCCCGCAAAAGCATGTTAATCATCTCCTCTAAAGCTATCGAATTTCGTTACCACTCATCAATAAAAATGTCTGATTTGCCCATCGTCGTAGTCTCAGTCTGCAACGTTCCTAGAAGTATGTTATGGCTGCAGTTTTCGGGGACAATTAGACTGGTGTTTCGCCCTGATATTATGTGACACTCGAACCAATCGTCTTATACTTAATTTTTTTTACCATATCATACTTTTCCCTAGTGTAGTCGCGCCATTGAACTTTTCTGACATTTCCCAGTCAGTTGTCATTCGGACTCTAGTGACATTAAACAGCTGTTTTTCGTATTTATGTGCTCATGTTTGTTTGTTTTCGTATTTTACTTTTTCCTATTTGTACGCAGTGTTTAGGCCTAGTCGAGTCATCGCGATAAGACGCACAATGCTGTGACCATGTGATAGTCTGCGAATTTGCCATTTAGTTAATTTTTCAGCAAGCATTAAGTTGTCTGGAATAGATCCGTCTGTTCATGGTTTCTGTTGACTACGTAATCGGTGGGGTTGCCTCTCTCGGGGCAACCGTCTTTACAAATCCTTTAGAGGTAAACGAACTTTTTTTTTTAATTAACTATATCCCAAAACACTTTTCATAAACACGAGTAGGTCATTAAGACACGGATTCAATTGCAAGGAGAACTTGCCGCCCGTGGAACATATGTGAAACCGTACAAGAGTGTCCTGCACGCATTCGTAACTGTTGCAAAAAACGATGGTTGGACAGGATTGCAGAAAGGACTCACTCCAGCTTTATACTTCCAGTTTATATTGAATTCTATTCGGTACGTTGAAGCAGTTGCACTGAAACCAAAAATCAATTTTAATATCTTTGCAAAGGCTTGGATTATATAACGAAGCTATGAAAAATGGCTGGATGCTGGACCAGAATGGAGGAGTTTCATATATGCGTGGACTTTTTTTCGGTGCAACTGGCGGAGTAATTGGATGTGTAGCTTCTAGTCCCTTCTTTCTAGTAACACCTACAAACATCAGTTCCCTATAACTATTGATATTTGTCCTCATGTATACATATAGTTAAAAACACAACTTCAATCTCAGGCTGCTAAGGCAATCGCTGTCGGCTATCAGCACGATCATAGAGGCACATTCAGTGCTTTGGCCAATATTTATAAGAGTCAAGGAATCAAGGGACTATGGCGAGGAGCGATAGGAACAATACCGCGTGCGGCAATCGGTAGCGGAAGTCAAATTGCTACGTTTGGGTCAGCAAAGGAGCTACTCCGGAAGCATGATATTATTGTGAATCCAGTTTTGAATTCATTCGCAGCTGGTGCTATTGCTGGCACTGTAATGTCGTTGGTAATGACACCGCCGGATGTTGTTGCGACACGTTTATATAATCAAGGAGTTGACAAAGACGGAAAGGGTTTATACTACCGTGGCCTTGGTGATTGCTGCCTTAAGATATTGAAAACAGAAGGTGTATATGGGCTTTACAAAGGATTCTGGCCCAATTACCTGCGCATAGCACCGCACAGCACATTAGTTCTTTTGTTCTTCGATGAACTAATGGCATTGAAGAGCTACTGCATAGAAAAACAAACTTGCTAACAACTGCATGTGCCTTTCTTGTAACTCGTATGTGTTGTATATTGATGTGCCCGTTTGACGCTTATTAGTTAATTATTATATTAGACGAGAATCATTGTGAACTTGTATGTATATAATTTTGAAATAATTACTTTGCTTTATCCAGTAACTTGCATTTGTGACTTAGTTTTCTGTATCTACTGAGGGAAGATGGAACGTAATTTCAGTAGAAGGCAAGTGTTTTTTTTTTTTTTTTTCGTTTTTTTAAATTTTATTCGTTGAGATACAAAATGATTATAAATAATAACAGATATTACATTAACAAAAATTGAGAAAACATTTTTAAGGTAGCGCCTTATTGAGTAGCTTCTGTTCTCGTGAATTGATTGAGAATAGCTAAGATCTCCAGCATAGCATTAAGGCGGCTCTCATCGGAGAGCATTCGTAAGCGATCAGCAAGCTGTGCAACGAAGGTATCATGTTCGACGTATGCTAACCCAGCTTCTGTATTTAATGGAATATTTAGAATTTGTTTACCCGAGTTTCGGTGCGAAATCAACATTTTCTTTGCTTCAGTCATTGAGATATTCGAAGTTATTTATTAATTTCTTCACTGAAATTTCGAGCGAGTTTGAGGTAGTATTTTGTGTTGTTTTTCTTTTACAAATGAGTCATTGCAACGGAGGATAATAAGGACTTTAGCGGCTGAGTTAAAACTGTTTATTTGACGTACTTAGAATTTCCGATTTCTAATAAACAACATTTGACATAACATGACAACAGCTCATGTTTGATTTGACAATAAATATGCTTGATAAAATCTTTATAGTCGTCCTTAGAAATAAATTGTATGACATTAGTTTTCTGTAAATATCGCATTTAATCAATTAATAAAACATTAAGCAAAGATGCCTTGTTAAGTTTTGATAATGCCGCAAGCATACATTACGAGTAGACCGATCAAATTCAAATAAAATAGGATACGATTATATTGTACTTAGGTACCTATTTGGTTGGAAAAATGTATATTTTCGTAAAACGTTGCGCAAAGCATATATGCATAACCCTTGTGTTAATATACTCAATATATCAGAATATTTATATCAATGTTTATATATATTTTCGGCATATGCGATTTGGCATCACTTAGCCTTCATCATCAGCATTCGAATGAAACTTCACTTTTTACGTCAAATAGACAAAACCAAAATATTTTTTCTACTAAGATGTCAAGTTCATAAGATGTGTAGTTTTTCGCGTTAATTTACTTTTCTTTTCCAAAATTTAAAAATAAAATGTATGTTATAGGACAATATTGTCTTTTCACCACACTATTAGCACATTTTTCTACAAGCATTGCATACAAGTATGGTAAGTTTAATGAGCGTCATGAAATTGTTCTCATTTATCTTGGAACGTCTGTCTATCGTAGGACGTATAAACAATTGGAAAAAAAACCTTCAAATAATTATTTCCTTGTTTTTACAGTTCGTCCCCAAGACAATCTATGTGCAGATAAACTCATTCATGCCCTACAAAAGCCATTTAAAGGTGACCCATGGGTAACTCTTGGCGAAGATCAGGATTCGGCTGCTATTGTTTCACAAATTTGGAATTCTACGTCGCACAGCAAGTTAAAGTACGACTGTCGCTTTCGAATAGTCACAAAGGGTAAACCGAAGCGTGGTCTTTATACAGTGATCACAAAATTGAAATTCCGTCGTGATCCGAAAACAAAAGCATGCTATGACTATATACAGTTCACAAATGGTTACCGCTGGCCATCGGAGAAAATCTGCAATGATATCAACCCAGATGGACCATTAATCACCGACGAAAGGGATAACGATGTCAGCGTGCATATATTCATTAATAAAAGATTACCGTTGCTTGAGCCATTGGAATTGAATATGGTGGTGACGTCTCATTCGGAGTGCAAATACACAGGAGACTTCCTCTGCAACTCTGAAGATCCAACTTCTTGTATATCGCGATATTTTGTGCGTGACAACGTGACGAATTGCTTGTCACCGTGTAGAGATGAAGATAGCTGCTTCCACGATGCAATTACTGCTGAAGTCATGGATACAGCAAATGTTGCAATCAGTGCGATAACTTCATTGATATTCACAATGACCGGAGTGGGATTTTGTATTTGGGTTTGTTGGAAATATTGGAATTGCATTACACTGCAGCAGCAGCAAGCGAATGAAGATTCACAAAGTAATCGACCTAGAGTAAGTCAATTTGTTTTAATCATATTCGCTAAACATACGTAAAACTATTCCATTCGTTAAGTTCACAACATTTTACTCGATTTTTGGCAACGTGTTTTCAATTTTCAAAATAATTGCCGAAAAGTATAGATATACATTTGCTGTTGTAAAAGTTGAGTACTTTGTTTTGTTTGTTACTCATGCAGGCAAAACGTGACCCAACGGCGATATGCAGTCACGTTCAAGATCATTTATAATATACATACATACTCTTAAAACGTTGGCCTCTGAAATTTCTCGACAGTAATGCAAACAGAGCTTCCCACAGAAAGCACAAAATAAATACATCTTCACTGTCTACACAGCGGGTACGGTGTAAGTTCGCTACTTCGGCAGCTCCAAACCTCGGGACTAGAATGATCCGAATCTTGTCTACTTAAGTAATGACTGTGTGGTTTATTGGTTGTTGTTTTGTAACAGGAAGTAAACAGATTTCATAAGATGCGTGGATAGCATAGTTGGCAAACAGACCTCACTTTCGCTGATAAGACCAAGTATGCGCAGAACAAGAACTGGCTAGATGAGCTCCATTTAAACTATTTACACGAACAGCATCTGTAACCGTAGCAATTCGGCCGCTTATCTTAAGGTGATCTGTCACTCTGTCTGATATTGAACATGATAGATTTCTGTTTCACAATGCTGTTACCCTCTGCCGAAGACCGCTCACAGTGGAAAAGTTCTCAAAGCGCTTAAGATGCGCTGCTTCCAGTACTTTATCTATGTGAGTCAACAATCTTTCTGGAACCATGTTTGTGTATTTCCAACTTCTTAAAAATATAATTAACTATTTGCGTAATTGTATCACGTGCTCTGCTGCATGTATAATCATACAAATGTACACATATGTAGATATGCAACGATCTCCAGAAACCCACGTTTACACATGTGAGTTTCTAGAAACAATCAAGCCAATCAAAATTCGATGACGATTTTACTTCGAATCGTTTGTTTACGATTCAGTATGTAAATTGCTTTGTATTTAACAAGCCTTTATGTGTTTGTTGGTATTCTGAATAGTGACTCATTGCAAAATGAACCGTAATGGAAATATACATTGGTCTTGTCTGAGTGCTGTTTGTTTACTTGTCAACTGGTCAGCTTCTTGCATTTCTTTTCATACACAAAACAAATTCAACTGTCACAATAACATTCTTTAACATCGACGGAAATAGATGAATTTCCGAAAGATTTGCATTCCAATCTCGTTTACGATGTAATCAATACCTAAAATCAGCCGTATTTTTTCTATTTATAGTTTCTTTTTATTCTCCATTGCATCGCTTTAATTTGATCAAAAATAAGGAGTATAGCTCGCAGTAGATTATAATGTCCTAATGCGTTTTGTTTTTGTTTGACTTGCGTTGGACATGTGCGAACGTTGTGATGGAGTAAAAGGCGATCTATAATTAATTTTTAGAATTCAATTAGACTTCGCCAGAGCACAACATTGCACTTCTACTCCAACAAAGAATTCCTGCACAGGTAGTTGCCTGTGTAGTTTCAATTTTCTCGATTCGAAGACCCTTTATTTTTTCTTCGTAGCAAATTCGTGAGCATATGGTTGAACTTCGTTTCACCAAAAATCGACTATGTACTGTAGAGGTAGCTGACTGGTTGAATGCCTGCCCTTGCTTAGAATGCTTCTATCTGGTTTTCAAATGAGATATCAGTCAAGTCACCAGTTGCAGTTTGAATAAAATTAAAACCTTTTTTATTGTATTCTGGATAGACCCAACCAAAGGACGTGGGTAGTACCATTGCGGGTGCGGGTCCTAAAAGTACCTGCTCCGATACTTGCCTGGCAAGTGATGACTCGGAACCCAAACTAGTCGTAGCGAGTCTAGGCTGCAGCTTGGATTCAGAGAGCTGCATACCAGAACTATACTGGAAGTGCTCAGAGCGTTGGCCTACTCGACCCAGCTTTGCTGTCGCTACAGACAGATTGTCGCTTGGAAAATCGACGCAAGAGTGTGCAGTCTAATGTTGTCGCTCTCCACAAAGACGCCAGTGTCAGATAATTGATTTTGAGCCAAGTCGTAAAAAATCGACTACATTCCTTTCAGATTGTGTCCATAGCCACTCTTGAGTGCAGAGAAAGTCAATTAGTAACGTTTCGTTACATTGTACTTTATTTAACATACGTTACCCAGAAACCAACTACTTATCAAGTGTCTGAAGGTATTCAAGTATTTGAATAAAAAAAGATTGATACTTGAGTAAAATAAAGTACCGGTACTAAAATACTGAAGTCCTTTACATCCTGCTCTAGGCTATTTTTGTATAGTTGATTTAAAATAATATCTACGATTCCAGGTCTGCAGGCTGGACACCTAGGACCCAAGTCAATCAACTGATTTAAAAAATGTTTCTTCATTTTCTAGGATGTGTTAACCATTGAATTGCCACAGTCACCGCTGGGAGGAGTAATCACTCAAGTTATGGATCCAGACCATCAGGAGCCGCCAACTCCGAAGGACCTACCACCAAGCTATGAATCTTTGTTTCCTGATAGATAAAACTAAATACTCGTAATATAGTTCGCCAAATGCTCCTATGCCCAATACCCGCCAAAGGGTCTTCCAACTCGTGTTTCGTTTTATTTTTCTTCTCAATTTGTAAATAGCAATACTCTAGTTAGTTTTTTTTGTATTTATTTTTTTATAATCAACATTATTTCGTTTGAATCTCAATATATCTCTGAAATTGTTATCCGTAATCTGTGAACGTAGAAATGATTTGTATATACACGATGCTTATGCAGTTTGTCTCGCTTGAAATGCATTTCCACGGATTCTGTGGTGTTTGGCCCGAACCTAAGCTTAGATAGACTCATAGGCAAATTAGTATTAACAATTGTTTGACGCACTTTAGTTTTCTTTATTTTGTTTACTTATACAACTGTTTTGGTGTTTTAATTTATAATGTATGTATTGGAAATTGCACACCTTATGTATTTATTTACTACAGACTGAGTTTAGAGTTTTCACAATTGTGGCCCCTTGATTTGATTGCTAAGCAGAGATTTTATTCCAACAGCATGGCATGGTTTGGTTTATCCAAATTGACTGTGTTCGTATGTGTAGTTAAGGTGTCAATTTTAAGATAAGAAAACAATATATGTAGATGGAATGATTTTATTTTATTTTAATTAATCTTTAGTTTGTTTGTATTTTTTCTTGTGATTTTACGAATACATATATTGAAAGACATTTTTTTTCGAACCATGTGTTCATAATGTTAAGATGAATTTATTGTAAAGAAATTAATAAAAAAAATAGAGAAAAACTTAATAACCAAAAACTGTAGAAAATTGTTAAACACGCATTTTAATCGCGAACAATTACACAGTAATTGGTTGAGACACCAGCAAAAATGACGAGAAAGGGGTACATATGTGCACTATGCGAGCAATTTTGGAAACTAGAACAACGATCGTCCATGTACACAGCGCAAAGGCACAATTGTTGCTTAAGCTTTTGCAGATTATTGCCTTCTGACCGAAAGTGGCATCTTAAATGCAAATATGGATTATGAACGGCAATGCACATGATACATATACGTATGTACATACTTAGTTATGGAGCCTGCGACAATTGGAGGGGCCTGAGCATGAATCATCACTGTTGCTACGAATAGTTGACTCGAAGGTGTTTTTTTCGCATCGCTTAAGAGGTAGGTGCAATTTTAGTAAGAAAACGTAAAATGAAAACTATTGCAATAAAAAAAACAACGGCAACACTTTTAATAATGCGAATCAGCTAAACTGTTTCAACTGACAATTCGTAATTTTGCGATGAGTAGTGCGGATGGAAAGTATTGATGATATAGGTGTTTGTCAGTCAAAAAGCACCTACCTCGAGCGGAGGGGTCAGCATGGCTACTGTTTGGACCCCTTTTCTAAAAAGAGTCATCTATTTTTGTCATGTGCTTTCATTTACGAGTACACTTTAACACGAGGTACATGCCATTTGCTTAAAGCAATAGGTATAGAGGGAGATTTATGGATCCCTAGTCTTATTAAGCTGACCTGGGAGTGCCGGAGACATCTAGTGATGACCCTCTTTTCAAGAGGTTGCCAAAACAGATAGCTTCAACTACAGTGGCATATGTCTTTTAAGTCTCCCCGGAAAGTCTACGCTAAGGTGTTACAGGCGCGCTCCGGAGCTGTGCTCTAGTCCAGGATGGGCGATAAACAGTGGTGTCCCAATGAAGGTAGAATAGTTCAAGTATCATGGGATATTTTTTACGAGTGATAAGAGACGTAATGCTAAGCTTTCAAAATTGAGCTTAAGCAAAGCTTAACTCAAATCTGTAAAAAAAATTTGATTTTGCTGCCTTCCATCGATATATCCAAATCGTAAAATCAATGTTTAAACCTTGATGTACATCATATTTTATGCTTATTTTGCCTGCATCTAAAAAATAGGGCTATTTCAAATTTTTCAAATAATTACCAATTATTGTGTGTCAACCCTTGTTTTTACTAATTAAAAAAATAAATAAACTTTCATACTGAATTTGGTATCACTAGCACAGAATTGACATTTCTAAGCCGCCATCTATTGAATAATTCGCAAAACGCTCACTGAACAAAAATCATCTAAGCACCCTCCAAATGGTAGTCGTGTTTTGTTTAAGAATTTTTTCCTCCTATTTTTGTGGTTTTATCCCCTCAAGGAATATAAATATTCACTCTTAGTTACCCTAACAACAGTGTAAATATTAAAAAGTGTACCAAAACACCTTCTGTGGTATCAAAAAAGCAAAAAGAATCTTAAACTTATCGTCGACATCTACATAATTGTGTGCGCTTGCAAAAAAAAAAAATTGTTCCTCAGACGTCTAAAAGACCCTCGACTCTCCCCCAAGAACGAATGAGAAAAAACCCAACAAAAATTGTTGTTACTTGCTGGTGAATGTACACCCTGCAATTTCCAAACAATTTATCGAGGCTCCATGACTTCTAAAAAAAAATAAAAAATCATATTTACTATAATAATAGTCCCCTTTTATTAAATAAATAATTCCTGTCCTATTGCAGTTCTTCTGTTTGCAAAAGTAATTCACATAAGGAAGTTGCAGAATTGTTTGAGTATTGAAATAGTAAAGGTTCCCAAAACTCTCATATCCCCTGTACGACGGGGTCACATACTATGAGCGCTTCAAAAAAGTATAAACAGATGGAAACAGCCGAAGTTGAAGATACTGAGAATCTCAAGCAAAAGAAACTAGCTTCCGAGGACGGGGGCAATAATAAATTTTTTGGTCGACAAAATAATAGTGGCAATAATATGAGCAATTCACAGCAAGTTCCATTTGGTTCGTCAAATGGTGAACGGCGACCAAACTTTTCAATGCTAAACAATGCACATATGGCGGAGCACAGATCCACATTTCTTACCAAAACGTCCATGAACAATGTGCAAAAACCCGGAGACGTCAAGAAGATTGTGATTAAAAATTTTAAATGTAAGTACATGTGCTTACTGCTTTTCAATGTTTGCCAATAAGTTTTTTGTATTTATTTTCAAGTAGGATTAAGAAGCATAGTTTAGCAATATTTTTCTAATTAGAATTGTGGAGATGTGTCACAGCTGCTCGTTGGGTTCATTGTTTTTTTTTTTTTGATGATTGCATACAATTTTGCGCCCGGCATTAGCTAAACAATTTCAGCCAGTTAATAATGAACATTTCGTAGTTGTAGCATCTATAAGGTACTGCAGTATGCCGGTTTTATTTACGACTGATGTACGGTTCTATCATCAAGTTGGCGTGGAGATTTCACATTATCCCATTCTTAAGAAACACCTGCTTATATGTGTGCTGAAAATGAAATTAATTTCTTTTTTAGCAATGCCCACACTTCCGGAAAACTATTCAGAAAAGACATGTGAAAAGCTTCAAGCTGCTGTTATTGCCATCCAATTGTCTAAACCAATTCAATACTCCCTGGAAGAATTATATCAGGCTGTGGAGAATATGTGTAGCCACAAAATGGATGCACAACTCTATGCGAAGCTATCAGCCCTTACAGAGGTTCATGTGAAAAAGAATGTGGACTCATTTACTGGTGAAAGTATGGATAAATTGGTGGGTACAAAATGCAATAAATACAATTGAATTTACTTAATCTATCGAATTGATGTCATTTTAGGTCTTTTTAAACAAAATCAACGGCTGGTGGCAGTCGTTCTGTCAACAGATGATTATGATGCGTAGCATTTTTTTATACCTCGATCGGACATATGTCTTACAAAATCCTACGGTTCATTCAATATGGTGAGTGTGAATTATTCAGGTGTTTATGTCGTGAGTAATGAGTGAAAACTCTCAAGAAATTGCTAACAATTTGTGTGGTTTTATGTTTTATTTGGATCATGTTATTTTAATCGACGATCAGTTTCTTATTGTGTGCTTTATTTGTTTGGTTATCAAATATTTAAGTACACCGCGTTTAGTCTCTGTCTACAAAAGAATCCCGTCTCTTTCCACATCCCGTATGCCGATGTCTCTGACTTGGCTTGCGGCCTTGAAAAACTTTTCTCGAAATTTCATTCACTGAGAACGCTTATTGATTTCATAATGCGATAAGATGAAGTATGCACGTGCTATTTGAATGTGTAGAAACCATTTGATGTTATTTGCACAACTTTGATCTCTTTGCGCATGCATTTCATGTAATGTGCTATTGTGGAAGGTCTATTTGTGTTCCTTGCAATAATTGCTAACAGGCGACGACGCATGCTTCCTACTAAGACTTTGTTTTCTTCTGTTCTATTTTTGCACATTCTGTCGTTAGAGCTGACTTTAATGCAGATTTCAAAGTGATGATGTTATGCTCCATGGGATTAATGACCGGTAATGTTTTTAGATGCTTATAGCTGTATAGTGGCCACCCTTGACGAGATATGAAGTGTGCTTAGTTGCACTGTTGGAGTTCTATTTTTAATATCATTCGGACTCCTCCATACTTTACGAGCATTATCAGTTCCAAAAATGACGTATTTTGAATATGACTGTTCCAAAATGAAACTGGCTCATCCACAAAATGTAATGCAAAAGTTAACCTCTTTTCCCGATTTACTTCCGATATCAAAGTTTTTTTTCAATATTCGAACTTACCCATGGCTGTGGCGCAAATTAACATTCTTCCTAAGTCTGTAAAAGTTCTACTTTTAATACCTGGGCTGACTTTTTCGGATTCATCTGCAATGTTTTGCGTTCTTCTCTATAAGAGAGGTTTTTGTGTCGACTAGGCCGAGCTTCGGATTTCTTCGAAATTTAAGTTATTGGTTGAGTGCCTGCTCTTGGTCATAGGGGTTCCGGGTTCGAGTTCCAGTGAAAGTTAATGTGTTTTTATTTTAATCTTCATATATTTTTTTAAAAATGCTTTCAATTTAAGACCCCCAGAATAGTACCCGACCAGAGGGAGAAAGCACTGATTTTTCAATCTAAGACCAAAGATGACATTGCGGCGGAAAGCTGTAAGCACTGTAGGCAATAGGAAAACTCCAAGATCGACAGATACTCCAGGCCACCTCGTAGTACACGAACCACCGATGACAAGAGTCAGAGCTCTCGGTTGCCAGATAACCTTCAAGGCTGGGCTATCTTCCAGCCTAGAGCCAACCTAGAGCAGAATTCTTTGGTCGACGCGCCGATCTGAGAAGTGACTAAGCAAATGTCACGTAATGTAATCTTCGATTGAAAAGATTTGCCTCTTAAGCTCACCGAACCGCTACTATAGCAATTCCTTGTGAAATTCCAAGCACATCGGTCGAGATGCCATCATCATCTTAAAAGCGTCCAAGGAATCCCTTCGTGTGTTCACTGCAGACCACACGTTTTTAGAAGATAGGTGAACTCTCCTCTGTCCTCTGTCCTTGTTCCCCTTGAAAAGAGTCAAACATTCCAACCCAATTTAGTTTCTCTGTACAGGTTAAAAACCTCGAAAATGATCATATGTAAACCGTTATTTTTGCAAAAACAAGAATAATTTAGGGGAATTTAATAAAAGAAGATTAGGATCTAGGTTCGATTCATGGTAACGACCAAAATCATTTTCACGTCTCCACCTCTTTTAAGTGTCCGACAAAAACTCCCATTGACTCGTTTTAGAACAATAGCACGCACAACACGAGTGGTTCCTGTAAAAGCTAGGCCCTGGTCGTCTAATGGCTGTATCGCCACCCATATATTAAAAAGGAGGTCAAAAAAGTCTAGGATAAAAAAAAACTAAATATAAAAGTCTGTACGTTAACCTATTTTGCTCACTGTACTTTTTGGCAGTGACGCATGGTTCTTGATCCATGATGGTTAAAGGCGAGAAAACACGTGCTGTTCTGTCATAACAATGGTGTCTCACTATTTATTGTTTATCTTATCTGAATCTCTGCACGGGAATAGCAGCTGTTGTTGTTATTCGGCAACGTCGTTTAGAACCTGTGATCCAACAGCACAGCCGGCACGAAAGCACCACCCGGGAGCAAAACTAATTAGTTTTTGTTATAACGCTTCTCTCTTGATATCTGTCGTAAAACAAAAGAATGAGTAAGAAATTGGAGAATTTTCTGATTGGAATTCGATTGGGTACGGATGCTCTTATTTGGAGTTTAGTCTTTTTGGTTATGTTAGGTTTGTTGGTCGATGTACTGTAGACCCGTCTCACTTAGGTTGTTGTACACCCACTGTGATACCCATGGGGAACGTATTCTTCTTTGCTCCTCCCTCGTACCCAGTTCCATCAGGTTTCACGTCTTGTCTGTTCGTTATATAACCAGACGGACGCCTTGATGAAATTGGAAATACACAGCCAATCTACAGAATAGTTTTGGGCCATTTGTTTTCAGTTTAGTGTCATGTCTAGAATTACCTCCGCACTCTCCTATAGACTGAGGGATGTGACTCATGTTACCTTGCGATACTGATCCTAAGATCCTAAGTACGCTTGCACATTCGCTTTATTGATGATTTTAGACACGCCTGCAAACTGAACGTGTCCAACGTCTTATCAGCCACAAAGAACACATGTCTTCTTAATTTAGTGCTAATTTTTGATTTCTTTTTTTAGGGACATGGGGCTGGATCTCTTTCGCACTCATATCGCTCTGAACAGCTTAGTTCAGAAGCGCACTGTTGAAGGTCTACTGTTGTTAATTGAAAAAGAACGCAACGGTGATGCTGTGGACCGGGCATTGCTCAAAAGTCTTGTTCGAATGTTATGTGATTTGCAAATCTATTCAAGTGCTTTTGAGGATAAATTTTTGGTTGCCACCAAGCAATTGTATCAAGCTGAGGGTCAACGTAAAATGCAAGAACTGGAAGTCCCTGAATACCTACAACATGTTGACAAACGTCTTGCTGAAGAAAATGAACGATTGTTACACTATTTGGATTCAAGTACAAAGTGAGTTATCAAGATTGTTTTTTCTTTTGTCAGCCAAAATTTATTGTTTTTTTATTTCATTCTAGATATCCATTAATATACACAGTAGAAAAGGAATTACTCGCCGAACACCTAACACAGATTTTACAAAAAGGTTTAGATACTTTATTAGAGGAAAATAGACTGAACGATCTAACACTGCTTTATAGTTTATTAAGTCGTGTCAAAAACGGTACCACAGAATTGTGTGGTAATTTCAACGGATACATAAAGGTTTGGCAAATAATTATTTGAGAAATGCCTTTATATACGTATTATGTCGTTCATTCTTTTAGAAAAAAGGTCGTACTATTGTTATTGATCCAGAGAAGGACAAGAGTATGGTGCAAGATTTATTGGATTTTAAGGATAAAATGGATATAATTGTGCGTAGCTGTTTCGAGCACAATGAAAAATATACGAATTCACTGCGTGAAGCATTTGAATTCTTCATAAATCAACGAGCCAATAAACCAGCTGAGTTAATCGGTAGGATAAATTGATTGAATCGAACCCAGTCGGGACGCAAGTGACATGTGTTAATATATTTTTCATACAGCCAAGTACGTTGATATGAAACTGAGAGCTGGTAACAAGGAAGCCACGGAAGAGGAACTGGAGCAGATTCTCGACAAAATCATGGTACTTTTCCGTTTCATTCACGGGAAGGATGTGTTTGAAGCCTTTTACAAGAAGGTAAGCGGCAATCTTGAGAAATTTCAAGAAACAAATAAAACAAACGTACTTTTCCATAACTTAGGACTTGGCGAAGCGGTTACTTGTCGGTAAATCAGCCTCAGTTGATGCCGAAAAGAGTATGTTGTCTAAACTCAAACAAGAATGTGGTGGAGGATTTACATCGAAACTGGAAGGAATGTTCAAAGACATGGAACTTAGTCGTGACATTAATATTGCATTCAGGCAATACGTAGTGAATTTGGAAAAAGAATTTACCAACATAGATTTAACTGTGAACATATTAACGATGGGCTACTGGCCAACCTATCCACTAACCGAAGTAACGATGCCACCTCAACTTGTTCGACCGCAACAAGTATTCAATAAGTTCTATTTGGCCAAACATAGCGGTAGAAAGTTACAGTGGCAACCGACATTAGGCCTCTGTGTGCTCAAGGCTCAATTCGATCATGTATGATATGTCTTCATATTCGGGGTTATCCCGTACTAACTTTTTTAATTTGTTTCTGTAACAGGGTCCAAAAGATCTTCTAGTTTCGTTGTTTCAAGCACTCGTTCTGCTGCTCTTCAACGATAGGAATGTCCTTAGTTTTGAAGAAATAAAAACGGCGTGTAACATAGAAGTAAGTACCGTACATGACGCATTTCAATTGTACTATCAACAAACAATCTCTTTAGGATGGCGAACTGCGTAGGACGTTACAATCTCTTGCCTGTGGTAAGGCGCGCGTTCTCACGAAGATACCCAAGAGCAGAGAAGTCGAGAATAAGGATCAGTTCCAATTCAATAACGAGTTCACAAATAAACTCTTCAGAATTAAAATAAATCAAATTCAAATGAAAGAGACGGTAAATGGCGAGGATTGTGTTTGGAAATCTGTTTTGTTTTTACATTGTGTTCTTTTGCAGACGGAAGAACAAAAAGCAACTGAGGAGCGAGTATTCCAAGATCGACAATATCAGATCGATGCGGCTATAGTTAGGATAATGAAAATGCGAAAAACATTAAGTCATAACCTTCTCATAAGTGAACTATACAACCAGTTGACCTTCCCAGTTAAGGTAAGTTCAGAACAGATAAAATAGCCCGTTTCAAATCTCACATGACGTTCCTCTTCCACATTCTCACACAGCCCGCTGATTTGAAAAAACGAATTGAGTCACTCATCGACAGAGACTACATGGAACGGGATAAGGATAATCAAAACCAATACAACTATGTCGCCTAAAACATCTAACGACAGCTGCACTGTGAAAGAATCAATTTGAAACAAAAAAAAAATCAAGTTTAATAATTTAAAATCATGCGAAACAAATCTAGTTACATAGAAAAGTAAAATAAAACCAGAAACTATATGAATACATAAAATCAAGCAACAAACGGAGGAATTATTAAAAAAAATATATAACTAAAGGTGGTTGTTATTCGTTCCCTCTTCCAGTCTCCCAATCGTGATTTATTTTCGTCAAGAATTTTGTTTTTCTTTTGACAACCTATCCTAATTGAATGTATAATGTGTTGACTGTATAAAGCTTAATACAGAACTAGTGTAGGAAAGAATGCGACTTAAGATGGTTTCAAAATAAGGTTTGCTGAGATCGAAATTAATGTTAGCCAAACATACCATTCTTGACAACGGTGACGTAGATCATGTATACAGATTTTGTGACAGGTATTCGATCGACTATGTTACAAAGCCAAACATGGGATATACTCTGCTAATAATATCGTCAATATGGGAACGAATGTTAAGCTCACCGCAGATTACTGAGTTATTCTCTACGGTCTCCAAAAGTGTTCACATTGGCTGTAGTTAACTGATATCCACTGTGTCCCACGACTTCTATCGACTTGTATTCACAACTTTTTCATGCATTGAAAGGAAATTCAATAAAGAAAGTTTGATTTCTTTCTTTGTAGGAGGTAGACCGCTTGGCAGTCAGAATGAGGTGGTTGGACCAATTTTAAAATTTGATTTAAAGTCGATTGTGGAGGATCGAGTTGCCTGGAGGTTTTTAGTCATGCTTTACGCCCGCGACCACTTCATTGCATCATGTGGGTGAGAAAAAGAAGACGTTGGTCGTTAACGGCATGATTTGTGTTCTCTGCTCAATTTTATGGTGGGTTGTCACATTTTTTAATTTCGAAAAGTTTGTCGAGCAATGTCCTTGCTTGTGCGTGTGTTGAGGGCGTAAAGAGAAGTGGGCATTATCAATAATTGTTTCCAGTTCAGGCTCATCATGTTTCTTTAAGTAAACTCGTGTGTTAAACTGAGGCAGGTGTTGGGTACGGTACGGTAAAGTCGCTTGTTGATTCGTAGTGAGGCATTCTGTGTGAACCGACAAAATACCTATGAGTTATTCGACGACATCGTTGTAAATTCTACTTCACAAGTCCAATTTCAACTGGTAGCAAGAATTGAATTTGAAATATGTATGTAGGTACATGTTTTGATATTATTCCGTATACACTTGCTCACTCAATTGCAGCTCATACAATATTATTCCACAATGTAGCATTATCAATGCCGATCATTTCATTTGATGGATCCATTTCAATTGGTTTGGTGGGATTAAGGTCTGCAGGATTTCTTGCAGTAACATATGTTTGAGTAAGCAATTTGGTGTTTGGTGACGAAGGATGACTAGCAGCATCTTTTAGTACGCATCGGAAATATGCCTAAAAACGTTATTTCGATGACGGCAACAGTGATTTAAGCAGATAGTACACCCATTTTCAGAAAGACCACAAAACAACATATGTGTCTGGATTGCAGTAACTTAACGCCTATCGATTTTTGTGTGACGGAAAAAAGTGCCTTCGAAGTCTGGAATACAAGTCAGAAGATATCACCGAACGCACCTAATGCATTGCATAAAAAAACGAAGTAGAAATACAAAAAATGAAGCAGACATACAAAATTGTGTAAAAATGCTTCGTTGATTCGTTTCGTGACCGCAAAATGGTTAAAAATTCTCGCCTACTAGTGGATGTCTTTATTTTCAAGGCAAAGGCGAGATGGTCTGAGACACAAGTGCTGAGAATTCGACAGATTGCGAGGATGTATATAATGCATCCTCAATGGAACTAAGTGGGAGCTATGCTTTACGGGGTGGCAAGGTTTGAAAACGCCATTTTTTAGATCTCGACGAAATAAGTACAAACAATAAATTAAACAAAATTAATGAATCACTTTGTTTAGGACACATCAGGCTTATATATTCATTGTTTTCTTCTAAGGCGCATTCCTAAGAGTTGTTGGCATACCCTTAGCTCATTGACGAAGCAAGCGGTTAAGCCCTTCAGAGAATGGGTTTTTTATTCCATTTCTTCAAATATTATATATTTTAAGTGCCCAGAGAAGTATGCAATACTTTTTGGTTGCACTAAAGTAATATAGTTATTTATTTGAATGGGATCTTTATAGGAAAACAACAATGGCCCGCCGGATACCGATTCAAATCTCGGATCTAATGTGTAGATATCATTCTCTTCAATCGGATGATGAATCATTTAGTTTTCATAATGAAAACCGCACAGCAGACAACGCGTCAATGAAATGATACAATTTAAATATAAATCACTATATTTTATTGCTTATAACCAAATTCAATTATAATTATGACAAAGTGTATACATAAGTAAATATGTACAGACCTTAGAAGTTTAGTTTGGTTATACTTAAATGTTACATGAGCATCTAAATTTTGTAACTTACTTTCTATAATATATATGTATTTATGTATACTTAATCTAGACTTGTATGAATTTTTATTTATATAATGATTCTTTTCTGATGAGATGATCAAAGTGGTCTATTGATTGTTGAAATGAGATGATTTAAGTCTACTGAGTTAATTTTTAAGTTACTTTCGTTATCCTTTTTACAGAATTATTTATTTATTTTATGTTTTACGTTTGAATAAACAAACTGCTTGCATTGTTAACAGATTAATTGTTGCATGGTTAAAAAACAAAATATCAAATGGTAACATTCAGTTTGATTTAGTAGAGACAAGGGAACATCGCAAAAAAAAGAAGATAAACAGCAAGTAAAAACAGCTTAACACAATAATTCATTTAAAATAATGGCACTTGGATCGAACTTATTCTGTATTATTATATTTTCCATTGCGAAAAATTTAATAAACATTTCTCTGGTGTAAAGTCTCCAACAGACTAGGCACAGGTGAACTTTTTGTTTCGTCTGTTCTTCAATGAAGTTTAAGGCGCATCATATTACACATAAGGCACACAAGCAAATAAGACATAAACATCATTTCAAAGTAAATAGATTTCCTAAGCAACTTAGGGTTTTCAATGTATTAAAATAATAAAAAAGAAACATTAATATTTACATTGTCAGTTATAGATTTCAGTTTAACATTGATCTCTGCCACAACAGAAATTTGTGGAAGTAGTCTGTTTTGGTTCTTACATTTATTACTTACAAACGAATTATAATTTATTCTTACATCAGAATGTGTAATATCCAGATTACACAATAATTTTAAGTAATTTACACACTTTTTACGCACATTACAAAGATTGGGTTATGCATACATTCAAATGACGTATGTTGTTTGATGTTTTCACTTTGTTTTTCGGGTGTTGTTGTTGTTGTTGAAGAAAATGATACTAGACGCATACTTCGTCATACTGTAATCTGAATTTGTCATCAGCGGAAGCTAATTTACTTAGAGTCTTTTTAATACGCAATATTGGCAGGCGAACGTTAGTATTTTGATGCCAGCATTCCTTCATTAATTTTGACATGCCGCTTAGTAGCTGAAAAAAAAATATACAAAAGGTGAGAAGAAATTTGATGTAAGTAGTTACTCGTAAGGACGTGCATAAAACTTGTTCTCTGAGAGCAACTTGTACAGCTTCTTAAGCCTAAAACATAATCATAATTCAATGAAGAAGACTTACGTCAACATACATATAATAGGCACAGGAAAACTTGTGCTAGTTAAGGGGTTCATATGGACAAATATACCGGGCAAACCCGATCGGATGGATGTCGAACAGACCGATTTTGTGAGCGTTCAAACAAGTCATCCGTATTTACTTTTTCGTAGCAGCACTTGTAATAGCCACGATTTCAGAAATAGTAAGTAATCGAAGCATTTTTATTGTAAAAATAACAAGCAAAAGTGGCTAGAAATTCCGACAGATGGATAAGCTAATAATCAACCTGACGAAACATTTCGCCAAAAGGAGTAGGACCTAAACCAACGTATTGTTCATAATCGTTGGCAGCTAGCTATAGATAGCGCTGACTGGAAGAGCTTACGGGGTGAGGTCCAGTTCTAGTCCAATCACTCCGACGTAAACAACTTGTCGTAGAACAGCATATAAGTTTCCACTTCGTATTCAGTTATAGCAACCTTCACGGAATTATAGCAGATTTTTCAACGTCGTAGATTCGTTTCCTTTTCTGTGCTACAAAAATAATGTTCACGGTCCACCTCTTTCGAGTCACTGACAATGCTCAAAGAGTGTTTTCTGTCTGGATAGAGCTTCTCAAACTTGGCCTTTCAGAGTCGGTGTAAAACTGTAGGTCCCTTCCACTGCTGAGAGAACAATAGCACGCACAACGCGAATGGTTGCTAGCCCTCTGCGGGCTGTAGCACCACTCATATTATTATTATTATACACGTATTCGATTACAATGGAACAATAATAGAGGTGAATATTCACTTTTCCGATCATAATCAAAGACAGTTAGCGTTGGTATTTACCATCTGCAAGTTTCACAGAAGGAATTGCCGGCACTATGAAATTTAACCACAATTCTGTTTACTCTCCGCTCTAGTCTAACACAAGTTTATGTTTGCTCAAGAAATTCATTATGATTAGTTGTTAAAATCGGCATCAAATTGTAGATATGGTCTAATCTAGACATCTAAACGCAAATTGAATCCAGATCAAACATAACACAAATACCAATGCCTACATTTTTGTGTGATTATCACCGTAATCCGTTATGCAACATTAAAAAATAACATACCGGATCTGAACTCCAACGATTTGGTATTGATGGACGATAGTTGTCACTGCAGACAACCTTACGCATGTCTTCAAAGCTGGGATCTGATGGCACGACATCATAATAAGGTACTTTATACTCCTCGGTAATTCCACATGATATCGTTCTCCTGGACACCTCCCACAATACTAAGCCCAATGCGTAAATGTCTGCTCGTCGAAGTGCCTCAAAGCATTGCATGTTTATACTGTTAAGAAAAAAAAAACAATTATTTTTCACTTTCGCTCTGTCTCACTCACTCTCACTGTTTACCTTTCGTCCAGGACTTCCGGTGCCATATACCGTTTTGTTCCAACTTTCGGATTGTTTCCCAGATCCAGTTTACCTGTGACTTGCGAATGGGTGACAGCTAAACCGAAATCTGCTATCGCACACGTTCCATTCGGTTTTACCAAGATATTCTTCGATTTTAAGTCACGATGTGCTATTCCCGGTTTACCCTTAAATTCAATACTTGATAAATATAATCTCACAACATGTACACCTCAGACACCTACTTGTTTCCCAAAAATCTCCGAATGCAGATGAACAAGCCCATTGGCAATGGATAAACATATCAAAATCATGTCGTTATGGCAGAGGGCATTTCTATTCAAGTGGTCGAACAGTGATCCATGTGGATAGTAGTGCGTCAAGAGCCATAGTTGCGTACACGAGTTTCTTGATATCATGTCGGATCCAATGTAGCCTAAAATATTCTCATGTCTTAACAGCACCGTGCTAGGGAAGATTGATTGGTGTTAGTGTGACAATCGGTTTTATAGCTTTAACTTGTCTATAAATCTTACCTATAAATTTCCGTTTCTCGTTTCCAAGATTCCTCGTCTCGGCTGAAAAATATTTTAACAGCGATACTCTCTCCGTGCCAGATGCCACGCCACACTTCGCCGTACTTTCCCCGACCAATGCAGTCTAACAGAGTGATTTGTTTAGCTAATGTTCTTTGTACTAAGAGTGGAAGCCCGCTTCCAGAACCTGATGTCACCGAATGTTGAAAGTACTCCTAAATAGAGCAAAATATTTGAAACAATATTAGAAGTGTTATTTTCTTTGATTTAGTGTATAAAAGGTTGAAAATTAATCGAAGGACAGTTTGTAGAGTTAGGCTGAAGTTAATGGGGTTCTGTACAACGAAATCAAAGCATGTCATGAAATGTCGTGAGTCGCTGAGGTCCATCAGACACCACAAGGTTAAACTCAGTTAAATGCCAGGCCACCTCATTTGGCGGGAACGAAAGAGCGGACAAATTGGCCAGACAAGGATTGGAAGTGGAGGCGGACACATCACTGCAAGATCAGGGCATTATACTAAATCGTATGTGACACAGCAATTAATGACTTGCAAGGACTGACTGTCAAACAACAAGATCAGCGCGACCAAAGCTTAATTTCGCCGTAAGAAAGAAGCTTCTGGCGTTAAACTGTATGCTCATTACAGTGTTCACAGGGTACTGTCTGATTGGAACAAAGTTCCGGAAATGGAACCAGCAATTCACCGACCTCCGCCGACATCTGCTTTGCCAATGCCCAAATAAAGAACCGGCGGCTAGCTTCGCTGGCAACAAATTCTTCACTAAGCCCAACAAGTTGTGTGTGTGTGTACTGATTCACCATAGGCCCTTTTGTGTCCGAGTGGAAGTGATGCTCAACTATCACCACCCCCTTCCAAAACTTGAGTTAAATTAAAGAGAGTGTTGCTCTGTCTTTTTGGGGCTTTAATATTTTATAACGTTCCTCCTAATCCTACCGACATGTGTTATTTTTCATTTGGGGCACAACAAAACGCTAGGTATTTCCATTTAAAATAATAGTAGATCTTACCTTAAGGGTGCTATCACCCGCACTGGTTGCTCTCAACATATCTTCGCTGACTAAATACGATTCTGGATCCTGTTTGTTTCTCGATGCTGTTAAACTCTTTTGATGTTTTCGTCGCAAGTAGTACAGCACCAGAGTGCCAATCACAACAATTACCAGTACTGGTCCAAGGATTGCAAATGACAATTTTACCGCTCCATTGCTCATAGTGTCCACTCGTGTAATATCTTAATGTATTCAAAAATGAATATATTAACACTTAAAAACACTGGGCATTGTTCACTTACTCTGCACAATTGGAGGCAGTTCTGGAAAGTCGCCACCATTGCAATAGTCGCCAGAACAACACATGACATTAATGTGTACTCCGGCGTGTCGTTTTTTCTGTCCAATGCCTCCCAGTGTATTCTGATTACATATCAATGGCAATTGTTCCGGTGCTGTTGTACATCCTCTTGAGACAAGCTCATGTCCATATGCGTTGCGAGTTCGGGATTTCCAACACTTAAATTAACAGACAAACATATTTTTAGTCAGACTTCTATTGTGCATGATATCGTGAGCTCTTACTTGTAATGCATCCTGGCACATATGAGCATCATGTGTTCCATTCTTACAGGGTGCTTCGCAAGAGTAACATTTGTATCTGTTTAGCCGGATGAAAGAGCAGACATATAGAAGTTTATTACTAAAGATCGAATTCATGATTTCTTTTGGCAGTAAAACCTTTTCACATGCGAAAATAAAATTTTATGTTGCAAAAAAAACTACGAACGAAGTTGATAAAAGAAAAGAAAACGAAGGACAAAACGAAGCGGCACACCACAAATAAGCATCATCACCAATCACACGATCGATTCTCATCGAACATGTTTTTTACCTTCTTCTCATTCTTCTTTTTGATTTTGAATGCCTCCTAGGGGTAGCATATGCAGAGGATAAATATATATTTGTATATGTATATGGGATGCGTAGATATTTTATGAATGAGTTAGTTAAATTTGTATTATCAAAAGGGAATGGGGTTTTTAAACATAAGACAAACAAATGTTCGTTTAAAATGGTCTTATCTGAATTGAAATGCAACTGATAAGATAAAACTAGAAAACAGCAGAGAATATCAAATCAATCGCACCGTCGAAAATGTATCAATTCAACAAAAAAAGATATCAAGCGGCCTGGTATATTTAATGATCGCACTTGTTTTCATTGTAGTACGACAATGGCATCAAACTATGCATGATGCTCTCCAAAGGAAACGCTATCTCGAACACAAACAACACCACGACCAGATGTGTCAAAATGAAATAATTAACTTGTGAAATGTATCGTGAGAATTGCTAAATTTTCTGGTCTCATAAAAATGTTTTTGAAGGGTTTTAAAAACACAGCCTACTTCCCTAATAAATGTAACATCAATTGAATGATGCAAGATATGGGAATACACTACGCGGAATAGAAATACTAGAACTTAACCATTCATTTATGTTCAGGCTCCGTACGAATAAAATTACATACAGGTAAGATTTAATTCTGCCTACACTTGTAACCGACGATTGCTGGATAATTTATTTTTCATTGACGACCAATATTATTTATTTTTTTCTATTCTTAATAACGTTCCCTCACTGTGCTAACAGCACTGGCATCTACGGCGCCTTAATATGTATGTATATACACATGCTTTAAATAAGTAAGTAGCATTTCAATTTGTCCGTATGCATTCTTTGAACGAACATTTGTTTGCAGACTTAACCAAAAATAAAAATTGCTTCAAAAATATTTGAAAAACCGTACCTTGGGTGTTTTAAAATTGAGTTTTGTAGAGGGAATTCCCTCCCATTTGAGTGATTTAGTTCAAGTTCCATATTTTCATGTGTCTCCTCCAATAGCCGCCCATCTATTTCGCCTGAAAATCACCACCAAACATCGCATTAACACATCTGTAGCATATGGGATATAATTTATTGAACATTATATTAGATAAAAAATAAACACCAATAACTACACTGAACACTCGATTATGCTTATCATTTATTGATACACTTTCTTTTATAAATATGATCACACAAATATTTATACAACCAGCAGCTGTATTAAAGCTCAAATATGCCTTCAATTTTTCTCAGCTCAAACTTATCAAAACCATATAATTTATAGATTCACTTAATCAATTGTTATTGGAGAACACTTTGAATTACTGGAATATTTAGAAATGCACAAACCTTTAGCTATATTTTGAGATAAAATTGAAACCAAAAATACTATAAATACAATGGCAGCCATTGTAGTTAACTATCAAAAACCAAATCAAAATAATCAGCGATGTGCGATATTGTGGATGGCGCTAGTTATACAGAATTCATTTTGATGTTTGATGGGGTGTGTTCGGTGAGCAATAAGTTCAGAGGTACGATTTTTTTGTTTATACTTTTTAAAATCAATACTCTTTTACATCTAAATAACACCCCCGTTCTCGTTGTGATATACTCACAACTCATAAATGTCAATTAACAACAATTATCCAATTATTATTTGTTTACTATCAACAATTAGCAACATTTTTGGACGGAGTACTTTACTGCATCCACCATCTATTCTGAAGCTATTCTATTATAACACTATTCACGTATCAGTATATCTGTTTCAATGTAATCAAATTCATTAAATAAATAAGTAAAGCGTTCATGGAATTCAGTATTTTCGAATAAACTCTTCTCATCCTTATTCTTGTAAATCATATGTAATGTTATCTGCACATAAGAGTGCTAACTACAGCTGATGTAGACCACACTTAAGCCTTGAGTGCAAAAATGGCATCTGTCAAATCATCTGACTTCCAAATCCATTAGCAAATACGATATATTTTATTTTACATCACCATGCACAGGTTGAATAAATCGGTAATAAACCACTTAATACTTAATCGACATATTAAGAACTCCGTTTCAACATGGTCTCCATTAGCGACCGCTTTCAATTCACCCCCACACAAGAAAATAAACTTGACCCGAAACGATGTGGTAAGCCCTTGACCTTTTACTTAAGTGAGCCATGTACCAACTTATTGCATTTTAGGGATTATTCAATTTACCTGAATTAAAATCATTCGAAGGATTCTACCTTCTTAAAGAGAATGTAGAAAACAAGACTGAAGATTTAATACAAGAGGCTATATCACAAAATCGCTCAAGGAAAATGGTATTATTTTTTGCGAAATCACTTTCTCCATATGAGTTTATCATTTCTCATGTCTGTCCATAGGTTGAAATATTTGATGAACTTTCAGATTCCCTGTGCAAAGTCGCCGACTTGGCAGAGTTTATTCGCATCGCACATCCCAAAGCAACTTACTCGCATGCAGCTGAAGATGCATGCATTAGTATAAGTGGAATTGTTGAGAGGTATTCAACAGAAAAAAAAAAAAAAAAAGAATGAAAACAACAGAGTTTAATGAACTAATTTTATTTCAATTTTCAAAGACTCAATACACACAAGCCGATATTCAAAGCTTTACAAAGTGTTGTGGAAAATGGTGATATCATGCCGACGACCGAAATCGATCAGCACGTTGCTAAATTATTTTTATTTGACTTCGAACAATGCGGCATCCATTTGCCGGAGGCTGAGAGACAAAAGGTGGTTCGGCTAAACGATGCAATACTGCAACTGGGCCAGAAATTCATGAGTGGAGCTGTGAATCCCATCGCAATTTCTAGAAAGAGTGTTCCAGAGAACGTTGCGCATTAGTACGTATCAATTGAGATTGAAAAAAGTTAATGCATAATTTCTGTAATATAATTTAGTTTTCCATCAGATGGAGACAACGTGTACATATCTGGTCTTTATACAAACTCAGCAAGCGGGGCGGCCAGAGAAGCTGCATACAGGCTTTTTCTGAAGCCCATTGATTCACAGGAAAGCCTATTGTCAGACCTCATTCTGTGCAGGTATAGTCTTGCCAAGACGTGTGGGTTCGAAACATACGGGCATCGAGCACTCAACTCCAGCACAGTGGAGCACCCAAACATGGTCAAACGGTTTATAGACAAGATTTCGGATGATTTACGACCCCGAGCTGAGAATGACTTCCAGACCATGGAAAGGATAAAGGTTTTCATTCTGTTTCGCTGAAATCAAGTCTCTTATTCATTTAAATTTGTTCACAGAAAAGAGATTCAAATGATCCAACCGCCAAATTAGCCACCTGGGATACCCCGTATTTCACGTCCCTTGTCAAGACTAAGTGGCTAAATGCCAGTTCAAGTGAATTTATGCCCTACTTCAGTTTAGGCGCCTGTATGGAAGGCTTAGATCACTTGTTGACCTCCTTGTATGGTATCAGTCTGAAAAATACAGAAGTTGAACCCGGAGAAGTATGGAACAGTGATATCTATAAGCTTTCGGTGGTCCATGAAACCGAAGGCCTCCTAGGTCACATTTACTGCGATTTCTTCGAACGCACTGGGAAACCAAATCAAGATTGTCACTTCACTATTCAAGGTGGAAAACGGCTGCCAGATGGTAGCTACCAACTTCCCATAGTTGTTGTGATGTTAAATTTAAGTCCAGCACGATGGACGGGACCAACGCTTTTGTCTCCCTCGAGAGTGGATAATTTATTCCACGAGATGGGCCATGCAATGCACTCAATGCTTGGTCGCACGGAATATCAACATGTGACTGGAACTCGATGTTGCACAGATTTTGCCGAAGTGCCGTCTGTACTTATGGAATATTTTGCCAGCGATCCAAGAGTAAGTACGCCAATAGCTCACAAACTTTTAAAACTCTTCAGTCCTTTCTTTCCATAGGTTTTAAGGACATTTGCAAGGCATTACAAAACGCACGAACCTATGTCGGAGGACATGCTGCAGCGTCTATGTGCGTCGAAAAATCTCTTCTCCGCCAGTGAAACACAGCTCCAAGTAGGTGAACTGTTTTGAAGCTGTTACCATGTCTAAATGATGTATCTTTGTAGGTGTTCTACTCAGCTCTTGACCAAGCGTATCACTCCAATGAATTACCAGATAGTCGAAACACCACAGACACACTAAAAGAAATCCAAGCAAGATACTACGGCCTACCTTATGTTGATAACACGGTTGGTTTTTGTTTGCTTATAAATAACTGACTGTTTAATACCGTTACTTTATTCGCAAAAATAATGTAGGCATGGCAACATCGGTTCTCCCACTTAGTAGGCTACGGTGCTAAGTACTACTCTTATCTCATATCGAAGACGATAGCATCCTGGACATGGCAAATATATTTTCAAGAAAATCCATTCAATCGTGACTCTGGAGAAAAATTCCGTCGAGAAGTGTTGGCACACGGGGGTGGTATACCTAGTAAACAATTGGTGGCGAATTTCTTAAAGAAGGATATGACACCCAGTGTTCTCTCGCAAAGTTTAATACATGAAATCGATTCAAATAGTGAACAAATCAAAAAAATGAGTAAAGGCTTTGATTCGTCTCTTGGCTTATAAGATGCTACAACGGCTCAATGTCAGTAAATTTATTTTAGGTAGTTATTCTATTATAAATGTATTTATGACTTCTTTAATTTTGTAATAAAATGTATTTATGAAATGGCGGTTTATTGAAATGTAAGGAGGTGAACGCGTTTGGTGATTTGCCTGAATTTTGAACCAATAACACAGTTTTCTTTGTGCGTTAAGCTCGTGCAGAAACTAACAGAAAATGTGAAAATACCTACATCATAAACATATTTTACAGTTCATTCTTAAAAACGTATGTTTCAGTATTGTGTGTTTAGTTAGCATTTTACTTTGCAGTTTTTTTAGCTGTCTTACTATTATATTCGGATGTTATAAATATATTATATAACAGTTAAGTCAAAATATAAATTTTTAAATAAAAATCATTTATTTCAAAATTGAGGATTTGGCAGCACTCATCGGTATCGTGTTGATTGTCAAACGTCTGACGAAAAACAAAAGTGTAAAGTCAAATACCCAGTAGTCCCATATGTTTGCGGTTCTGTCATAAACTATGACTAATTTTTATTAAAAAACATATTATTTACACAATTGGTGAGTGTTTAAAAAAAGTTGTTATTGAAAATATACAAAAAAGAAAATGCGCTGAGAGTAATTATAACACGATCTTTTACTCTCCCTTGCACGCAAACGATCGAATTGGGTTTGCTTCGCAATTTCCATAATCTTATTTATATATGTGCATATGTACGTAATTTTTGTGTGCCATATCATCAAAAGGATTTAATAAATATTTAGTTTAAATGATCAATAACAACAGAGCGTCTAATGCCTCTTGACTGATGAACAACTTTTCCTTGCTGGTGATTCATAGTAGAACCAAAGACAGAAGACACCAAGCACCTAGTTAAGTAATTCATTTATCTATGAAGTGGCTTTATAAATCATTTCAAAAAGTTGTTGTGACTATCATATGGGACACCTCTACCTAATGTTCATTTTTTCGGTAAAGATTTAAAAAATAAACATCGATCAGTTGTTCATGAAGTAGAAAGTATTATCAAAATAAAACAGATATCGCTAAACAATAGTGAGCATTTGTTTGTGACCTACTAAACGCTTGCCTTTTACAAAGAAAGACAACGCAAAGCAAAACACAATCTTCACTGCAGCGAAACTCTTTCTTCACTTCGCCTTCATACATTAATACATGCCGTGCGGGTCATTACGTGCATTATTATCTGAAAATAAAATATAAAGCTTCTGTGAAATATGTAATTAAACTCTTGGAATGATAATACACCGTTAAGGTTCGTAGACCTATCTACTGGATTTACTTTATCGCAATTTTTACGGGTATTAACAAATATGTTGCGGTTTCGTGTGTAAAGTTCAAGTCTTCGCAAGTTCTCTTTAACAAGTGCAGTCACACCAAAACCGCATGCAACGGTGTTGATTTCAGGCAGCTTGAAGTAGGAATTCTTGTATTTTTTTATTACTACCTGCCTCTAGGTTGTGATGTGTATTCTTTTTGCACACTTTCGTGTTTTGCTTTCACTAATCTGATAAGATAATTATGAGGAGAGCATTACTCGCCAAACATGTGTATGCCGCTGTTTTCTTTGCCCTTCGTTTAGAATTAGAACCCAAAACATCGAAAATTGTGTGCGGTTATTTTATGTTTACAGCCAATGTGCATGTGAATTGATTAAATGCCAAAGAAAGAAAACCCTTGAATACACTCGGAGGCTAATTGGTTGCGTGTCTATTTTCAAATGTAACGCACAGCACGCATCGCAGTTAATCGCGAACTGTCTGTACAACAATGTTGCCGTTCGTGATAAGATATAGGACGGCAATGAGTTACCTCATACTTTTTATAAATTGCAACACCTGCAGAGATTTCTAAGGTTTGCTATCTGCAAATTTCTCCTTATTGATAGTTGAAACATTTCTAGGTGTAACCGTCTGCTCTCAGTAACTAATAACACAACTCATTGTTTAAAAGCTGCTGCATTACAATGTATCAACTGTTTTCTTTTTCTGCTTCTATCTAATTCCAGATTACGAACAGAACACATCTAGATTAAACAAAAAAGGGGGAACGAAATGTTCAGCACGTGGGAAGAGAACGATGGCAAAGGGTGTGATTCTTTTCCGAACAAGACCAGTATTATTTTTACAAATGCCTACAATGGAATTCCACAAACACTGATACTTAACGTTGTTTCATGGATGTTATTGATTATCCTCTTCACAACCCTCAGACATCAGGCTGGCGATTTTGGACGTCTCGCCCTGGTGAATAACAGTGGAAATAAGAAGCGTTGGACAGAGCTCTTCTACTCGCAGCGCAAAGATCCAGTGCAAACGCCGCCTGGCGATCATCAGGGCTCAGTAGCCATTAATCACCATCTGGAACGCAGTCTTTTCTCTTGGGTGAAGATAACATGGCAGTTGAAGAAAGAGGAAATATTACTACACACCGGCCCGGATGCAGTGCATTATCTGTCGTTTCAACAGCACCTCATGGTTGTCATGGCGGTCGTTACAGCGTTCTCCTTGCTGGTAATATTCCCTGTGAATTTTTGGAATGGCTCCGATCGGAATGGAACCTATGCTGTGAACGCGTTTGGACACACTACAATGGCTAATCTAGAACCCGATTCTCCCTGGCTGTGGGTGCATGTGATTATTGCTATACTGTACGTTCCGCTTGTCGTGCTAATTATGCGCAGGTCATCGGGCCGGAACGCATTCAAAAAAGCCCCAACCCGTACGATAATGATAACAAATATCGGGCCAAACGATCGCAACCGAACCGTCATTCGGAACTACATACAAGAGCTGTTCCCTGATGTGACCATCGAAGATGTTCAAGTCTCGTACAACATCTCTAAACTGTACACGAAGAACGGAGAGTACGAGAAAGTACTGGATGCCCGCCTATATTGTGAAAATCACCGTGATCGTGATTCAATCAAAGTAAGACCGGATGTCTGCTCGTGTAAGTCAGAAAATGCATATGAATACTATCAGCGGGAAGAAAGAAAACTGTCTGGCGATGTTGCGCGATTAAGAGCCGCTGCTTTGAATGAACCATTAGGGATCGCGTTCTTGACCGTATCAACAGTGCTGGAGGCTCAAAATATTGAAGGTCACTTCAAACCGGGTTCGTATCGGCAGTGGCACATCACATACGCTCCATCGCCTGATGATCTATTTTGGGAGAACCTTAACGTCAGTCCCAGCAAGTGGTACATAAAGTGGGCATTTGTTAACATCATTCTATTCACCGTGTTGTTTTTCCTAACAACACCCGCCATCGTGGTGAATATGCTCGACAGTTATGCGCTGGCAAAGGGAAACATCAGCA
The DNA here is from genome assembly GCA_916610145.1 of Eristalis arbustorum. NCBI lineage: Eukaryota > Metazoa > Arthropoda > Insecta > Diptera > Syrphidae > Eristalis > Eristalis arbustorum. The sequence goes on along the minus strand of OU744319.1, from coordinate 29,083,611 downwards.
AACTGAGTCCTCTTGTGTCGGAGTTCTTGCCAACATTGATGCTTTGGACACTGTCCGCGTTAATGCCTGTAATTGTAGCATTCTCCGACAAATGGCTTTCACACTACACTCGGTCTCTGCAAAATTATTCAATTATGACCAAATGCTTCGGTTACCTGTTGTTTATGATCCTCATTCTGCCCTCTCTTGGCTTAACCAGTGCTCAGGCTTTACTCGAGTGGACTGTTAGTGATGACAGTTATCGCTGGCAGTGCATTTTCCTTCCTGATCGCGGCTCATTCTACGTGAACTACGTTATTACTGCTGCCTTCATTGGTACCTCTCTGGAGCTGTTGCGATTCCCTGAATTGATCGTGTACATTTGGATGCTCTGCACCGCGAAATCAAAAGCCGAAACTCCTCACATTCGCAAGTCAATATTAATTGAGTTCCCCTTTGGCACTCATTACGCTTGGACAGTGTTAGTGTTCACTATTAGCATTGTCTACAGTGTCTTTTGCCCGCTCATCATGCCATTCGCGATGGTGTACATTTGCTTCAAGCACTTCGTGGATCGGTACAACCTTTTCTTTGCCTATGGTCCAAGCAACATGATCAGCCGTAATGGTGGTAAAATACATTCCACGGCTGTGACTATGACAAAGTTTTCAGTTGTAATTCTCCTGCTTATTATGGCAGCAATATCGGCGGCACGGGGACAAGGCATGGCGCGTGCAATTGTTCTCGTTATTGCTCTTTGCTTAACGGTTGTCCTGTTCACCTTTATGTCACCAATTAAACGTTGCACAATGGCAAGACGATCAAGCATCGTAGAAATGGCCGGGCCAGCTCCATTGTATGTTGCCGACGTACTAAAGCCTCCACCAGCAGTGCCCTCACACAGTGCAGCCGCAATGACTGGTGGCATCCCGGATTATGGTTCGGACAGCATCTCGGACTTCGACATAAGCTCACAGGGAAGTGTAGAAGCTTAAGCTACGTTATATTCCTAATTAATTTATGATTCTTTAATACATAAAACTAGAGCGATGTACATCCCCAAAAAGCAGATAGACCACACAATTGAAAAAAAAGAAATATATCTGCAGATCCACTATCTATATGGAATGATATCCTCTGTTTGTAAATGATTTTATTCGTAATTACTGTAACTCTTGCGATATATTAACTCTACTCGTAGAGAAAAAACAAAAACATTAAGAAATCATGTTAATCGCCTTTACCAGAATGTGATAATGAAAGTAATTCAGAAATTGTTTTAGTAAGGTAATTGTAAACAAATTGTCAACTTGTACTACACAAAAACAAAACACAATCTATTGTAAATATTCTCTATACATTTGCGGTCTGAAAAGGGCCTAAAAGGCACTTATATATCAAACTTTTCGTACTGTTAAGCTTAAGGCTTGATATATTTTATTTTTATTTCAGTCCTACGTTCAATATTTGTATGCAACGGATTTATATAGTATTAAATGATTTTGTTCTCTACTTTTTTTTTCTTAACACATAAATATACGTATATATACTATTAAGAATAAATCTAAACATTTTTAATCACTGAATTTGGTATTTTTATTGAACTGCCCTTGATGCCGGACAGTGGATGTGGTACGGCGGCACCAATTCCCTTGGTTAAGCGCTACACTGCTACACAGATTGATCCAAGCCGGAAAATGACGTAGGAGGTGGTGGCGAGTGTCGAAATCTGAACAAATCTGCTCCGCTCCCCGGTCACTGAAGTGTCTTCCAAGCAGGAGTAATTTGGAAAGCATTAAGTCTGTCCTGGCCGCCTGAGATATTTTGTATCCTTACAAATGGCCAGGCAGCAATTAAATCTCTGGCATCGCTCTATCAACTCAAAAATAGTAAACGACTGCCGCGCCTATTAAAAAGCTAGCCGAGCCTTTCAACATTCGCCAGTGCTGTATTCTCGATTTTTGTATAGCTAAGTGTCATCTGTCTTAGAGAGCCAATAATTATTTCTTTGGTAATAATTATATGAGGCTGCCAATGATTGTAGTTTTTAGCAACAGCTCAACTACTCAAACAACGCTAAGTATATTCTGGTATACATTCAGAAAATGTTGAAGACGATCGAAGTTGAAATATCTTGAGGTGTGCCAATTATAGTAGTCGTTACGCTATATGTCCTAATCTCTATCACAGATAAGATAGTACACGTATAGCGATTTTGATTTATGTCTGGTATGAGCTATCTATTGATGTCAGGTTAGTGTAACAGGACTGATAGCGCTCACAGGCGGTAGCAAATCCACCGAGGAAAGCAATTTCCGGCCCGATACATATGTAAAATAAACAGTGAAAGTGAACACGCAATTCAATGCAAATTTGGCATCACTTTAAGACAAACAGTAATTTTTGTTTACTAAACCAAAAACAGCTGAGTGCAAGCACATAGTTTTCAAAACAAAACACATATCAAATTTGTCAATCTTTCGGAACAAGAATTAAATATCTGACTATTTGTTGAAGTTTATTACAAGATTTTTTCCCAAACAAAAAGTTGTAGTGGAAATGTAGGAAAAATGAATGTTCGGAAGTTGACTTTATTTCACCTGCTGTCGGCATTTCTAATTGGATGTGTATTTTTCCTGGTTGGTTTTTTTACAGTCGATATTCAGAAAGACCATTCGATATCACCATCCGAGCCCCCTACCACATTGGATGGCATAAGGTTAATAATGATTTATATATAATTTGTGTCTGCCCAAATTAAGTGAAGATAATCTTTTCAGTCTCAAGCAACCAAAGAGACAAGTATCCAATGTAATTCTGATGATAGTTGATGCATTCCGGTATGATTTCTTATCAAAGGAGCACATGCCACACACGAGTACACACTGCAGCATGAAGCTGAAAACTAACATTCCAACAGTTACTATGCCTCGCATTAAAAGCCTCACATCTGGGACTATATCGAGTTTTATCGATATCATATTGAATTTGGGAAGCTCCCAGCCACTACCAGATTCGATTTTGCATAGACTACACAGTCGTGGCGATGTTATTCTGTTCTTTGGCGATGATTCATGGATTAAACTGTTTTCATCTCATATCAAAAGATATGAAACGAATTCGGACTCGTTTTTTATTCAAGAATTCTATGAAGTAAGAGCAGTAAACCTGTTGATTTCAATTATTTGCAAAATACTCAATTCAAGGCTGACGCAATGATTACGAAAAATCTACGATTGGAGTTAAAAGACTTAAGTTCTTGGGATTTCATGGTCCTCCACTATATTGGTCTTGATCGAATTGGCCATGTTGAAGGTTCAACTGGGGAGAAGATAAATCTGAAATTAAAGGAAATGGACGACGTGGTGGATCTTATAGATAAGACTTTTTCAAAGATGGTAAGCCATATAAATTAAGAGAAAATTGTGTGTGAATTCATTGTCCTCTGGAAAACAGACCTCAGATCCTCGACCACTTTTGCTTGTGACTGGCGACCATGGAATGAGAGAGGGCGGCGGTCACGGTGGCAGTTCACTCGAGGAGATCTATGTTCCGCTAATTGCATCAAATCGAAGTTGTTCGACCAAAAATAATCAGTATGCCCTATTTCGATCACCTTTTCCATTCATAACATTCTATTCATCAAAAGGGTACTGGAGTATAATCAAGTAGACATTGCTCCAACTTTGGCTGTCCTGATGGGTGTTGCCATTCCGTCGACCAGTATTGGGTGTATCATTCCTGAATTCTTAGAAACCATGTCCGACGAGGAAAAACTGTACATCCTCTATTATAATAACAAATTTCTGGTCAACAAAGCTATCGCCAAGTTTGGGGAAAATTACATCAAAGACAAAGGTATAGCCATTTGAAGCTGCTTCGGGTTGTCTCTATCATTCGGAATCCTCCCTAGATTACTATCACTGGTATACGACTGCTAAAGATTCACACAAGTCCTACATAACAACACTAATGCAACAGAGGACCACCAGTGCATATCTGTTTGAGAACGCAAGACTCAACTATATTCGGTCGGCACACAAAATCTCAGAGTTGTTCGCCAACTCGTACGTACGTTTCGATTTTGAAATTATTGCTGCTGGAGTAGCAATGACTACAGTGGTAAGAGCTCTAGTAATGGGCTAACATTATAATCTCCTGTTTTGAATTCGAAACTTCTCTTTTTAGAGCACAATCGTTGTTTTGCTGACATGCATTACAGTCCGAAGTACATATCGGAAAATTCCAAATCGAGGTGTTTACTACGGATGCATATGCATCGTTTCGTTTACATTTAGTTTAATTTGCTGTATCTTTCGAGGATGGACTATAAAACGTACTCTTTTAATGAATATTGAAATAAACGTACTCATTCATCTTGGATTTGAGATTTTTGATACTTTCAAGAGATCTCGCCTGTCGGTAAGCATATTATTAAATTCATCTTAATCATCTGAAAAGCTGAAAATTTCTCACAGCGTTCAACACACATTCCTCTGTGGGTAATATGCGGCATTGGCTTCCATACATTTTCTCTGTGCAGTACTTCCTTCATCGAAGAGGAACATCAGGCCTGGTACTACATGGGATCAACGTTACTACTCATACTTATGGGGGCAAACATATCGTCAACAAGACTTAAAGTCATCACGCTTACTAGTTCGACACTGGAACGTGACATATTGCTTTTCTTCAGCGTTCTTCAGCCCTTGAAAAAGTCATTTATTGCATTTGCAATGATGATTTTCCTTCGACGACTTAATCAAACCGGGGACAAATGGATAAATCTCCCAGACATTGGCGATTGGTTTGCGGAACAGAAGAATACATACATAAGTGTTTTTCTTCTTCTAAGTAAGTCGATTGCGATTTTCTATCGTGTGTTGCAAATTTAACGATCATTTTTCAGGTCTCATCTTATTAGTCTTCCAGTTGAGAACATTGAACACACCATCTCAGACTATTGCGTGTATTGTTGCGTGCTCGGCAATTTATTCCTATCGTGGTGTCACCGACGCTGTTGTATTTTTTCAAACCAAGCACTTCAAGTGAGAAAATTGTTAGGAAAAGAAAACCAAAAATTAATTAATTTCCACTCACAGCTCGATTTTTGTGTTACCACTATTTTGGATCAGCACAATCTACGTATTCGCATCGAGTTACTGGAGTGTGTTTAGCAATGCGCCGAATGACGCTATAACTATTAGAGACAAACGTTTAGTTCGACTTCTTGGTACTAACTTGACAGTATTTTCTTTAATATCTGCCCTCCTGCATAAGCCGCATAATGTGATACTAGTCTTTGCCCTGAACTTTGTATTAAGTTCTGGCTACAAACTGTGCGATAATTTGGGAGGACCAAAAAGAGTCGCACATGCAAAACGTATTCTAGTTCACAAGGTGGTGCTTACAATTTGGATTTCAAAGATGTTCTATTTTTATCAGGTTCGTATGTCTTGTTTTGTTTTAGATTAAATTGTTGGTACAATAGAAATTAGATTCATCATTGCTACCTAAGGATTCAGTTTGTGCATGCTGCACAATTATTCTACCCTGTTATTAAGTCCGCTGAAATTATTGAAGAAACAGGATCAGTGTATTTTGATGTAAGGTCTATTTTGCTTCAGAAATCAATTGAGTCGTTTCGTGTTATGATGCCCATGAATGTCCCGAGTTCTGGTCTGACCACTCTGAGCGGCCACTGTGAACTTTTGTAGAAGTTGGCCGACTTTGGTTTTCGTTGAGCCACAGTAATCGCGTATATTACGACTGAACTTACTTCCAAGAACAATAAATTAAACGCATGTACCGGCTTCCAAACTCGAGGATCTCGCGGTTGTGCATAACAGAAACATCAGTGAGTCTGTCACAACGAACACAGGAGTAAAGCAAGGATGCCCACTCGTAACACAACACTCGCAATTCTCCTGGATGAAATTATGAGAGAAGTCCGCTTACAGAGACGTAGAATAACTTGGAGTCTCTCATGACAACTGGACTCGACTTGGACTAGCCCTATCACGAATTCCATCGTAATAGAAAATGTGCTACGATCCCCAAAAAATGCATCACAGAATTCGTTCGTTGTAGAATCGAAGTAAAAAAAACCTGCTACGGTTTCACTAAATACGATTGAAATGGAAAATTGAAAATTTGTTTGTCTACAAGTTATTTAAGTGGGAGTTTGTGATGTGGTTCGGTTTGTGTGTGGTAAACCGTAACTTCGTTAGTTTGTCTTCGAGTGGGTTCTGTGATAGGGCTGAATATTCTAACCTAACTATTGTCATACACATCGCATAACAATCATATGATCAGGGTACCAATCTCGAAAAATTTTTTTCTCATTTCAGGGGAACTCAAACAATTTGGGAACGATCGATCTGAATCCTGGATACATCGGATTGACTTACTACAATCCATTCCTAGTTGGATTGATGATAACAGCGAATACATACTTTGCAGAAATATACGGATTCCTCCATTTGATACTGAACATTGTACAAAGGGAAAATGAAATTTCCATAGCCAGAGAGACAAATGAATTCGAAAATCATGTCCAGGCTGATGACAATTATAGTGTGGCTACAAAAATCATGGCTGCTATTAAATTATCAATAACCAGTGTGTATCTTATCCTTATGATAGCATTCCGACATCACCTGTTCATTTTCACAGTATTCTCTCCAAAAGTCCTTTATGAGTGTTTTTCGATACTTCTATTTTACGTTAACTATTCTATGACAAATTTGTACTTTAGAGTGTTACATAAAACTTTAAAAATATAATATATCATAAATAACGAGTCCTTAGTGATCTAAACGGCAATGAAATAATGTGTAATTTATCTTGTGCGGGGGCGTCCAATACGGGGGCGGCACTCGCGGTTATTCACGGTATCCAGTTGTGGAGGTGCCTTAGTTGTTCACCTTCAAGGCGTAGTGTATATCGTCCATACTAACATTGAGGAGTATTTTTTGAAAAATATCACTTCGCGAATGTTCACAGATGATTAATCTTTCGGCACCAAGTTTCGAGCAAATCTTAAGAGCTAGTCCTGAAAAGCAAATATTTATCTATATATAACTGGAACAACTAAAGAACAAACTGTTGTCTCACCTGGACTGGGCACTGCAGCACCCATGAACGCCGAGATGGTTTCAATTTGTGAATAGACGCCCATAAAATTTGTCTCCTCAACACCCGTTCGCGTTACCTTTAGAAAAACAAAAACAATCCCAGTTCTAGAGGCATTCCAGGCACAAAAAATTTAATAAAGCTTACTTCAGCGACAACTGCTTGCAAAAATATCTGTTCAAGTCGGGAGCATTTTTTAATAGCCAAAACCTTTGCACTGGATATCATTTCATTTAAGGCTTCCTGCACATGCAGCATGTTGACGATTTTTGGTTCTACCGCTTGTGTGTCGGCGATTTCCGTCGCCCTCCGGCAGATATCTAGAGCTCGACGAGCATCACCGGAAACAGCTGCAACTTTCCTGAAACGCAAAGAATTTCAGTGAATACAATAAAGTTAGAAAACCCAATTTCATACAAACCTAGCAACAAGCTGAACAGCATCGCTTTTAAACGCCTCGGAACCACTTAATCTTGCTACGACTATCTCCTGCAGTTGTTTATGTGAGTAGGGTTGAAATGTAAGCCGGGTAAGACCAAGGCGAGATGTTACTTTACCTAGAATCGTAAGCGCAATATTACAAGATCGCCTGTTCGACATCGTCTTCAAACTTCCTTACCCATCAGTAATCTCTCAGGTAAATCCATTGTGTTCGCAATTGTGATCACAACTAAGCGTGCAGCCGACTTTGTTGGCCAATCTAGTAGATTGTACACCACATCCTGCCGTCGGTTGCAAAGGATATCAAGTTCGTCCACGAGGAGCACTGTTGTTGTTCGCCTAGGCGCAGGTGTGGTGAATCGTTTTTCCAACAGCGTGTGAGCTTGCTCCGATGACAGCGTCTTTCCGGTTAATTGACGATAGATCTGAACGTAAGCCTGTCTGGGTTCCGTTAGCCTCATTCCATTTATTTCGATGAACTCAAATGGCGGTAGCTTTTCGTCGGCACAAGCTCGCTGAAGTTCTCGTATCACCCCCGTAACTGTGGCAGTTTTGCCAGTTCCGGGCACTCCAGACACGTACATACAACCTCCGCATTGATCTTGAATTTTTCCCTCCAGGAAGGTATACAAGTTAAGAAACTCAGTCTCACGGCAAGGCAGACTCTTGGGGACTACTGAAACGTGAAGTTGTTCGCGAGCTATTTGCAAATCGGACTTTCGACGATCCTTTTGGGAATCCGAACGACTGTCGATCGTCGCCTTAAAACTCCCCGAGCGCATCAACTTCAATTTCTGTGATGGCGTCATTTGATTTGAGTCCTGTGATGATTGTTTACTTGCTGAGTTCCTGGTCGATTTTGGTGTTTTAACCGGAGAATACTCTTCATCGGATTCATCGCGTAACTTCGACGGACGTGATCTCTTTGGTGTGGATACTTCATCCTTTTTGTAAATCCTCCTTTCAACTATATTCGAGAGCTGGATACTACGTTTTGGTGTGCCTTCAGCTGTAAAATGGTTTCATAGATGTACCATAAGTAAAGAAAGTTGTAGCAAGCATATGTAGAACGCTTACCAACTCGACTTGTCGCTGATTTTAAAATACTTTTCCTTCGTGTTGATGGAGTCACATCCACCCCGTTGTCTTTTGTCTTCTTAGACGGGGTGTGGTATATGTCAATGTATGCGACTTCCTCTGCTGCCGATCGTTTTCTTTGGCTCTCTTTCGGTTTGGTAGTGCTGCTGTCATCGGCGATCAGGGGATCTTCAATTGAATTCCGAAGGGATGAACGTCTTGTTGTTATGGTGGAACTAAAAAGCAAATAAAAGAAAAATAAGTTTTTTCCCCAATTTGGTAGATAGGTGCTTACCGTTTCTGTGACTCCGAAAGGCGAAGTTTTATTTTCATAGTATTTGAGACATTGTCCGGAGTGTTTTTGATGATTGAATAGTTCATAATATCAGAGTCCATGGTCGAGTTCCCATCATTATCCAGACTTATGTTTAAGTTCCTTCGCGCAGCGATGGCCTTAGCTCGATTCGGTGTAACTGGACAGTGATTCTTCTCAGTTAGCGGCGAACTCAGATAGTTCGCATTGATCTCTCGATGTGTTGCGGGATCCATTTTCTTCGATGAAAGCCTGACAACACTGTTGCCTCCAATAATCTTTATCGGCGATACTTTATTTTCATCCAAACGACCGACGTCAACGAATTCCACCTCGTTAACAAGTTTCCTCTTCGAACTTGACCTCCCTTGAGATGGTGTTGTTGTACTCTTTCTGGTGGAACTTTTACGAGTACTTGGTGTCCGTTTTTCTTTCTCAATAGAATCGTCTTCCTTGAAGTATTCCAGTGGGATCAGTGTGTAGGTCTTCTTCACTTTTATAAATTTATATCGGCAAACAAACATCGGGGAGATTTTTACTTTTGATTTTCCTAGTAATCCAGATGCTGCTTCTGTTGAACTACCAGTGACAACATAACACTTGCGGAAAACTGATTCAATTGAAATATCACTATCGTACGGACGATGCTCTTCGATGATTTCTAGGTTGAAGTCTATGCATATGTCGTCTCTATCGAAATTTTTAGCTGGCACGCATTCAGGCCTGAAAACGGATGTTATTTTGAATTGTTTTGAAACTATGCAATTATTAACTTACCGAGAATACCACTGGACGATAGCACGATAGGGGTCCTTATCAGACATATCGCATAGCTCGTATAAATGAATAACCTTTGCAATATCACAACCACTCTCAGTATCTGGTTCAGCAGAATCCGCATTGGAGACGAGAATATAATCACCAACAGATATGGTCATGGGACCAAAAACACATTTTCTGCATAAGATATTCAAAATATCATCTAGTTTTAAGTTAATGCCACATTTATTTGTGGTACTAACCTGTAAAAGTAGACTTCCTTCTGCAGTAGATACGGAACACTAATATTGGTTTCTTGTTTGCCCACCCATTCCACAATGGGAGCGGTTTCTTTCGCCTTTATTCCCATTATGCAAATATTTGCAATAATTTACGAAATATCCTGAGGTCAGCAGTTTAAAAATATTAACACGGTTTCAGCGATAAAACTAGGTGAATTGTATGAAGCGCAAGCTATGCAACAAATCAGGGGGAATAAGCGCGCGAATGTTTACATCTGGTTGCGTTTCACGCGCCAGTTTGTTGACATGCAATTTGGCGGGAAACCGTTGAGTGAATGAGTTCTGTTTACTTATGCGAACGTACGATTCAACATGAATTAGACTTCTGTTTATTAATAAATGTATTTATTTTTAATTCGAAAACACATCTGAAAATAGTAAAATTATTCAAATTGTTGGATTGTTTCTTTGAAACAAAAGAAAAGTAGTTGTCTTGAGTTCCTTATTGCTGGTTTCCACCAGGACTTTTCTGACAGATTAGGTTAGGTTATTGCACTGACACCGAAATTGCCAGCATACATAGACCTATTTTGGTCCATTGTTATATCCATAGTCTAACTACTAACACTGACTGACAAATTCATCAATAGTACCGTTAAATGTGACAACGGCACACGGTGACTGGACCAGATTTGAAAACCACTGTTTCAACCTTGCTTTCACTGGGATTCGAGCCGGGGACCCCACTAACCAAGGGCAGGCACTTAACCAACTGCGCTTTTCAGCCGTTTTTGACAGTAACTTTGCCTGTGAAGCTCAGCGCGGGCGTGTGGAAAATACTTTAAAAATATTGTTCCATAACCTAAAGAACATGGCAAATATACCCAATATTTGTATAATCATGAATCGATTGTAGGACAACAGGTCTTAAAGATGCACGATTTCATTTCTTCTGCTGCTCAATTTCTAATTCAAATATTCCACCGAAATCAGTTCTTGTGACTACTAGATCGAAAAAAAACATCTAAGCGAACAGAACTTGCCCCTTCTATGTACTGCCTATTGTGAACCATGCCTCAGAAACCTTAAAAGGTTGCACAGCCCTGAAAACCCATTCCTTCTTTTGTTTTGTCGAAATCTTCACCCACCACCACCGTAAAGCGGAACGCCAAACACATCATTAATTCACCTGTCAGAATCAAGAACTACTGGCGAAACGGAGAAGGGAATAGGTTTTTGCTTTTTCGTGTACTTTGGTCGACGTCAGAAAATTTGTCGTGAAGAATTTATTATTATTTTTTTTCTTTTTGTAATCGTCAAATTTGTTATAAGATTAATACCAAATAATAAATAATATGAAAACCTCCGACAATTCTGTGAAACAATTTAAATACGGGAAATAAAATCGGATAATCGCGAAACAAGAAGAGCGAGCATATTCAAAATTGATCAGAAAAATCGACATCGACACCAGCAGTAGAAGGAACACCAACAACTATGTCAAGTGAAGAGATGCTCTATGTGAAGGTATTTTTATGGATTCCTTTCGGAATTTATTGCTTGCACTGATTTCAAATCATGATTGGTTTTCGTTTGTTGTTTGTGCATTGAATTAATGAATATTTGTCAATTCAGCTTATTCGAATTCGATTGGAAAGTTCTAAATATACCTTGGCTGTACAATTCTGTGTTCTAGTTGTAGCGAAGTCTGATAAGATTCGCTTGTAAGTTATCGAATTTTCAAGGGAAACTACAAACCAACTAACGGACAATATGTTTCCCACGGTATTGCTTGTTGCAGTATGGTGTAAGTCAAAAGACGGCCGCAGGGAAGGGGTGAAAGGTTTTTATTCACTTTTCATATTGCATTCGTACGCTTACGCTCTACCTGACACTATCGCTGATAAGTTGTTTTGTTAGCGCGTTTTAAGGTGATAAACTGCCAACGAAGGAGCTTTTTTTTGTCTTTCGTATTGAGTGTGTGTATCGGTGATTCGGTTTCTTGTTTAGATAAACAAACCTCAATTGCCACGATGAATTCCGAGACAGGTTCGTATTTAGGTGAAGTGCATATTTGGTGCTTTATGTATTAATGTGAAGATTGTATTGACTGTTGAGACAAAAGAGTTGTAGGCACATTAATTTCATTCGTTGATGGCTTGCTTGAACTTGAGATTCCCACGAAAACGAAGAGATGTATTTTCTAAATCTTTCGGAATGTTATCTTCTTTGTAGAAATGGGAATAGATAACATTAAGTTCATGCAGAAAATTTCTTATCACAAAATAAACTCAGACTAGGGACACAAAGCAACATGACGTCACTGCAACCGAATGTGTTTGAACTAACAGTTGAATTTTGAATGTGTTCAAAACACACAGGAATGTAAACGCAATGGGGAGCGCGTTAATGAGATCATTCTGTTTATGGTAGAATAAAAACTCTCGATTGACCGATAATTCATCGGAGCCTCTATCGAAAAAGAATTAGATCAACCGAAACGATGTGTATATGTACGTATGTATTTAGGCCGTAGACTTTGGTGACTCATTTTTATTTTCCCGGCACTTGCGATGTCAATAAAATTTAATTTATAAAGATACCCCTTACGATATTACTGATAGAAGCATTCACGTTTTGGTTTGACGGTCTGATCCAATTTGAGTAAACATTTGATGTACAAAAGAGCAATTCGTCAGCTGCAAAAACAGGGTTACAATAATAGGCAGCCCTTGTATGTTCATAATTGATTTATTGCGTTCGATATCTGCTGGCAAAGAAGATATAAGAAATTTAAAAGCTCCTAAGCTGTGCTAATTGTGTAGGAGATGGTTTTGGAATTATTTATGTACATATTATGATTCATTGCAGTTCGATTGTGTGGCTGAATGTTGCTCTAGAGGTGGTAGACTTTTGTTATGTTAGTTATTATGAAGCGTCCTAGATGTGAGGGGCGTTCGATCTTTCGTCAATTTTATGAGAAATTTCTTCGTACGGTGGCGTTGGGTGGAACATAGATACAAACACATTAAAATCGTGATCCAACGTTGGGCTGATAGATGAAGTAACATGTTCTAGATGCGGTCTTATTGTGGCCTTCGGATAGTACACAAATTGTTTGTTCTTGGTGAATAAGGAGACGCCCTCGTTATCATGTGGATATCATACTCTGCAAGTGGGTGAGCAAAACTTGTGGGGATAGTCACCGTGTCCTGATAGAAACTATACAGTTGCCTATTGGTCAGATTGCGTATTGTCTCTACACCGACGTCTCCATCAATCTCAATTGTCTTATTTCTATTGCAGCTAACCAAAATAGAAGCGGAGTGTAAGACTACCGACTCCCAGCTTCTGTCTTGTGGTCATCTAGCTTCAGTCTGTCTCTAGCCAATTTATTTTTGTTGACACCCCCGCGTTTTTAAGTAGCTCCACTTCCGAGAACTCCAGTATCTCTGTTACTGCAGCAATGTCTTCTGCAAACCCGATGACATGCGCAACTTCTGGTAGCGCCACGATCTTATATTATTACACAGTTACGGTCTCTTTGAGCATTGCCATTTACAACATTTTTTCTGCTGTTCTGGATTTCTAACCAACGTCGAGGTAAAATTGCGTAGTAGTCGACGCACAGATCGACAACACCATGGTCGCCATTTGATTTTACGAAACACTTAAAAAAGAATAAATTATTAAGATCTTGCAATAAATTTCCAGGGTGCCAGAATATGGATACCTCACGCGGAAGAAGTATGGGAGGGAGCTATTCTGGATCAGAACTACATAAACGGCGATACACATTTGAATATCATGAAAGAGACAGGACGGCATACAACATACAAGCTGAAATCTCCGAACGACTTGCCACCCCTGAGGAATCCGGCAATTCTAGTTGGACAAAAAGACCTAACCGCCTTGTCCTACTTGCACGAGCCAGCCGTTCTGCATAATTTAAAGGTGCGCTTTAGTGAAAGACAATCAATCTACACGTACTGTGGTATAATATTGGTTGCCATAAATCCATACGCCGAATTGCCGCTCTATGGACCCGATATTATACGAGCCTATCGCGGTCACTCGATGGGCGAGTTGGAGCCACACATCTTTGCCGTTGCTGAAGAGGCGTACACCAAGTTGGAGCGGGAGAAATGTGATCTGAGCATCATTGTGAGCGGGGAATCTGGTGCTGGAAAGACGGTATCTGCCAAGTATGCTATGAGATATTTTGCTGCAGTTGGTGGCAGTGAATCTGAAACGCAAATCGAGCGAAAGGTACTTGCGTCCAGTCCTATAATGGAGGCGTTCGGAAATGCTAAAACTACCCGCAACGACAACAGTTCAAGATTTGGAAAGTTCACTAAGCTTTTGTTCAAAAACAATATGGGTGTAATGAATTTAACTGGCGCTTCCATGCAAACGTATTTATTGGAAAAGTCTAGAGTGGTGTATCAGTCACTTGGCGAGCGGAACTATCACATTTTCTATCAGCTGTGTTCGGCTCGAAGTCAACACCCGGAGTTGATTTTAGGTAAGCTATGGAATATCATGAGTGAATTAGATTTGACTGAGAAAATTAACCCCCAGATCATCAGAATAAATTCAAATACCTCAGCATGGGTGAATCGCCGGACATTGAGCGTGTTTCTGACGAGGACCAGTTCAAGGAGACAATCTCAGCAATGTACACCTTGGGCTTTACCACAGTTCAGGTACGTCTGAGGGGCAATGTGTGTGAGGACAGGCCTTTGAAAACATTTTGCAATCTTTCAGATTTCTGAGATACTGAAAATTCTTGCCGGTATTCTGCATTTGGGTAACGTTATATTCATTCCGAAGTGTAAACAGGACTCAGATGAAATCGATCCAGACGCTTGTGACATTACGGTGAGAATTGGCAATGCATTGCGTAGAGTAATCAGTTTTTATGTTTTTGTTACCATCTTGTAGCCAAATGACTTGCATTTACACATAACTGGTGACATGTTAAAAATCAATGCGAATGACCTTCGGAAGTGGTTGATAACCAGACAGATTGAATCAGTGAATGAAAATGTGTTGATACCAAATAGTATTAATGCAGCAGAATCGGCTAAGGATGCGCTAGCCAAGCATATCTACGCGAAACTTTTCCAGTACATTGTCGGTGTGATTAACAAGACATTATGCCTGAGTCGCAAGCAAAGCTGTTTCATAGGAGTCTTGGATATTTACGGTTTCGAGACGTTCGAGACAAACTCATTCGAACAGTTCTGCATCAATTACGCGAACGAAAAACTGCAACAGCAATTCAACCAGCATGTCTTTAAGCTGGAACAGGAAGAGTACTTAAAAGAGGGCATCGTATGGACCATGATTGATTTTTACGACAATCAGCCGTGCATTGATCTGATTGAATCGAAGTTGGGTATTCTCGACCTCCTCGATGAGGAGTGCAGGGTGAGTTTTTGTGTTTGCAATTTGCTCAAATATGAGAAGAATTTGTTTGATGCGGGTGCTTGTTTTGTAGATGCCTAAAGGATCTGATGCTTCCTGGGCTGGAAAGCTCATTGAGAAATGTGCAAGATTTCCGCACTTCGATAAGCCGCGATTTGGAACAACATGTAATTTGATTTATTATCATTTTGTTTGATGGACATTCTCCTTTGATGGTTCGTTTTGCAGCTTTCTTGGTGAAGCATTTCTCCGATGTTGTTCAGTATGATACTCATGGATTTTTGGAAAAGAACCGCGACACAGTGTCGAAGGAATTGGTGAATGTGGTGTCACAATCCGGAATGGCGCTGTGCAAGCAGTTGATGGAACTCGAAGAAACTGATGCTTTAAGTGATGGCAAAACGACTGCATTAGGCGGACGCGTCGTTATAAGCGCATCAAAACAACAGGTTATTATCACCTCTCAAATAAGTTCTTAAGATGTTTGATGTCCTTCATTTAGTATTGTGATTGTATAATTGTTTATTTTTTTTGTATTTTCCATTCATCGTATCTAGCTGCCAGCGGACAAACGTAAACGAGTTAGTTACATCTTGTCTTTATTTATGCATGCGAATATGACTAACCCTTATTTTAAATTCACATGTTTATATACTAAGCACTTCTAACACAAGTTTCTGTATGTATGTTACAATTTTTGTATTTCCAAACAAATTCAATGTCAATGCCAAACCTTCTTTGGGATAATTTCAATCGTCTCAGAAATCCTCCGATGATTGGAAACTGCCATCACTGCCTAAACCTAATCTAAAATGTTAGGTCTGTGGGTAGACGCATTGGAGCTACGTTTCACTTAAGTCCAGTTGGACTCCTTGTGATGCTCATTCGGATGAAGACCTTTCATCGTCCTACTCGTTATTGCTACGGGAGCCGCCGAATATACAGATGTTGGTCTGTCCCTTCCAGCCATCCGGTGGTCTTGACGAACCTGCCAACCTGAATTCAATCTGCTTTGACTTGGAGGTTCTGAAAGAAGAAATCTCCCAGAGTTCTCTGCCTCAGTATGCAGATACCTGGGCATTGACAAAGGTAGTAAGTAGCATCTTCAATAGCTTCTTCGTCTTTCTTCATATGTCCTCTTCTTCACTCGCCGTCGACAAGAAAAGTTGGTCAATGGGAGACTTACTTACTGGACATACGTTAAAGTGGCTCGAGCGCTGACTATCCACCCACACACGGTTTGCGCTGATTATCAGGCATTCCTCAGCTTTCTGGATGGCCATCAGCTTCACCTGAAAGATGCTGCTTCTTTCCTCCAGTTTATGGCAGCTTTTGACGCCATGCGATTCATTGGGTATACTAGCATCGACGCCTTCATGTTGCCAGCCGTCTGTGAACATTAAATGGGTTATCCGACTCAGCTATGGGCTCGAGCTCTTGTCGGGAATATTACAGCGAACTTACGGTCGAAAGGGATAATGAGCTGTTGGTAGTCTAATAAAAATGCGCCCTGTCTTGGGGCTGCGTTATGTACAACTGCAAACAGATCTTTGTTGCTTCTATGACACACTACAATAAATACAAATAAAGACGATGAAAATGACTTTTCCGGATAACATAAAATCCATCAAGAAACAATTTTATTTTAAGTATGTAGTTAATCCAAACAGCGGGCGACTGCTGCAGTCGAAGCCGTAGCTGACTACGAATTCACTTCACAAGCGCTTATTGAATATGTTTCCCTTTTTCTCTTGCAAATAATAATTTTATTTTGTGTTAATTTTCTATCAGTCACTTTTTCTTCACTAAATGTTTTATTAACCTTCAGTCGCTTATCTAACAACTGTACGAAATTTGTATCGAATGCAATGTTAATGCGTTTCCCCCGTTATAGGTGATCCCCAACAAACAGAATAAACGATCGGTTGGATCGCAATTCCGCGACAGCTTGTCCCTTCTTATATCAACGCTGCATTCCACAACACCTCACTATGTGCGCTGCATAAAGGTAATTGAATTCTAAATTTTAAAAACAAATGTATACGACATTTTGACATAAACAAACTCTACAGCCAAATGATGACAAAGTTGCCTACAAATGGGAAGCAACGAAAATCGTTCAACAACTAAGGGCCTGTGGAGTTTTGGAAACAGTTCGTATATCAGCAGCAGGCTTTCCCTCTCGTTGGTCATACCATGATTTCTATACACGCTACCAATTGCTGTGTAACCGACGGCTACTCAATAAGAACGACATGAAGCGTTCGTGTCAAAATATCGTTTCGAAATGGTTGAGTGATGAGGAAAAGTATCGATTTGGTAATACGCAGATATTCTTCAGAGCCGGACAGGTGGCTTATATGGAACAAGTTCGCGCCAACCTGCGTAAGAAGTATATCATAACCGTGCAGTCCGTTGTCAGGAGATTCGTGTATCGCAGGCGATATTTGCAAATCCGAAGATTAGCGCTTGGCTTGCAGACATTTGCACGCGGCTATTTGGCCAGGCAAAAAGCTAGACGCATCCGCGAAGCCAGAGCAGCACTTGTCATATCAAAATATGCACGGGGATATCTATGTCGGCGGCGATTTAAAAAGCTACGATTCTCTGTTTGTGGAATTCAGCAGTACGCCCGCGGTATGTTGGCTCGACAGCGATTCAAATTGGCGATGGACAACTTTAAGGCGACTCAGATTCAGCGTTACTGCCGCGGTTATCTGGCGCGAATAGCTTACCAAAAGAAACTGCGCAACATCATCGTGTGTCAATCGGCAATTCGAAGATTCCTTGCTCGGCGTCTGTTCAAGCGAATGAAGGCGGAAGCGAAGACTATTTCACACATACAAAAAATGTACAAGGGCCTTGAGAATAAGATCATTTCACTGCAGCATAGAATAGATGAACTGAACAAGGATAATACTCAGCTTAAATTAAAGACGACCGCGATTCCAGTCTTGAAGTAAGTATATTGTAATTGATCAGCACTCATTCATTGATCGTTACATTCTGTAAATCATTAGGAATCAACTTGAGTCGAAGAAACACATGGAAATTGAGCTGAAGCAACTTAAGTTGGTACTGCTGGAGAAAGAGACCAGCATCATGACTTTGAACAAACAACTGGAAGTTGAACGTGACGAGAAAATGCAACTCCTGGAAGAAAAGGCTCACGAATCGGAAGAATGGTCTAAGCAGAAACTGGCATGGCGCATTGAAAACGATGAGCTACGCAAACAAGTGGACGACATGATCGAAATGGCCAAGAAAGAGAAGACCACATCGCAGCAACGTTCGCGTATTCTCTCAGAAGTGGATACAAATGAAGTGCACGAGGCGTATCAAAAGGCACTTAAGGACAAGGACTTCCTTGAGGGAGAAAACTTTATGCTAAAGGAGGAATTGAGCCGTCTGCAAAAAGGCAACACAAATACCGCCGAATACACACATCATTCGCGGTCTATGAGTAATGCGTCAAGTCAAAATGAAGACGACTTCGGTTATTCGTCTGCAAAGAATACGCTTGAGTCTAAACGCGGTAATAATCAAGCCGTGGGACAAGAGAACAACAATCAGGGATCACCCGAATTGTTCACAAAGATTGGTTAGTTTTTTACGTCGTAACGTCGTTAGTGCCGCTTTCTACTTAAGTGATCATACATTTCAGATGTGACATCAACACCCAAGAGTGAGCAGACTAGTCTGATTCTGAAGCTCAGAAACATCCTCGAGGAGGAGAAGAAGAAGAACAAAATCATGGTTGAACAAATCGAAAAGCTGCTGAACAAGAATCAATCGACAGAGGATTCTCTCAGGTAAACTAAAAGAAAAGAAAAGTGGAATATGTCTGCAAATTGTTTTCTCAAAATAGGGTGTCCGAGCTGGAGGTGGAGAATGATAAGTTGCGACATGATTACAGTTTGCTGCGCAGCAGTATTAAGCGAGGAGTTGAGATGCAGGAATTGGAAGGTACTGGAAAGAGACTAGATTTTTGAAGTTTATTTAAATTGAAATGTGTTTAGCTCAACAAAATGCTTTGCAAGAGGAACTCAGGCGCCGACGTGACGAGTGCATACAGCTGAAGGCAGTCCTGCAACAGCAGAGTCAATCATTGAAGTCATTGAGTAATACAAGTTTACCGCCACGCACCGACATCAATGTCGCTGAGAATACCGAATTAATGGAGGCCTTCCAGGCCCAGAAACTCGCGAACAGGTACGTGCACTGAAATACTTCAGCAAATGTGAGTACTAATCGCCCTTTGATGCATCATTTAGGCAACTTGAATCCGAATTGAGTGCACTAACTGAAGAGAACAATGCTCATCTGCGAGCGATGTCTCGTCAATTGGATGAATTGCGAATGGAAAAGGCTCACCTTCAGGACATTCTTCTGAGCGGAGTCGAAGAGCTGGATGAAACGAATATTGAATCTTTGCGACAGAATGAACGTTATTTGCGTTATGAACTTGAAAAATCGTATCTCGAATACACGCAACTACAGGTCAGTTAGCCGTCATCACTGTGTTGAGAATGTTGTGAATAATTTGAGAGGTATTTCAGGAGGAAATGAATGCCCTAACGAAGAAATATGATGAAGCAAAACGTAATATAAACAAATTGTCTCTGCGTCTGCAAGAGCATGGTATCTCTGCAGAGGCGCACGCTAATGATGACTCCAAGAGCATAGCATCTGTTGCCAAACAGAAGTCCCAACATTATCAAGGTATGGAATAAAATAGAGCATTTTCTAAGATGTCTAATCATTTTTGTTGTTCCTCCCAGGTATACTCAAGTATAACAGCGAAGAACTTGACAAGATATTGCAACGTTTGATAGTCAGCTTGACACCTCGTGTTGCCATTAGCTTGCTGCCAGGCTTGCCTGCATACATATTATTCATGTGCATTAGGTACGTCCTAGTTATCCCTCCGCAATTCACGCAGCCTAATTGTATGCCTCTCTTTTAGGTATACCGACTTGATGAATAGTGAAACGAACGTGAAAAAGTTACTGACGAAGTATGTCATTCAAATGAAGAAGATTCATAAGCTACCGAATGTTGCTGAATACCGTGTCCTGTGGTTGGTTAATTCACTGACGTAAGTAGACTGTTTGATCATTCGCTGGAAAACAATATATGGTAAATACATTCTCTACATTTTAGTCTTCACAATCTGCTGAAGCAATACGGTGGCATTGATGAGTATATCAGTTTGAATACCCCTCAACAAAATCAACAACAATTGAAGAACTTTGATCTCTCGGAGTATCGTCGAGTTATCTACGAGATAATTGTGTGTCTCTACCACAGTCTGATTCAACAAGTGCAAGACTTGCTGAAGCAATACATTGTACCGGCTGTCCTCGATCATGATGAAATTCAACGGGGACAAAATAATGGCAATCGTCGCACTATGTCATTGGATTCATCACCGGAGCATGCAAAAATACCGGCACCCAAGTTGCTTGTCAACCAATTGGATCACTTTTACAAGCAGTTCAATTTCTTCGGACTCCACATGAGCTACACCGAGCAAATCTTCTATCAATTGTTTTATTATATTTGTGCCATTGCAATGAACACGCTGATGTTACGCGGTGATATATGCATGTGGGAAACGGGCATGAAGATCCGTTACAATGTCACTTGCCTAGAAGACTGGGTGCGAGAGAGGAAAATGGTAAGATGATCGATCGAACGATGTGAGAAGAATTATATAATATGAATGCTTTCAGTCGACGGATGTAACAAAACCACTGGCGCCCTTGATTGATGTTTCGCAACTTTTGCAATCGAGAAAAACTGAACAAGACGTTCAGAGCGTATATGAGTTGTGCAATTCGCTCACAACCGCTCAAGTTCTAAAGGTGAAATATAGGTCAATCATTTTGATGGAGCTTTTGTCATTTTTGTTTTTTTCTTTTCTCCGCAGATGATTAAATCATACAATTCCGATGACTGTGAAAGGGAAATAAGCAATACGTTTGTGGAGAAACTAACGGAAATGCTAAATAAACGCAATAAGGTGAGGCATTCTTTGTTCTTACAAGACATCCATATCGAAGGTTATGTTTGTTGAGTGTTCCACATTCCTCGCTGGAAGCTCCGTTTGGATTTGATCCTCTCGTTTTTCTTGAATAATTCGATGGAACACAAAGATATTACTGATCGGAGCGTTCGGTACCACGTCGGTTCGCGCATGGCTTTTCTTCTTTATTTGGCGCTTCAGTCAGAGCCTTAACCAACAAGTTTCTCCTTTGCCAGTTATGTACCTCCACCATATTGGTTGAGGTCCGTCTTCACATCTCGTTCGAGGACGTCATCTGTTGCGTTTTCGTAATGGCTCGAAATCGAAGACTCCGTTTGGTCTGTCTGCTGTTCTGACAAGATGAGGTTTTTCATGCAACAATATCATTTTGGCTTATTTTGTTTTGGCGCTGATAAGTGGGGAAGATGATCCAAACTGAGTTCTAAATTTGATCCTTCACAAGAAATGTTGCGAAAGACGGTGGGAGGGGGTCATGGATTTTTATTTTATTTTCACTCGCGAGATCATTGAATACCTTATACTGACGGCTCAAAAATGAGTGCGGATACAGGCGCAGAGACAATTGGAAAAATGACGGCATTAAAAGGCGGCTGCAGCGTCTGCCAAGCTGTAGTGGACTGGGTAAATCAGATGGAATCAATAAATAATAGCGTGTGTCTGTTTAGCAGAACTTCAGTGGGATTTTGACAAACGATTTTTTTTTATTTCTGCGTTCATGAATACATTCTAATTTTTTTTTTTCTATTGCCTTCACAGGAACGAAATAACGAATTTACCATGCATCAAGAATTCGTCCATCCATTCAAGGTGGTGTACAACTACAGTGATGTTAAACTTGAAGACATTGAGATTCCAAAGCAGTTGCATCTGGATGAGTTCCTCACGAAGATGTAAACCCTACATCTACGATTTAATTATGCATTCCGCAAGTGGATACAAACGAAAAACAATACAATACAATTATCATGTAAACATAAGATGTTGCTTGTATGTAAGCTTGTTGCCATTTTTAAATTTACCCAACTTGTAAATTATTGATAAGTGCGTCAGTGATATAGCATAGCCCTACACTACACGCATATGTATATTAGAAAAAAGATAAAAAATTATGTATCGCATAGTTTTACGATTATAGTCCAACTGTACTTATTGCTCCCTGGATTTCGTAGACAAATTAAATCCCTAACCAGTTGTATGAGAAAGGTTAATTGCTGGTTTCTTTATGTAGAATGGGGAGATGAACAATTGCAATCTATTGGTAATTGCGCATTTGTAAGATATGTTGTGTATGTTGTTTTAGAAATAAATGTACCCACATAAAATATTTAAATTGATCAAAATAATGCATTCTTTAAAGAAAAAATGTACGATACGACGATTGAGATTGAGTGAGAGATTAAAGATATACAAAACGATGGGACACAATAAAGTGAAATCAATGAGATTGTTAATGAAATGCCTTATGAAAGTAAAACTTCCTTGAAACGAAAAGATAAAGATATAATTAAAACTTATTTAAAAGATAAATATTTACCCACAAATATGTATACATATGTATTTTGAAATTCTTCAAAGAAGATAAACACTATGTGATATGAAATGCATTCCAATTAAGTTAAAAACAAGCAATAATAGTTATGTTAAAATTTTCTTTGAGAACCATTGAACCACGATTGAGATCAATGCGCGTGGTGGTGTAAGTTGGTGTAAGAACTTACCGTGAAGTGCAAAGTTCCGATTTAATTTATCCTGATATTCTCCTGTGGTAATTTGTGACAAACAATCACCCGTACTTAAGTTAATTTAGAAAAAAAAAACAAATGAAAAAGGAATTTTGGATTCTGTATTATAACAACTTTAAGTAATAATGGTTTTGTCATTCCTAATTTAGTATGGTAGCCAATAGATGGTTTTTTGTTTTAAATTAGATTGCAATAATTTTCCGTCCTACTTGTTATATTTGTAGTTGGCTTATTTACTTAAATGAAGACCAGTACTTTGAATCTTCAGTTGTCCGGAGAAACTGCTTAAAAAGAAGTCAAATTTGAGAACACGTAAAATCAACCCCAACAGGAATATAATGCATGTATGCCGATGAATTAGGTACACAGTGCTTGTGGTCCTTTGCGAGTTGGGTGCTCAAAGATTTGTTCACAAGCATTGATCTTGCATGGGCAATTGCATACGTCTGAC
This sequence comes from Eristalis arbustorum, assembly GCA_916610145.1. NCBI lineage: Eukaryota > Metazoa > Arthropoda > Insecta > Diptera > Syrphidae > Eristalis > Eristalis arbustorum. Next base: position 29,059,994 of record OU744319.1, on the reverse strand, counting down.
TTTTGTGGATATCATGAGTGATGATGAGTGAATATTCTTTTATTAGGACATGTATGTCCTTTCTTTTACAATTTATTACATAGATTTATATCTAAGTCTGATTTTGCAAATATTCAATTGAATTTCAATTGAAAATCTCTGGCTTCAGTGCTATTTGGGAAAATTTTCTTATACTATACAAATCCCCTCGCAATGAGCCATTTTTGACTCTTCGACATTTAAAGCCAATCCAGCTTAAAACCGAGATGCCCTACAAATTGCCATGATACGTGTGCTTCCTTCTTTTTTTCCTTTCATCCAAGTCATTGTCGTCTGCTAAATTGTGTTTGGTTCCTCTGTTGTATTAAACTGCTTTCCTAGAGTCGATAATGATCATCATGAGGGAAGACCGGATAGACTTATTTGTTTTGTTATATATACAATGCTTTTGTTTATGGCATTAAATTTTTAGGTTTTGATTGAAATGAAACAACAAACATCAAACTCTTAGATTTGTTATTTTTTTTTACATCGAAAATTACATATTTATATTTAAAGACATATACAACAATAAAATAATCATTAATGTTAGTGACAAAGAAATACTTCCGAAAAATTTGATAAATAATGGAGTCTATAATATACACATGAATGCGATTGTATATATAAGAATTATGCATATATTTTTAAAATAGAGGCAATTATATTTATACAAATTGACGAATGTCGATTTCTCGTTGAACACATTAATAGTTAAATAAATTTATTTAATAATCAAGGGTATGCAAATGCTGTTTTTCTTTATGCAAACCAAACCGAACCTGGGTTTCATTCCAAAGTCTCAGACCAATGCAGATACGAGAACGTGGAGAAAGATGTACAGAGGTAATGAGTAGGCTTGACAGGGCCACTGTGGCCGCTTGAAGATGAACTCTGACAACCATCAGAAATGCCTTACAAATACTGGTCATATTTTTCGGTGGATATTCCGATGTCGTTCGATTGATTTCAAAGTTCGGTTCGGTTTACACACATCCAAAAACATGAACAATATATGTAAAGAGCTCATGTGCATTCCTACGTTTTTTCTATATTTTTGTTTTATTTTCTTTAACTATTCTTAAATTCTAGACAAAAATACTTAAAACAACCTTAACTATCGTTTCTACATCTAACCTACTAACCCTATACAGGTACTCTAAGTTAATACTATCTTAATTTTACTGTGCTTTTTAGCGTAACTCAATTTTATTTTTTATTTTTTTGTCTTATTGACAATCTGATTTTTATTAGCCAACAAAAGTATTATGAGAAACTTGGCTTTGTGAATCAACTTAAACTACCTTAACCTAGCATTAAAAACTTAGGATACTACCTTAACTATGTTCGTGCTGTACGGACGCGTGCACCAGGGCGTATATGTTATGTATATGCCAAACATAGAATTTATACGCCGCGGTGCACCTTTTTTTTTGGATTTTTTGTATTAATTTTTTTTTCTTATTGACTTGCTTAAAACTATGTAAGTTGCCCACTATGATCAACTACCGGGTCATTTTGAAAAGCTTGCGGCAGCGGGGTCTGGTTTTGGTATAACCACCAGTAAAATTATCGTTCTTTGGCAGCCTCTCCGGTTTCGTGCACAGATCACTCTACTAGACCGGCGGAGATCCTCGTGACTGCGAGCGACATCCCGTTGTGTGACGTTATTCCTAATGTGTGACGTTAGATGAACTGTGAAAACCATAAGCAATGTTTTTTTTTATGTACGGTTCCTCCCTTAAATCTTCTCTGGGAACATGCTCCCCTACAGCACAGAACGGTTTGGTGCCTGTGAAGTGTTCCGATGCTTCTTTCCTAGCTAGTCTCCAATCAATTGTCTTCTAACCATCTAGGGCCAGGTATCCAGCAGAGTATTACTCAGTGAAGGAGAACACAGCGTTGCTGCAGGGATTATCACACAAATTTATATTTAATAGATCTAGGCCAGGATAGTGGCGCCATTATCCGACATTATTTCTATGCTACGGTATACATCCAGATTGATTTTAAAGCTTGTGTCTTATGCATATATTTGTGCTCGAAAGATGTGGGTGCGTTTGCCCATAGATTCGAAGTCTTTTGTCCGGGAACCAAATTTCCCTGCACCCTCCTGACATTATTTCTATGCTACGGTATACATCCAGATTGATTTTAAAGCTTGTGTCTTATGCATATATTTGTGCTCGAAAGATGTGGGTGCGTTTGCCCATAGATTCGAAGTCTTTTGTCCGGGAACCAAATTTCCCTGCACCCTCCTGTTCCGTTATCAAGATCCATCTGTGTAGCATGCGTGTTGTTGCTCAGTCTGTGGATTATGTTCTTTTTTGGTGACAAACTTCTTTTGGAAGTTGCATTTCTTAATCACGTCATCCTTCGGTATGGCTGATGCAATGCATCTGTCTTTTCCTAGCCCTTACATGCTCATCATTGCTTTATTTGCACAGTCTACAACCACTAGATGTGTGGTGTGGTGGCCCGTGGCGTTGTGGGTATCTGCGTCTACCACAAACTTCGACGTCGTAGGTTGGATTCCAGCTCTGAGCGACAAAAATAATGTTCACGACCCCACCTCTTTCGAGTTATTGACAATGCTCAAAGAGTATTTCCTGTTTAGAAAAAGCTTCTTAAACTTGGCCGTTCGGAGTCGGCTTAAAACTGTAGGTCCCTTCCACCCGTGTGAGAACAATAGCACGCACAACACGAGTGGTTGCTGAGAAGCTAGGTCTTGGCCCTCTATGGACTGTAGCGCCATCCATATTATTATTATTACAACCACTAGGCGCAAGGAAGTTAACTCCAACGAGTCTACCTACATCAGTTTTTATCCGGCACTGAGGTTCCGAGTCCTTTGGTTTGGAAAGACTCACTAGTAGTGAGTCACTATTGAAAGAAGAAATCCAGTAGAAAATGCCCCACTTTAAACATAAATTGCATTACAAAGTCAAGGGTTCATCCGCATTGAATCTCCAGACAAGTTTTATGCAAAGACTACCATTACAATGATATTTTGTCTGATTTGATATCAAATTTAATCCCTAATAAGCAGCCATTGGACTTGTCAACAAAACGTTTGTAGTTATATTTTAATATTTCACAATCCACTAATTGTATCGTTAACAACTCATATAACGTGATTTCAAACCTGTCTGTGTGCCTCTGATTCACTTCACTTCAAAAGTCGTTCGAGTATCATTAACAAGTAATTTAATCATTCTGTTTTCAACGTAGTAGTGGAGTGGGTAACATTTAAAGGCAAATAACTCCAATAAAAAAATCATTTAATTTGATTTATTAAAAAACTTTATTTAATAATATTCGAATAAAACTTTAAAAACACACAAATGTTTGATTATATTCAAAAACATGCAAGGCCTCTAGTGTTACAACTCAAACAGAAAATAATACAGTTCAATGATTCAGTTGGACGGAATATGAATACATTGCAAATGCAAAAACAAATTAAATTATTATATATCGGTTTGTACTCCTTCACCGTATCGTTTCGTGCTGTATTCATTGACATAATCGCCAGCTTCACGATTTCCAATCTCATTTAGGCGCTTATAGCGCTCACGTCTCGCCTCCACCATGTAGAGGATGCCACCTGGCATCAACATTACGCCGCCAATACATGCCAATGCAAAGGCCCATCCCATCTCGTTGTGCTCCCAATGTGGCATCCAGTCTCTGCTGTCACCTTTCGCTCCGAACACAACAACTGCAATAAATCCGCAAATCGAGCCGAAAATCTCGATGGCTCCAATTGTTAGCAACAAAAACACATAACGATCATCGTCGCGAGAGCATCTCAAGAAAGCTAAAGTAAGGGGCAGTGCCAATAGGCACGCAACAAAGCAGAGCGTAGCGAAAAACTGCACGGCTATATAGAAGCTTGGCAACAAGTAGTCATGGATTATATAATATTCCTCCTCGAACACCCACATACAACCTTTGAAACGAGTGTCATAGAAACGATGGTAGTCCTGATAGTTATTCAAGCACACCTCCCAGAGACCAAGATTTAAGAACTTGGGATCTGTAAGCATGCCATCATTGACCAGCCAATATGGAGAAACAAAAGCAATTAACACAAACAATGCTGATACTGTTGATATTCCCAAAGCGATTCGAGTGTTCTTATTACTTGCCCCCATTATGAGCAATTCGTCTTGATTTCGAATAAATTAGTTTCGTCGATTTTGTGCACTTTAATTGAAATGGAACTTTATGAATAATTCCACGCCCTAAAACACAAACAGAAATCACAATTTTTTTTTTGGTTCTGACAGTTGTTTATGACAAATATTTTGAGTTAATTTGGTTTTTGTGTGTTATGTTGGATGCCATGTTGAAGCTACGATGACACTTGCTTTAGTGTATTCAGTGGCGTAAATAAATAAAATCGGCCGAATGTTGATTGCGTTATCGAGGTTACATTTAAACAATAGAATAATTGGGCACTATTTATGTGTGAGAACCGACTCTAAAGTCGGATTTACTGTATTCGAATCTACTACGTTGCAAATAAGTATTTATACCTCTTTTGATTAGTGCATGTCTGATATCCAACAACTGATGATACCAGCGATATATATACCATCTTATATTCCAGCAGAAATGACAGTCCAATTGCAGGCATTTACGTAGTGTGTTTCCACCCTAGTGAATGTCATTCAGGTAAGCCAAGGGTGGCAGCACTCAAGCGCGTTGTGTCAAAGTTTTCCGTTCAATGGCTTCCCCATTAAACTCTTTACTAGTGTTTTTGCGTTAGTGTACGTGCAAAAACTTTCTGTCTCTTCAGTCGTCATATTCGCCGTGTGTGTATTTTCCATCGCGTTTGCATCGTTTGGTCATTGTTTAACAAAAAAAAAAGGAAAAAGAAATAACAAAGTCGGCAAAACGAATAAAGTATGGCGTCCGATATTGAAATTGTAAATATCTCAAACTTTGAGAAAATCCAGAACTTCCTGAACGATAGCGCTTATAAGGAAATCCTTGAAAACAGTGAAAACTTTAACACACGCCTCTGCATCGAACGTCGCCTTCGGATGCCTTTTCTTGATCCTCAAACGGGCGTTGCACAAACTCATTGCGCTTTATTTATGAAACAAAAACAACGAATGCCCGGATTTCGTGATGGCCAAATCTATACATACCCCTCAGCTCGATGGCGTAAGCCAAAACGTCAATATCTGCTTCATCATCAGAGTTACAAGGCCTACCAGTTCCGGGAAAGTCAAACGTATCATCATCATCACTATCACCATCAACAGCAGCAATCGCAGCAGCCTCAGCAGCAGCAGCAGCAATCGGAGAGCACAGGTATAGCAAAGCATTTCAATGAAGCTTCCAGTCCCGGGTACATAGTACATAAAAAGGGCGAACTCCCAACAGAAGAGAATAAGACAAAAAAACGTCTGGTCTGATTTAAGAAAAGGCAGGTGCACCCCCTTTTTGAGTTCGTCCTCCGCCATCTAAACCAAGGTTTTTTTTTGTCTCTCCTCACTTTTTCTTCCAACCAAGTAACCTCCCCCTGCTCACGACATCATCAACCGTATAGTGGGTTGTGCAGGAGCCGTCTTCTCGATGCGATGTTTTTGTTGTTAACATTTACAGAACAGAGCACGAATTGGAATTCATTTTGATTGTGTGTACAAGATGAGAGAAAAAAAGTGAAGTGAAAGAAACTGGCAAGGAAAATAATCAATATAAAAGGTCCTTCCTTCCCTGTCTCCGCATCCAGTACTTCTGGTGAATGTTCTGGTGAACCGGCGTGTATGAGATCTCCGTTCAATTATAGAAAATACTTGGTAGAATCAAAATAACAAATGTGGATGGTTGATGATGGCTGCTTGTATGTTGTTGTTTTCGTCCTATCCCGGGGAATTTTTCTCCACTTTTTGTGGAGAAAATTAAAGAGTCTGTGTGTGTATGTGGAAGGTCCCATAAATTTTATTGACGTAGTTTTGCCTGTGCTACCTGTTCCCTTGAAATAAATGTATTCTTCTTCGTCCCCCTTTCATATCGCCCGTCAGCCCTTGTCAGTGGACGGAATTTAATTTTTTTTTCTTGCGGTGCATAAGTTAAATTCAGACAAGAACACGAAGATACAATACGTGATTCAGCATAGGAAATGAGAAAAATTGCTCGGAGTTGTTGTTTTGGTTGGAAATGGATGGATACACACGACCTTGGAAGCTACACAGTAACCAGTTTGATCAGACGATGATGCCCGCTTTTGGCTACGTTTGTACGTCTGTTTGTATGTACACTCGAGCTGGGAGATCAGATCAACCGCCAAAAAGCAATTGTGATCGTTAAACTTTCGAAATCGTTTTTAACCGGATTCTTGTTGTGTGTGCTTTGTACTTCCATTGTGCGCTCTTCAAAGAGTGCGCGCGGAATATAAATGAGCAGCGAGAACAATGCGCAGACAGCTGTGTAAATCGGTTCGTTGATTTTTTTTTGTTTTATTTATCACTTGTTTGGGTTCATGACTGTGTGACTAATTTTTGAGGGGTGAAATTTGTAGGAGTAATTATGATACACTTTCAATGTATTCTGTTTTTTTTTTCTGAACATGAATACGGCTTTCGTAATTGTCTTAAGGTTAGAGGCGATATGGAGGAGTGAACAATGTTCTTGGTGAAGCCGCTTTGGTTTCTTTGACTTTGTGGACCCTTTTGGAAATAGGTATTTCTGCTGTAGCGTTTTAACCTGTAACCTGTTAACCTGTAAACCTGTAAACAAATTTTACTTTGTAAATGTGACTGAGTTGTCTAGGTTTCCTTAAGAGAAACATTTAATACCCCCCTGAGCACAACGCTGCACCCAAGACTAACCTGCAACTACTACTAGGTAGAAACCAAAAGCGAGCAATACAACTTATTTGAGGCAACAATATCGGCTCACTGGAACACCGACATACCGTGTCTTCTCTGTCCCTGTTTTATTTAACAAACGATGCTCACGTGATCTACCCAACTACATTCCTCCTCTCCATGAACTCACCCTCAATACTCGTTCGGCTAGGAATGGCCATCAATTTACCCGCAAGCCTGCATTCGGACGCACAGTTGATGGTTCGGACACGTGGTACGCAAGTCGGAAGTGAATTTGAGATGGATCTTGGCAGATCCAGGATAAGGTGGGTAAACCTAGTCCAAAAACTCGCCTATTTGCGCCTGGGAATTATTCCTTATGGCTTAGAGTTATTGACGAAGGATCGAGTGGCCTGGCGATCTCTCATTTGGTAAATCAGGTGGATTAGAAAAGAAGGAGAACAACACGCGCACATTCTGTACAAATTGCTCTATTTACTACCGTGGGCAAGAGTACATTACGCTGACAAAGTTGCGCGTTCTAAAACTTTCTTAATGCAGTCTGCTGCCTAGTTTTATCCGTCGAGAACCTGTTCACTCTTATTTTGGAGCCACATTTCGCTCTTCATTTGTCCCTTTCGTTATCCTGCCAAATTTAAATAATTTCAATTTAAGCACCAGCTCTCTTCGTGCTAAAAATTTCTCAAAGTGAACGTAAATATTCTCACGAGCAACAATATAGGGAACGACGAAACTGAGATATTGTGTTGCCTTCGATCCAGCCATGTAAAACAAACTCAGCATATTTCTCCGGATCAGTTTCTTTTTACTCCCATGCGATATATACATTTCTGCCTCGAGGGTTTATTTTGCTCGTTCTGCACAAAATTCACTTGATTGTCATTTCGCAGTTGGAATTCGTCTGCCATCAGAGGTGAAGTTTTAAATTGAACTTGATCATGGAGCGCCTAACGTCGCAGCAACGTGTTGCGGTTATCAGGACATATTATTTAAATCGATGTTCAGTTGTAAATACGCGCAGAAAATTGAGCTGCCTCTTCGGTTTTGACCATGTACCAAGCAAAGCAACAATTCAGTGTATAATGTATAGTTTCGAGAATCTGCACACCCTGGAGGGTGTTGGACAATCATACAGTAAATCAGCATATCTCTATACCTTTGCTCTCATCCAGAAACCAAAAAACATTCACTCCTTTCCAATTTCTGTTCCAATATCCTGATACAGTCTTATTTGCTTTTCTGCAGGTACAATAATACCACCAGATGGTAATTCACTTGGCGCAACTGCGGACAATGACAGCAAAGACAGCCACCCCAATCCGGAGAAGGAATGGTATTACGAAGATATGGAACTTGCCCATGTCGAGGATTTCGAGGAAGACTTCGATTCGGATGCCGATTTTGAAGAGGCATACAGCAATCGCAAAAGAAAGCGTGCTAGACCGGCAAAGAAACCGGTTGTCAATCCAGAATCGACGCCGAAACGAGGAAGAAGGGGTAAGTTTTATATAATGAATTTCACAACTGAATTGAACAACTAAGCGAAACAATCACGATTGGTTACTAAGGAAAATTTTAAAAATATTTAATTTAAGGCGGCCGAAGAAAGGGCAGTACGAACATCGACAGCGAGGCCAAACGCCGAGCTGCTGCTGCCGCCGCTGCTGCTGTTGCCAACACATCATTCAACTCCAATTCCTGCGTCTCACCTCTTACCACCGTGGATGATCAGCCATTGTCAATGTTTACATCCGCAGATAAATTACCCTCCGATGAAGCAGAATCAAGCCCAAAAAAAGGTGTCATAGGCGGCGGTAGCGGCGGCGGCATCGGCAGTGGCACCAGCAGCGGCAATAAAATGCGAACAGAACGTGATTCAACTGCTCATCCATCACCGTACTGCGATTTTTGTTTAGGTGACGCACGCGAGAACAAGAAGACAAATCTCCCCGAAGAACTGGTGTCCTGCTCCGATTGTGGAAGATCTGGTCATCCAACTTGTCTGCAATTCACCCCGAACATGATTATATCGGTTAAGCGATATCGATGGCAGTGTATAGAGTGCAAATATTGTTCAATATGTGGAACATCCGACAACGATGATCAGCTTTTGTTTTGTGATGACTGCGATAGGGGATATCATATGTATTGCCTGTCACCGCCGCTAATCACACCACCTGAAGGTTCGTGGAGCTGTAAACTGTGTCTGGACGAGTTTCACAGTGGTCAAAAATGAATGCCACAACAGTTCAGCGACTTACCTACTAGTTTTTCATAATATAAGTAAGATACATGTAGTATAAAGTATAGATGTAAAGTATGGATAGTCTATGTGCATATTGCACAGGTTTTTATGTTTATGTTTTATTTTATTTTATTTTTTTTTTTGTGGATTTTTTTTACTATGAATGATCAGATTGTGTGGTATGATATAATTTTTAAGTAAAACACTGAAGCAAAAATTCACTATAGGACGCTGAAGACGAACATGTTGAACAGTCGCACTCTCATAGAATCTAAGACCTGTAAGCTCAATTGACCGCATTTAGTTGGAAGTGTTTAATCACTGACTGTACCTACTATGTATATGTACGTGTTTGTTTTTAAATCCATTTACACTTAATTTTTCCCCCCCTTAAATCAGCTTCGGACACGCCGGGTTGTAATCTGCATTCGATTAAATATTAGTTCAGTATTTCAACAGTATTAATTGTATTTTGTTTAACCATTTTTTTGCCCAGTTTACAGCAGCCAGAGTAGTTTTATCGGTTGTACTTTTGTCAGTTGAGTGATAAGATCATTCTGAAGGTATTCATTATTTTGTGATATATTTAACGCCACCGTACGTGTTTTTTGTGTCGTAAATCAGTTGAATATTCGTTTTGATGCCCCGCCATACCATATGAAAGCGCGTTTAGGCGTTGATATCTCTCACAAATCACAAATTTCAACACGCCTCAAGAGACATCTTGCATGGTTTTTTTTATAATGATTTTTATTAAATAAAAAATAAAGAAAAGAACCTTTCATTTTCAAATTGTTTATTTTTCATTTGCTTATTTACTATATTTTATTCAGATTTTATTTTAATTCATCATTTGAAATCAAGAACACTTTTTCACATTCTTACCTGTTGCATTTATTGTAGTGTTGTCAATCTGTCAGCTAAGCTATACTTGTCTGTGATCAACACCACAGGATCGAAAATGCTATGTTTTTCAATGACAGTGTGGTATGATCTGCCAATCTTATTAGGCTTGGCTTTTGAAGTATTAAATCCGTTAGAGCTATAATAATGGCGGACCGATATAAAGCTCCCCTTGCACCTCATGGGGAACTTTTCTAGGTTATGTTAGGTACGTTGGTCAACGAGACCTTCACATCTTGGTTTTTTGTAATCCATTGTGGTATAGGGGATCGTGTTCTCTCCACTCGTATTCAGTTTCCGTTACGTTTCTCGGTGTGTCTATTCAGTGTCAAACCAACCGCATGCTTTGATGCACCTGTAAATAAAATTTATTAGTCCTGAAAGAAATAACTTTTCTAACAGCCCACTATCCCTTCCAAACACAAAAGGCCATCTATTAGCCTAAAACGATAACTCAACCTGATTAGACGAAGCAAACCTTCGTGAAGGACCTTTATCGTAATCATAATCGGACTCTGCGTCAGGCTGACTAACGAGCATTACGTGCCAATCGGCGTTTATGCTCGTATTCATGGTACCATACAATCAGCGATATCACAGAATCCATTCGTACGATTCGAAGTTACGATACTAAGTTCGAAATACGAAAAAATGCTATCACAACATCCGAAAGGGTACTTTTACACAAACTAATTTCGACAGCAAGCTTTTCCATCTTTTAGGCAAGGGAGGTGAAGCTTTTCCTATGTCTCACCTCTCTTGCCAGATGGAAAAGCTTGCTGTCGAAATTAGTTCGTGTAAAAGTGCTCAAAGGAATCACGAACTCCGACGCAAACAGCTTGTAGAAAACCATACATATTTCCGTTTCAATCGTAATAAATGACAGCAACTTTAACGAAATTTGTAGCAGATTTTTCACAATGCTTCTACTGCGTATGAATTCTGCGGTAGCTTTTTCGGAGTTCGTAACCTATTTTCGATTACCATCGAGTTCGTGATGGGGCTAAATGATTTCTGCAAGAGATGCATAAATGAGGGCGAAGTTTTTAACCTCAAAAGAGGTAAAGAGCTGTAGATAAGCCAGCTGAAGCTCTCCATCGGTAGCACTGGTAACTGGTCCCCATGATAGGAAAATTCAAACCGCGTGGCATCACAATAAGCTTCTTTTGGCCTCAGTGTCTTTGCCCTCTACCGTCATACACTCCTACCTAACCTAAACTACGATCGACCAAAAATTGACAGCAATTACGATTGGTTCTTGCATTTACTCAACTGCCTTAGTCTCTGGGTAAATGCACGTACCTTTATACAGGTCTTCGATGCATTTGCTACGCTTTGTCCTTTAAAAAAAAATGCGAAGCATTCCTTTAGGATTTTTGTAGAGCTTCTTTCAACCAAAAGAAAGAGAAAAGCCGCGGTATATGAATTAGTTTTGCCAGGACCGAGTAGAATCCGACCTCCGTACTTGGTTCCAATTCCGATTAGTTGGTGAAGAGGGCTATCTCGTGGTCGTTAATGACGGTTACCTTACAAAAATCACATGGCAGCTACAACAAATCGAACATTCAATTACAAGATATTCAGCTTCCATCTTGAGAACACGAATTTAAAGTAACAAGTTTCATGTATCACCCGTATGTTTACCTATTCTCCATGCAATGAATTTTCATATACTCTAAAAATATGCTACACCTAGTATTAAATGATTAAGAAGAACTGATTGATTGTATATATAAATAAATTGAAATAAACGCAAGAATTTGCGAGAATAAAATTGAACGTGTGAGTTTTAATTTCCCTTCGAATTAATGAACGTGTAATTTTTTGAATTAATGAACATGCATTGAGCAGAACTAGACTTACTTCTTCTTCGTTTGGCGCAACAGTCCGGAGCGACTACAGACCTGTACCTAAACCAAAATGCCTCGATCTTTCACCAGCTGCCTCCAGCTGCACACACCATGTTGGTTACGATCCTTCTCCTCTTATGTGCACCATCTCGTTCGAGGACGTCTCAGTTGAGTCGTCCCAATGGCTCGGAATCGAAGACTCTTCTTAGAACTAGAAATCACCATTCTTATCAACAAACTGCCATTAATATGAATTCGGCAACAGAACTTAAACTGGTCGCACGTTGTCTCGAAGAGCTCAATGTTATCAGCATACAGCACTCGATAACACTGTACTCTACTGCATCCCGGAACATATCAACATGCCAGGATAGAGGCTGAAACCCACTTAACCCAGGCACCCACATCTCGGCGATATCAAGTACAATTAGGCAAAACCCGACAATCTCCCATAATACGATTTAAAACTGCCAAGGTGGTAGCCGCTATAACCATCTGTGTCTGTGGCAGAGAGGATACTACCTATGCCTCAACCCCAGTTTCCGTCAGCTTAGACAACACATCTTCCAGAACCTGTATGAACTGACTAATGTGCCCATAGAATCAATTTTTTAGATTTATCAGGACATTATGATGAACTTTGAGTGAACTTGGAAGGGTTAAGAGGGATATATCCCCATTTTTGGCATCACGATCGGTGCTAGCCAAGCAACCACAACACTTGACTGCCATACAAATTAATAGGGATATCCCTCGCCACCTTAATCCTGCAAACACTTTCTACGAAGATAACCATGGCTGACGAGCATCACGGGCCAAACCTTAAAAATGATCCGACGCAGGCTGGATTCAAATATCTATACACAACTGTTTATAAACATATTACATATGTTTCAGATTCTGTAGAATTCTTCTGTTGCATCTGCATGGATGAGTGAAAGTGCAACACCTAGTAAAGTAGTCAAGTAGTTAGATGTGACTGGCATGTTCTGAATGATCATTTGTAATCCGCTAATTATGGTGCGATTATGCTTTCTTGTAGTGACTTCCACCACACTTAAACTCGGAAAGTCAGTACTGGTGTTACCTTAGCCAACGTCTTATTCTAGTTCGGATTTCCCGTTTGGGAAAAGGGAAGATATTGCTTCCACTGAGGAGTGCCCCTGAAAATTCTCCTCTCCGCACTGTAGTTGCCTCGCTGGGATTCGATTGTTATCTAAGACGTTGTTTATCCAGCATTTCGGACGTTGTTGAACTATCTCTCTATGAGCAAGAAAGCTACCATCACGAATTCCTTGTTTCAATGGTGATTAACAGAAAGTGTAGAGCTGCAACATTTACTGCGCCTCCACCTAGGTCTGATCACTCGTAAATACAACTTGCTAAATGCTCGCGTTTTCAACGGCTCAAGTGGGATAACCAATAAACTTTTACCGGTTACTCCCAGCTCTGGTTGACTAAATTGTTAATGGATCAACTGAACCGAGTGGCAGTTAAATGATGTTTTTCATCTTACCAAAGGAGTGTAGGTGAACCAGTGGCTGATCTGATTTCATTTCCTGTTGGGTGAGGACGAGGTTATGAAACTAATAACATTTTACCCCTTTTTCTGATGGCTCGAAAATCACTAAACTGACTTTGCGTGAAATGCCCAAGCCAACAAGCCCATCGCACAAATTAGATATCACTGCAGGCAGATCAACCGATTCTAACAGGAACAGGAACTATGCACGAAAACTATGCACGGCGACAGATGCATAAAGGAAGATCGAAGCATCATCTTGGCGACATCAATCATAAAACTACGACTAACAGTTTGCCTGTGCCAGCCGAGGATGATTCCCCACCAAGTGATTTAGTTTTAGTACAGAAGGTACGAGATTCAGATTCGAATTCCAAAGATGGCAGTGCAAGAGACCAGCCAGAGTCTTAGTGGAATGCACCAGCGACATCAACAACATATTCAAAAGTGAAGCGATGGCTTGGAAGAACAGAAAGTTAAGACAACCATCAGTTTCAGAGAAAACTTACTGAAAACAAAAGAAACACCTTCCATGTTCAAAAAATGCAAATTCTTGTTTTTCGTCTTTCCCAATCAGCACATTCTTGATCTTAAAGGACTGACCAAAGTTATTTACCCCCAGTCCGCCGAACATTAGCGGCATTCTTCCAGCTCTTGAAGAACAAACTAACACGTTACTTGGAAATAGTGGGATTAGCACTGCAACTGCATGCGGGTCGTGCAACCAAAACATTGTCATTATTTGCACGTGTTGTGTGTATGTCTCAAGTGTAAGTTTAACTTAAATTGATCACCCAAAGTATACCTCTGATCGAATGTGAGTGTGTCTCTAGATTCGACTGATAAATCGCAGCAAAAGTAACTGCAAAGGACTATGTACCCGTGACACACATTTTTAGTAGACCAACCACACGTAAGGCGGCATTTAAGTTCAAAAGAATGGCTCAAATTAAATGATGTGCAATTCGAACAGATTTACACGAACTTCAATCAACGACAGGATCGGACACTGACCAAATTCAGAAACATGGTGTATTGTAAATATTATGAATTTGTTATAATCCAAATGATCTATGTGTGAGTATTGCATTTCACTTGATTCCTCAACTCAACTGAACAAGAGTACGTGTTGCAGAACCAAAAAGAATAAACAGAACGTAGTCACGTGGGACAGAACGAATCCGAGTGGAGCTCCGCAACCGGCGTTCAATTGGGTAAGTGAATTGAATACACCTAGAGAACTCACGTAAACCTTGCAGATATTCCTTTAAGTATTCGGAAGCTTATTATGCCGAGACAGCAACGTTGCCAGCTGACACGCTTATTCGGTACAAGGAATGGCGAATATACACTTGCGACGCTAACCTGTTCACGATCAATAACTTTCGCTATGACCAGTGTTATGTGTTTTTGGGAGCCGAGTCGTGGTACTGGATATTCTTCCAAAACGAACCGGGCACTCGGAAGTACGAAGGGAAGCAGCCGCTGCAGTTTTCCCATTGCGGATGCTGCATTTCTCGTCAATACCATAAGCTTCTCAGGAGAATTAAAACTATTGCTGAAGAAAATCTCTAAATTGTGTTGTGTACCTAACCAAATGTGAATTGGTCAACGATAAATCGTGACATTGCTGCAGTATATTTTTTTGTAAATAAAAACGATCATCATTGTATTTTATTAAAAGGAAAATATGCTGTTGTTGGGCTACTGGATGTCATCGTGTCATCTGTTGCAAGATGAGATGGCCAAACCCAGTCAACCGAGTTGCGTTTTCACACCGTGTCGAATGGTTCGCAGATATGAAGTTGAATGTTAATGTATTCGTTGCATTTTAGTTTCAGCATCTCGGTTTGATATAAATTCAACTCGGCTTGGAGTCTCTAGTTTTCCGCCTTAATAAAAGTAAAAATTGCTGCCAAGTTGATTCTAAATCGAATTTCATTTGTGGACCTCTTGCCGTCCGTGGGAGATCAATGGGGGTTTGCCTTTAATACCTCATCATTGCAGCTTTTTGGTCTTTATATTTTGTCCTATTGGATTCTCTTGGAGGCGAGCTATAGTTCTTCCCACCGGTACGCTGAGGTGCGGAGAACATGCAAATTGGCTATGCGATTTGCTAAAGAGCAGTCTTGAAGTGAAGAAGCGATAAGCCTAAAAGCGACCACACACTAATCTAGCATACTAATCCTCGACTCAGAGGAAGCAAATTCAACATCGTCGAACGATGGTATGCTACTTTAAAATTAGGGGGTATTTATTTTTAGTACTTCTTGAAGCTGATCAATACCAAACAGGGTACTGACGGTTGCAGGCCCATAGTCTTAAGTAGAGCGGAGAATAAACCAACGATTTGCCGTGTGGACGAAATTCAGCCAGAAATGCTCTAGGCAATGGGAACCCCATGACGACCCTCAATGAAGTCTCTCTCATATCATTAAGGTATCCTGGGAACGTGGCGAGTCACTTAGCGATTAACAAACGGGGTGAGTGTTTCATTTTCAAAAAGGCGAACAAGAGAGATTGCTCCAACCACAGCGGTATATCTCTTTTAAGTTTCCCTGGAAAAGCCTACGCTAAGGTGTTAGGTGCGCGCTCTAGAGCTATGGCCGAATCCAGGATGGGAGGTGAACGGTACCGGCTGTAGATATGCCAAATTAATCTACAGCCTCGAGGAAAACTCTGGAGTGTTCTACAAGATTGTCCTGTAGATTGTCCTCTTTCGATTCGCAATGCACAAACTGAAGCAGCTGTGTTCGGGTTAACGGCGCTATATCTACCTCAAGCCGAAGGTGGGTCTTGTCACCTCTCCTTTTCATTATATGAATTGGATGTTGCTGCGCAGCCGAGGTAAGGCATGTAACACATTGGCAGGGTTATCTGCTCTTTGCAATTCACGCGAACAACCTTTATAATTTATGATTAAAACTTTGTTATTCAGTGTTTTCATAAAACTCTTGACCTCATCCACCCGTAAGAGTAGATTGCAATACACCAAGTGTGTTGCTTAAATATTTAATGGAATAGTTTTCTTGAAAGGAAAGGCGTGTTGTTCGTGTGTGTTCCTAAGTTTCCTTGTTGGATTTCCCGCACCGATAATTGCATAGCGTTGCCTGTTGGTGGAAAGTTGGAAACAACCATGATGTTCTATGAGTGGTGTTTGCCACTTCAAATAGAGAGAGTTCGTCATGTGAGCCACCACGCTGGCAACAAGTACTGCCGTTGTTAGCTGTGTCTAGGAACTTGCTTTGCGTATCAGGGCGGCAGTTGTATGAAGAAGCGCGTTTTTTTCTTTGCATTGTTTATTACATCAACTGTTGTGTGGCGGACCTGGTTGCCCTTAGACATTAAGCGTATGTGAACTCAAAATGTAACAGCCGCTACATCGACCACGCGTTCAAATTACCAATTACCGTATTAAGTATTGACACAACATATGTTCTATGATTCCCACCCAGGCCCGTTGTACATTCCTCCTCTTCTTCATTTAGACAGCTTCTGCAGAAGTCATTTGAGAATAGTCCTAGTCTCTTTGTGTGAATACCTTAATGGCAGAGTCAGATGACATGTCCAGGCTAAAAGATCTGACTTTTAGTCTTCTTCTTCTGTAGATTTGGCATGTAGTACCTGTTTTTCATCTGGTATTAACTTTTTGTTTGTTAAGAAGGCTGAGCTGTAACTTGAAGGTAGGTAGGAAAGTACCTAAGCCACAAGAGATTTCATTCACTCACAGTCATGTGGCGATTTTACGAGTTTGTCAGCTTTGCAGTTTCCGATGATGTTTCTATATCTTCTAATGAGATGTGCGGCGGTTTATGACCACTGTACAGTTTAAGGATATCGGTGTTAGGGGATTTATAGCTGAATGACTATCCGTAAAGACACAGATATCAAGTTCTAGGATAGGACTTGCCTAATCGCCTTAACTTCTGCTTCGAACACCTTGCAGTGGTTAGGTAGACAAAGTGACTTGATTTTGATTTAATTTTGCTAAGTTTTATATTTAGAAATTGGCACATGCCAATAAGCTTAAGTCGGTAGTCGAGCTCTCGTCATACCAAGGTTACTTCGATTCTTTAATCATTATCTTTTTTTTATCTCTTATTCTTCTTCCATGATCAAATTATTTCCACAACATTAGTTTTAAACAATTCTTCTTGAAAAAATGTCTTCATGATCACAAATGAAATCTAGACCAGTTGCACTCCGTTTCTTTCTATCGTGAACGATCGAAAACGAAAACGAAACCTGTGGTCATTAATTTTCCCTATAATGTCCACGCACTGGGTAGCATCTGAATTCTGCGCTGTAGATCAAACTGAGAGTGGACATTACTGTGGAGTGTGAACAAAGTGAACGTATTCAGCCTTATACTACAAATTGAGTCAAACTTCTGTAAGATTATGTTAAATACTGAAATTTGAAAATAAAAATTTGACGCGTAATTAGTGAGTTTTGCATGAATTTGTTCACCAGAAATCTCAAAATACATGACACAACGCTATTCCTAAGCTCGCGACATGTGTGTGTTGTTGTTTTCATATTGGCACTACCAAGGCAACTACATTTTGTTTGTTTGTATGTTTGATTGTAGATCGGTGGCCAACAGAATGGACACATAAGTCACAACATTAGATATTCAATTTAGATATACAATTGTTAGCAGAAGTATCGTGACAGTAAACTATCAAAATGATCAAGCACTCACCATACGAACCAACCCAATGTCCCTTTCATATTTTGACAGAACAGGAATTGACAGGCAAAAAGACAATAAACAATTCTTGTGAAATAAAGGGTTGTGAAATGTGAAGGTTTATTTTTGCATAGATTTAGTTAAGACGTTTTATTTCTGATTTCCTTTTAATAATTCCGAGTTTTGTTGTTTATGTTGATCTCTACATTTCGAAGACTCAATCGGGAAATTCTACATTTTGGCTTATATACATCTGGCTTTATAGAAATTTGCTTTTTCGGCAGTAGTTCCACATTCACAATTATGAAGCGTACCGCTAAATCTACAACTAACTCATTGAAAAAACCAAAACCACTAGATCCACCGCATTCTTCCACCACATCTCCTAAAGAATCTCCATCCGTTGTTGCGGATTTCATCACAAAATTGCAGGAAAATCGCTTAAAGACAGCCGAGTCCATTACAGATTTTCCATTCAAAAAGAAGCGTGTTCGCATCCTTTCCGATGTTAAAGAAGTACCTGAAAATGCGAAGGCAATCCTCTACTGGATGTCTAGGGATGCTCGTGTCCAAGACAATTGGGCATTTCTGTTTGCCCAAAAGTTAGCACTGAAGAATGAGATACCCCTCATGGTGTGCTTCTGCCTAGTACCTACATTCTTAAATGCCACTATAAGACACTACAAGTTCCTGCTGAAGGGCTTGGAGGAGGTTGAACGAGAGTGTAGGAGCTTAAACATAGATTTTCATCTTCTGTTGGGGCCAGCTGTGGATATGATACCTCAGTTTGTTAAGGAAAACAAGATTGGAGGGGTTGTGTGTGACTTCTCACCACTCCGTGTACCTCTTAAATGGGTTGAGGATGTACAGAGCAAACTTTCGCCGGACGTGCCTTTCACGCAAATCGATGCGCACAACATTGTTCCCGTGTGGGTGGCCTCTGATAAACAGGAGTACGCTGCCCGAACAATTCGGAATAAGATTAATTCTAAGCTTGATGAATACCTCACCGAGTTTCCTCCGTTGATTAAACATCCTCATAGTCGCGCTCCCAGGGCCGAGCCAGTCGATTGGAAATCTGCTTATGCATCGTTGAAGTGTGATATGTCAGTAGGTGAAGTGGACTGGGCCTCGCCTGGATATACAGCAGGTTGCACACAGCTACTGGAATTTTGCCAGAAACGACTCAAGAATTTTAATTCAAAGCGGAACGATCCCACTTTGAATGCTCTCTCAAACCTATCGCCATGGTATCACTTTGGTAAATACGCTTTTGTTCTTTCAAGTTGCACCGCCCCGACCTAACCTTGTGTTGATTCTGTTCTTAGGACAAATCTCAGTGCAGCGTTGTATCCTTGAAATTCGTAAGTACAAAGCAAAATGCAAGGAATCCGTGGAGGCTTACTGCGAGGAAGCAATCGTTCGCCGAGAGTTATCCGACAACTTTTGCTTCTACAACAAGAACTACGATAATCTCAACGGGATATCGGCGTGGTCTCTGAAAACCCTCGACGACCATCGCAAAGATAAGCGCAGTTTCATTTACACACTCGATGAGCTGGAATCGGCTAAGACGCACGATGACTTGTGGAACTCGGCTCAGATCCAGCTGAACAAGGAGGGTAAAATGCATGGGTTCCTCCGCATGTACTGGGCAAAGAAAATTCTCGAATGGACCGAATCTCCCGAACAGGCACTGGAGTTTGCTATATTTCTGAACGATAAATACAGTCTGGATGGACGTGATCCAAATGGTTATGTGGGTGAGTGCATTGAAAAAAATGTCATGTGTCGCAATGTATGCCAATGCCTTTTGCTTCATAGGATGCATGTGGTCTATTGGAGGAATTCATGATCAAGGATGGGCCGAAAGACCAGTGTTTGGAAAAATTCGTTACATGAACTATCAGGGCTGCAAGAGGAAATTTGACGTTTCCGCTTTTGTCGCTAGACATGGTGGCAAGGTACACACTAAGAAGAAATAAAATTACTGTTTGAATTGATGGTTATGTTTTTTTGTAAGATGGTTTGGCATTTTTCATGGCTGAGGCGATTTTCTTTTATTGAGAAGAGGAACATGTTTATTCTTTCTTTTCAAATGGGTGCTGTCGTAGTCCGGTGTGTTTTAAGGCTTCTCTTTAGCTCGCCAGATCTACGGATAGCCTTTCATGTTTGGAATCTACGTGACTCATCATCATGACAGCATTAACTTTGTTTTGCCCGTTCTTGCAGCCAGACCCCTTTTAGTCACTTCCGTTTCAATGTCTACAACGGCTCGCTGTTTTCCACCAATTACTTTAATGCCGTCCGCAACAGAACATACTTCTGGAATATCGTGGGTCTTCTGTTGGCCTGTCCATTTTGCAAGATCTTCTCCAAAATGATTTTCAAGGAGTCCCCTAAGAACGCGTCGTCTTGTCTAAAACCATTTTCGAAACTAAATGCTTTGGTGAGTTCGTTACGAGCAGCGAAAATTCGAGTTTGACCGGAATGTCAAAACAAGACTTGACGTTGTTTAGCTCGTCTCCATGCACGCTGTCATGTATTTGCTAATCAGGCAGGTGACTCATGGACGGTCCAAAGTGACCAGTGACCAATAAGAAAGCTGAGAGTTAGACGATTGGTCTAGGCAAAGTTTATTTCCCCAATCGTTAATCAGTGTAGTAGCTGCCGTCCAATTGACGTTGCAGCACGGCAGCCCTCGTGAGCTCGCCTGCATATTCATAGACTGCAATCCTCGTCCTTTTTGATGTGTCTTGCAAGAGATTGTAGAGCTAGATTGGATAGCGGCAGCAAGGAGTCCAGTAGGTTGGACTCAATTCTCCACTCTCGCTCCGTGTGTTTAACACAGTTGTTGACGCGGTTAAGGTATCCCAACAGATCAACGCAAGAATCGCCCAGCGGATGTTCTTATTTTCAGGGTCTACAAAAAAAAAGGCTTTCGCATGTGATTGGGTTTTAGACAAGTTGAAGCGAGTCATTTGTTACATCTTATACCGTGCTTTCTTCGTTAAGAAAGAGAAGAGTACCAAACGGAGAGTCTGGGAAATAAAATAAAAACATCCTTTCCCTCTTCCTTTAAGTTTTATTTTTATTCGTTGATTATCGCCTGAAGGCAGTTTCCAGTCTGACTATTCAATGCTCTGCCAGATTAAATTTTTACTTATCAAAACCCCACGTTGATCCACGTTAATTCGCTGACTGAATATGAATGGTGAATATGACGAGATAAAAAAGGGGATTGCAGTGCGAGCCCCACACATTCCTGGGGTAACAACAAATAAAGACGCATTTGATTTTCTTAAACAAATTCAAGTTTAGATGATTTTCGTTATAAGATATATATTTCCATTTCTTTAAATATGTCTTTAAATTGTGTATATAATTTTATGATCACTATATTTAAATAGGCTAATAATTTGGTTTTCGTACTCAATTTTCTTGATAATAATGTTCATTGTATGTCTCCCTATGTTAGGTGTACACTACTGTACACCTACTTTGTAGCATATTTCAAAATCATATAAAAAACATTCACCAGAAGAATCCATTCTCATCGGCTTTGTGATCGGATCTTTATCATTCTGTCATTTGGTTGTTCTTGGTTCCTTAATCGGTTTTAGCATCGCAACTATGTACAACTACCAGTGAACTAAAGTCGACTATGCTTCAGTCGACCATCGGATAGTGAAGATTAATAATTAAATGGATGTTTTTCAGGATTCGAAAAAAAAAACCAAAAATTATTCTGAATACTTTTCCCAATACATAAATAATTTTAATGCATATTTTGTGACGTGAAAAAGAATGCAACACATCTGACGCTGCTAAGGAGATAAAGACATTGTACGTTGATTACCTATATTTACCTCTACCAAGGCTTGAAATTTGTTAAAAATGTAAAAAACAAAAGAAAACAACTTAAAGTTAAAGGATAATAAATTAAATTGACTAACAGCACATGCGGAATTGATTTACAAAATTATAAACAAAAGTATCACAATGATCAAAAGTGATGAGAGGAAAATAATAGCAGCCCATTGTCGCTTATCTGGAAGTAGAAAAGAGGAAACAAATCGATTAGTGTTGATGCATTTCCAGTGCTTTAGAATACAATATTTTCCACATCTGGCTTGCTCCGACGGGGAATAGGATGCAGATAATACTCTTTTGTACAACTGATCGATTTAAAAATGAGATGGAATTGATTTGCTCCTTGCGATTTAAATAGGGATCGAGTTGGTTTTAGAGAAAGAAATGTCAAGCAGTAGAAATATGTCGCTTATCAAAGCGATTTTAGACCCAATTCGTCGGTCCTAGTTTGCCGCTGCTGATAGATTAATAGGCCCGCCCGTATGTAGACCCAAGAAAGCGCGTATGTACTGCAAAAAAAAACCTATTTCAGAGCTTAATGTGCGAATATTTGAAAGCTAAAACTTTAACTACAATTGACGAGCTTGAACTTCAGCATAAGGTATCAAGCTAGTATGCAGAGTGGAGGCAATGAAAAGCTAGATTTCGATTCCGATAATGACTGCTGCGCTCAGTTTCGTTAGGTTTTCGATTCGTCAGTGGTTGAACCAACATGCCCCTCCAGCCAGCACGACCATTCTTAGCTAAGCTGGTTGAAGTGCTTTCCAAATCGAGTGCGCCAACTTTCAAGCGTGAATCGTCTGTTGTGTTGTCCCACAGGTTTGCAGTTGACGTACTACCGTAGGCTTTGGATCCGTAGATGCCTGCCTAGGCTCGTGTCGGAGTTTCTGATTGCTGTTTTTCGTTCTGTTTTGAAATAGGCTTAAGCTTACTTAAGTCAATTATAACTGGATTGTATACTGGCGCATTCTCTATTGTTGAATTTAGACCGCCTTCTCATTGCTATTAGAAATGCATATGCATTGTTTGTATACTAACAACACAAGTCATAAGCAATAACTAACTTTACTCTACGTATCGCAGAATACGTTCTCATTGATGTGGACAGCACAGTTGAAGTGGCTGACTGATGTACCAGAGGATGTCAATGGTGCTATCATTTGGTGCTCAGTTAGTGGGGTTCGACTTTCTCTTAATCATTCATCATCAACTTAACGGCACAACCACAATAGTTGTCAATCAGTGGTAGTAGTCTGACAATGGGTAGCACAATGGACCAATAATGGTCTAAGTTGGCAATTTCGATGGGACCCGAATAACCACGAAAATATAACTTGCCTACGACTCCATATACAGACGCGGTGGTGATGAAAAACATCTTTGTGCCCCAGTCTCTGCCAGCTCTGGGGTGTAAGGCTATGGGAGAGTACATCTTCCAAGAACTGCAGAAACTTGCAAATGTCATTTTAAACTCTATTTTCGGGTTTATCAGGATGCCAGGAAACTTAGACAATGCGCATGTACGAGAAAGAGGCGTCTCTTTGGGCATCACAATGGGTCAACTAGGACTCGTTTTACTTGGAGCTTTGGCAATCTTTCGACTGACTTAACGTAGGTTGGTGAGTTATGGCATTTATGCACTTAGGCAGACGTAGACCCATTGTACTGCCACGTGAGTAATTCAATTTAGGAGGGGGATTATTCCTAGCTGAGACGGGAGCATGACAGTCGCAGAGGAGATGTTGAGTGCTTTCTTCCTCTTATTATTCTAGACAGTTTCTAGACAGAAGTCGTTGAAAAAAGGCTTAGTTTTTTGGCATGGAGGCCTAATAGGCACTTTTCGGTGGGTATTCCCACTGCGGTGCTAATTTTTAATCGCTTTAGAGAGATCAGGCTACTTAATTTTTTTTTGAGCGATGTGAGGACAGATTTGTTTTGTCGTTCGACTGGTTTTACCTATCAACCAGTCGGCATTTATTTTCTGAAAACAATTAAGTATCTTGAGCTGTGACTTAAAGGCAGTGCGTATGCTAAAAGAGATTCCATAAACCCAAGGCTTGTGACAAGCTTAGCGAGTCGTCAGCTCAGCAGTGTTCCGAAATATCTATGGTAAATGGCCTGGCACCAAGCACAGAAGAATTTTGAACTGCTCGAATATCTCGTTAAGAGTTGTCCGGAAATCGATTACTATTTTTGAATTCAGTGAGAATGATGCCAGGCATTTACTTGCTGCCTGGATATCCATGAAGATATCTCGGGAGTATATCACGTTCCCCCGTAGACAGGACAGGGCTTCGCTATTCATCATTACTTCCGCTTGGAAACGAACAGATTTGTTCAAGGTCACTCTGAGAATACGCCTTCTTCGGCTTTGATCCAATTGTGTAGACGTATATGACTTTACCAAATAGCACGTCGACGCCGTACCATAGCTCTCTGCTCGGAATTAAGTTTCGAAGCTGTTTTCTGTGAAGTATCGTGATAAAGTGTAATCTCATGGGTTGGTGGTAAGGTTTTTTTTCCGTGTACGATTTTGACGTGTCCGTAGGAGTTATAGCACCATTTAGAACAGGTCTGTGATGAACCAAACTGTTCGTTGCTGTTTGTTTGCCAAAGATATCCAAGAGGTAATTGAGGACAATCATACATCTGTTCAAAATACTTTTGGTCGTCCCTGTTAGGATGTATGGTGCAGAGGACAGACAAATCCGAAAGAGGTAATGTATTACTTTCGTTGTGGAAAATATTCCACCGCCAACTGTTCAGCGACTTGAAACTGTAGAGGGCAACGCATGGGCACGCTGGTTCGAAATTGCCTTTCAGTCTGAGTCTGTGAGGCAACGCAAATGCACGCAAAGTGGCACATGGTGGCATCTAGCCAGTGTTCGCACTACAACGCACTCGTTGTTAGAGGTCTAACTCAACGGCAAACTTTGACATCTCGCATAAAGAAGTAGCTACGAGAAATGAGATCTATTCGAAAGAATGAGTCGAAAGTCATAGAATTAACACGAGCTGGAAACTCTAGCCCTATTAGAAAATTGTTGGTCAAATACTCAAGGTCAACGTCTCCCAACTTTCGCGCCAATGAACATGGACAATCAAGTCGTACCAGGTTCTGTCTTCAACAGGTGAATTAGAAGGTTAACCTACCTTCAGAGGCAAACAATCTTTTAGCAAATTCTACTTACCATTATTCATATGGAGAACTTTGGCAACCTTCTTCATTGTGGAATCCAGTTTGGATTCAGTTGTATCAAACTCATTTCCAAAATCATCAAGCATCCTGCAATGCGCACAAAGAAAGGTAAACAATTCAAAATTATGTCAAACGCAAACGAAATGCATTGTCTTACACTGCCTGCTCGTCTAACTCAACACCAATTTGGCGTGAAACAGTCTTCAATGTTCCAATCGAATCACTTATCATGTCCAACTGTTCGTCCTGTCCCTGCATCATTCTCTGCTGTATGGACACAGTTTCTCCAACGAACTTATGCCCCGGACTGTCCAACGTTGCATAGTGTCCCGGGCTGTCCAGAGTGTTCTCCAGCTTTGAGTATTTCGTTCCGCTGTGTCGTGATGCCATTGTACCGGCCAGAGTGCTTGCTATATTACCACTCACGCTATTTCCTAATACTCCGCCCACAACAGATGTTGCCGTATTGTTGGTTAATGAAAGATTCTTTTCGTTTTGCTGTTCGTCCAGCAGCGGTTGACGTGCAGTTATATCTCTGTCCCGATTGCGGTTCAAGCTCATCTTTTCCTTCATCGACTTGACTTCATCTCGTGTCGCATCGATGAAATGACGTCTGCTTGATAGTTCCTTGTTATCGATGCGAAATTTATTTGGATTCTTCTCAACGATGCGTATTGATAAGGAAAGAGAAATGTTAAGGAAATAACAAAGATTTTGACGGATGAAAGACAGGGCAATGGTTTAGGACACGATTAGCCTCAGTTGGAGACTGTCTCTGGGGCAGATGGGCTGGATGTTGCTTCAAGAGTGGTTGATTTGAAAGAGTTGCATTGACATCTACCTTGGCATGCAGTGAATAAAACCACATTGGAAATTGCGCGCCTATATCCAGGGATTCTAATCACTGCTGTTGAAGTTGATTTTTCTTACGGCTGTTGTGGCCGCAAGAGGGATTTGCGCACCTCTCTCAACAGAGGATATGAACGAAAACCGTATACAACATGCAAAAAATACACATGCTTACATGCCTATATGCACTCCCAAGAATCCGCCACTAATTGGTCTTAACATATTGAGTGCAAACAGTCCTAGCCAACAGCCAGCAAAATATGTCAGTCATCAGTAATCCCATGACGAATTCTAAATTCGGGTCCCCCTTGCCCGAAGACTGAAAAACTACCCTTTTGACAGAAAGCACTTCAAAATCATCTGCCCCGCGAATTGTATCACACACTTTAGAGGAAATAAAAAAATATGCCTTCATTGATTTTTCCAGTACAACCACCTTACATGGGTTTTGTGTTTCTTCTTCTTTCTTTTGAATTGGAAACGTTTGAAAAGGATATTTATTGTATCTTCCAAATCCTCCAGATCCCATTCAATGCTCCTAAGTGAATTACGTAGCTCTGTGGTTGTCCATTCGATCTCAGCCCCACTGGATTCGCCCAGCTCACGCCAACGTAAATACAGACCACGAGTCTTATTCAAGGCTTTAAACACTTCGCTGTAAAATACATTAAGCAGAAAAAAAACATACCACAAATTCAAATACAAGAAAACCCAATCATTTGTTAATAATATTCGAGAATTAAGGACGCACTCTTTAACAACAAAAAATGGATCCTCCAAAGACATGACACAGGAAGAATACTTCAAATGGCAGTCGGAAAATCATCGGCACACGACCAACCCAGTACAGGAGAAAAAATAACCGATTCCCCAGGGGTTTCTTTTGAATAAATAGAATTCTGTCCAAACGATGGAATCCAAGTTAAATTTTAACCAACTAATTGGTTTCTAGTATTTTTATCTTTTCACGAGCTCGATACTTTTTTTTCAAGAAAAAAAATCCACACATTCAGTGTGTCACTTTGAACGAGTTTTTCCGATTTTCCCCGTCTCTTCCGTGCGAAGGAAATGGAGCTGCGAGTAATAGTCCCCTTTTGGTAGACCCCACAGGCGCGCGAAATAAACAGAATGCAATTTTTTGCTTACCATTGATCATGTGCGAGAGTGGTTGAGACAAAACAAGTGTTTACATGTACATTTCCATAGGCTCGTCGCGGGGGAGAAAATCCATAAATGAAATACAAGAGCGGAAAAAGGAAAATTGAGGAAAATTGAGGAAAATTGAGGAAAACTGAACGGAGTGCGACTGCTCCAAATGTATGGTAGAATTTTGCTCCTGAGAAATGTCACATTTGACAGTACTCTGTCAAGGAAGAGTGAGACGGATGATGCAAATGAGACTGGAATCAACAACTTCCAAGAATGTGCTGAAATATATTCTCATATTCTCCAGGGGACCGTTTTATTTTTCATCCGATTACATTTGCCAATCAATCAATCCTGCAACAATTTTTCGCTAGCTGTTTGTTGACAAGAGCACTTTCTGAATAGCAATCTCTTCGGGATCGACGGAAGATATGCTAAAATCTGAAACAAATTAGTAAATTTAATTTTGTTCTTACTCATTTATTTGTGGTTAAAATGCTTCTTCTGAAAACTTCACTTATAGCATATAAAACTGAGTCTATGAAGTGTACAGAAGAAGTCTTAAGAATATTATTCCAAAGTTGGATCTACGAACGCACTTCCGCTTATATTACATTTTCAGTGCAAGTAAATAGAACAAACCTTTCGATGACAGCTTCTTCTTTGAAGTGACTCTGTGAATTTGCTTGTCATCGGTGAGTTACAGAAAATCGTTTTTTGTAGTAATTTGCAACATTTATTCAAATTCATTCAAAAAAAAGCATTTAGATATAGTTTGTCTTATTTGTACAACTTGATTCCATCGTTTATACCAACAACCGAACAAATAAATAAACAGCATCATGTCGCGTGGAAGTTCAGCCGGCTTTGATAGAGTCATTACCATTTTCTCACCAGAAGGCCGCCTCTACCAAGTTGGTGAGTTGTGTAGTCTCCATTATTCTTTGTTTTCTGGTTTGACTTCAATATTCGATTTTATTTTTCAGAATATGCCTTCAAGTCCATCAATCAGGAGGGAATCACTTCGGTGGCAATTAAAAGTGGCGACTGTGCCGTAATTGCGACACAGAAGAAAGTCACAGAGAAGTTGATTGATCCCAACACCGTGACGCACATCTTTAGGATCACCAAGGAAATCGGTTGTGTTATGACCGGCAGAATTGGTAAGACATTCACATTCACAGAGTCCTTCAAATCTAACATCTGTCTTGCAGCCGACAGTCGTTCACAGGTGCAAAGGGCTCGTTGGGAGGCAGCCAACTGGCGCTACAAGCACGGCTATAACATGCCCATCGAGGTCTTGTGCCGTCGTATTGCCGACATTAATCAGGTGTACACGCAGAACGCTGAAATGAGACCACTCGGCTGCAGTAAGTAAACCACATCTCCATCCGCAAGTGATTTTTCACCATTTCGCTCTCATAGGCATGGTCCTGATCTCGTACGACAGTGAAAACGGCCCGTGCGTGTATAAAACCGATCCAGCTGGATACTACTGCGGTTTCCGTGCAGTTTCTGTGGGAGTGAAGCAAACTGAAGCGAACAGCTTCCTGGAGAAGAAGTACAAGAACAACTTGTCGGAGGAGAAGACCATTCAGCTGGCAATCACATGTTTGTCCACTGTGCTCGCTGTTGACTTCAAGCCGAATGGCATCGAAGTTGGCGTCGTGAGTAAAGATCGGCCCGAATTCAGGACTTTGGACGAGAAGGAGATCGAAGATCACCTCACAAAGATCGCTGAGAAGGATTAATCACGTTCGCTTGCAGAATATCAGTTTTTTTTATTTAATTTTTGATGGAATTATATTTCACTTGGAGAAAGGCGCTTTAAAATAAAAAAAAATGTTTTTTTTTCTTAAAGAAGATTCGAATTTCTTGATGGGTGTAGCGTGGGACGGCGCGATCTCAGAATAATTCCCTGGCCTGAAAGAGATCTCCCATCACACAATCTCTGTGAAGATTGGCGCAAATTGATTTTCTCCGACTTAGGCAGGGTACCAATACCGAGCGTCTTATTATTTGTCGAAGTCTGAGATTGCAGTTCAAGCAACCTAACGTGAGACCAATATTTACCTCCTGCAATTCCAAGGACTAGAAAAATCAGTCTGATCAGCGTCAGATCACACACAACGAAGTTCAAAGATTGTTACAAAGCCCATGCGAAATTAGCCACCTGCAGTCATGGAGGCGCTTTTGGAACTGATATGTAGTGAATGTAGAATGTATATATATTCGTGAAAATAGCAAAAGAAGGCATAGAGAGGATGAGAAAAGTACACTACTTCGAGACAATTCGATACACTAGTCAAAAAACGACCACTCTTGGCGATTCCGATGGATGAGGTGCAGAAGTTTACCATTAACCTCAAGACCAAAAAGAACTGGAACAATTAATCGTAGTCAGAAAAGACAGATGCGATCACATTAATCTTGATAGAAAATATACCAACTGACATAGCAATAATGTGGGATAATCGTCCCGCTATCCTGGCACTGGACTCCATATTTGGCTGGCGCCAACACCATCCGGTGTTAGTCAATGAACATGCTCTCCAACTAGCACGGCCTTGGGCTAGGCGCCGCCAGTTTCGTACACCCAGTTGATATACCCCTAATTCCAGATGGAGGAAGTTCAAAGAGCTTCATGATATTCTGTGAAGAAGGTTCCCTGTGTTTCTAGAGACTCCCTAGTTCCCTTTCACAAGGGTTTTGTTCTTCATTTCAGTGCCCAGCTAAGTTTCATTGTATTTCCCATGGATGGATAAACAATTAGCAGAAAGTACCGAGCTTACTATTGGCCCCTAAACCATTCCTAACAAATATATATTCCTCTCTTACGACACCGACCGCCTACAACTCATCTTTGAGAAGAGATTCTCCACCGGCATTCCTTCCAGATCGGAGTGGATGTCGGACAACCAGACGCAAACAGCCAGCGCCAGCGTCATAGGCGGATTGAAGACGGACGAAGTGAGGTGGATGCTGGTGTCTACTCCAAGGATCGTAATATTGCTATCTCTTTGAAGGTCCCTGATCACTGTAACGTCTTTCAGCAGTCTCAATAGGCGATGTTCTGGCTGAAGAGCAATGTTATTTCAAAAAGGGATATCACCATTTCTTCAGACAGTCAGGTCGCAATCAAACCCCAGCGTAGTTCAAAAACATCCCCTTATTGCAGGTTGTCTGAAAATGAGATGACTAAACATTTCAACATACCCTGATGTGAGTTTTAGGACATAATAAAATACGGGTCATTTGCAACTCGCTTAGTGTGGCACGACATCTTCCCTAGCCATCGGACGAGCACCACCTTTCATGCCTATCGCTGCAGCCTACCATCTCCTTAAGATGGCACTACATGAATTAAAATAAGGGACAATTGGTCGTCACTTAACTTTAAATGGTCACTCAGTCCGCTTAGACTCAGTAAACCCTCACTAATGGCACTCAACTGGACAATGCCCAATTGAGATCCATTCCTGCCGATTGAGTGTCTAATAAACAATTTCTGTATCAGTTGCCTGACTGAAGAGGAGTGTACAAATTCATTTCACTACGAATACCTCGATGCTTGGACCCTCGTGAATCAATCAAATGACAATCCACAGCAACGAGCTACCCCTTTAAGCCTGATGGAAATGAGGATCTCTCCGTTGATCGTAGATAAGAACAAGGGAAGTGAACAGGGAATACAAATACTATCCATGATCCTCTTTTTTCAATAGAAACTCCGTCTAACAGGATCAGAAATTACTAATCACATACTCTGCTCCTGCTTCGCTCTGGCGAGTCGTGGGCAAAACGTCAGAATAGATTTCCTCAATGACTTCATTGCAAGCATAATCTGGTTCTAGTTTAGGAGAAATCAATCCGCGTGGTATCATAATGGTCCTATCTTGGGCTTAATGTGACTATGTTTTATAAGTCACATTTAGAAGCTACTATTCCGACTGCAGCCTAGATCTGTTCCGTTGCGCTCGTTTCCTCTTCATTTACAGCATTCCCCACGGCCTGAAAAATGCCGCAGCCCTCTCTTAGTGCCAACAACCTTTTAAAGAGGCCACAGAAGACCCTCACTCATTTGTGTAGAGGGCGTCTTGTTTTAGAATTAAGTCATGTTTTTGTCCTTTTTTCGCTGCGCTTGTGCATTAGTTGCATCAGTTTCAATCTGTCAATTTAATGTGCTAACCCAATTTCAGCCATCTTTGGCGTAAAAAGGAGAACAGGTTAGAGCTGTATGCGTATTGAATATTTGGCACATATCGGTATGCTGCATATTCAATGATCACGGGAAGAATTTATTGCTGTCGTCGTTTTGTTGATCGACAGCGTTTTGATCTTGCTTCACCACGGCGTCGATCAAGTACAATCCTTCTCTTCTCAATCGGTCTTGCTCATTGTAAGCTTCGTAGATCTCTTCTGACTGTCGATCTGATTTACTTTTAATAGTACGTTCCTCTCGTGTTCGACATGCCTCGTCAAATCACAAACCATGATCACTTCCAGCCACAGCGAACTGTGAGTGATCATCACTTTGAATGAATCGTGGGACAAGCCTGGGACAAGCTTCTAAACTCGGTGCATATCAAGGAATGTGTTCTTCTTCTTCTCTGATTGGCGCTACAGCCCGGGGTGGACCTGGGCCTCAACCAACATGCCTCTCCAGCCAGCACGATCTTTCGCCAGCTGCCTCCAGTTGCGCACACCAAGTTGGTTGAGGTCCTTTTCCACTTGTGTGCGCCATCTAGTGCGAGGACGTCCTCTGTTGCGCTGTCCCAATGGCTCGGTGTCGAAGACTCTTCGGGTCGGAGCTGTGGTGTCCATCCGCTCTACATGACCTAGCCATCTTAAGCGTTGGATTCGAAGACGCTTAACTTGGTGCATGCCGCTGTACAGCCCGTATAGTTCGTGGTTGAACCTTCTCCTCCAAACGCCATCAACGCAAACAGGACCAAAGATCGTACGCAGAACTTTTCTCTCAAAACAACCAACAGCTTCTTCATCCGCTTTCAAAAGCATCCATGTCTCTGCGCCATAGAGCAGGACTGGGATGATCAGGGTTTTATACAAGCTCAATTTAATGTTTCGAGAGATGGCTCTATTACTCAATTGCCTCTTGAGACCAAAGAAACAGCGATTGGCAAGAGTAATTCTGCGCTTGATCTCGGTACTGGTGTTGTTGTCCCTATTTACTCCGGAGCCTAGGTAGACGAAGTCCTTGACTATCTCAAAGTTTCTGCTGCCCAGTATGACGCTCTGTCCGAGACGTCGATGTTGTGCGTCCTTCCGTGATGACAGCATCTACTTTGTTTTGCC
Organism: Eristalis arbustorum; assembly: GCA_916610145.1. NCBI lineage: Eukaryota > Metazoa > Arthropoda > Insecta > Diptera > Syrphidae > Eristalis > Eristalis arbustorum. The sequence continues at coordinate 29,027,535 of OU744319.1, read as the reverse complement.
CTGGTTTATCGCTAGACCTATTTTAGCCGCTTCCGCTTCAATGCCAGCAAACGCCTCATTGACGGCTCGCTGTGTTCGTCCAATCACGTCAATGTCGTCCGCGTAAGCAAGGAGTTGAAGGGACTTTTGGAAGATCGTGCCTCGGGTGTTTACGTTTGAGTTTCGCACGATCTTCTCAAGTATGATGCTAAAGAAGTCACATGACAGCGTGTCGCCTTGCCTAAAACCTTTTTTGACTTTGAAGGTATCGGTGAGTTCGTTACCGACCTTGATGGAGCAGCGAGAGTTCTCCATCGTCATCCTGCACAACCTGACGAGTTTGGCAGGAATGTCGAAACTAGACATGGCGCTGTATAGCTCGTCTCTATGCACGCTGTCATATGCGGCCTTGAAATCGACAAATAGGTGGTGGGTGTCGATCTGCATCTCTTGGGTCTTTTCCAGGATCTGCCGAAGTGTAAATATTTGGTCTATTGTGGACTTTCCTGGCCTGAGACATCACTGATAAGGACCTATCAGGTTGTTGACAAAGGGTTTCAGGCGTTCACACAAAACGGCAGAGAGTATTTTGTGTTGCAGAGACCAATTAATGGTAAAAAAGATCTTAAATCTCAACAAACATTTTTTGTTGCAACGTTAACAACATTTGTGACGGCTTGTAAAACAACAAAATGAAAACCGCTTCTGATGGCGAATTGATAAAGGACTGCATGGAAAGTGTGGGCGATAAAATTTGTGACATTTCTAGAATCAGTTCATCTCATCGAACTATTGCCAGAAGAATTCACGACCTTGAGAAATTTATCGAAAACGATTTGAAAAGTATAACGGATAAATGGACTTGTGCTACAGATGCAGTTCAATTTGCTATTTTTGCCGACTGGCTCGAAGATTTAGTTTTTTTGGTAGATTTGAAGCTTACTTAAACGAAATATACAAACGTCCTTAAGGCAAAAATCAACTGATCACGACGATGTTTTGATACGATATTACAAACAATAAACTCTTTCCAGTTAAGTTCTAGATATTATGTACAGGCCCAATTAAATGCTTAGGTTGATTGAGTCTGGAGGAGAAGATTCAACCACAAACTGTACGGGCCATACAGCGGCGTTCACTTAGTTAAGCGTCTTAGGATCCAACGCTTAAGATGGCTAGGTCTGGATGGACACCACAGCTCAAGCCTAAAGAGTCTTCGATTACGAGTCATTGGAATAACGTAACAGACGACGTCCTCGAACGAGAGTGCGCACACTAGTGGAGAAGGACCTCAACCAACTTGGTGTGCGCAACTGGACTACTGTACTTGTATCAACAACTATTTTCAAGAATGAAGCATACTACATAAGTGTAAAATTAGAACCAATATATTGGATGAAAACCTTGAGGACTGTCTGGAAATTGAAACCACTTCAGTCGAACCAGAGATATTGATGGCATTAGTTTATCAACTTCACTGCCCAGAGACACAAAACAGTTTGGACACCCTTTGTTTAAGCATTCGATGACAAAAGTCTAGCCAGAGCCAGAACCTAAGCCAAAACGATCTAGCTATTTGTATACGTAAACTTCATAAAGTCAAGGGCTTCTCTGACGTTACCTGGATATCTTGACGCGGATAAGCCCTTGTGAGGGAACAGATTTTCAAAGTTATCACAATTAAAAGAAAAACACGTTTCCATTTATTTTCAATAAATTTATTTATAAAATATATACTAAACAGTGTATGCCAATATAAATAATATGTATCTTATTGAATGTAAATTGATATGTTTGCACGTGGATACACTTAAATAGTAAATTTCGAATGATATGTTGACGTTGAATATGCGTACATGATATGTGCTAATTTTATTCTTTTTTGTTTTATAAAATAAATAATTAGTTGATAATAATTCAATTTAAATGATAAGTATGTGATGCATTAGCAGAGAATAAATACGTAAGATTATGTTATTCCGCTCGCTTAAGTGAATACATTTCGTAAAATAATATAACAATATTAACATTTATATTTTTAGTAATTCGGAGACTGTTTATTTTTTGTTCATCTCTGCACCGTACCAACGGAGATGTGTGTTGATGGGAAATAAATATAAATTACAAATTTAACCTAATCAACAACAAGCATGAAAGAAATGCTAACAGGATATGTCCTCACCTCTTTGTCATTTGCAAAACTTAAACAAAAGGAAATAAATAGAGCCACCCCATCCGATTTGTTCTTGTCAGTTGCCACCACCTTAGTTAGTTTCTGGGTGTAGGAGTAAGTTTGCTGGGATTGCAATTGATAGACTGATAGTTGGACCGATAGTTGAAGGAGGAGGACTAACAAAGCAACAAGCGCGTCGTCTGTAAAAATACATTCTTCTCTGAAGCCAATCGATAAACACTTTAATTGACGGTTTAAGAAAATTGATAGACGTTCGATGAATTAAAAAATGCTAAATATTTTTATCACTCGCAATGGAAGTTGCTTCTCTTTTACAGATTTAAAATGACATACAAATCTAATTGAGTGCTACGCCTAAGCTACTGCTAAGTCAGAAGTTAGGCAAGAAAAACCTACTACAGAAAACATATTTGGGTTACAAAAAAGGGCAGCTGCGTACAAATTAATCACAAATAAATGGGTGCAATACCACACGTATCACAATGGGCCTACTCAGGCCTAAGTGTGACTGCTCTGCAGCAATCAGCCACTACAATACCACACGTGAAGCATTATTGCCAAATGCTAGTCGTTGCGAAATCATTTGCATACATTTCAATCTTTCCGGAAATAAACTAACAAACCAATGCCACATAAAGTTAGCACAACAAATCACTATTTGCAAAAGAATTGCAAATTTCCGACATGAGCTTAAAGAAAATAAAAAATTCCAGCATAAAGTGCTTCACTGCACATTCTTGGATTAATACTCTAGATTCTGTGCTGTTTAGTAGATCACAGATTGCCTTCTTGTGAGAAGTCGCCCGTTGACACTGCCGATATGAAGCCACTGGCAAGTAAGCTTAGGTCATCACATGGTCACTTCATTGCATGATAATGAGCTTGTTGCGTGTCCAGCTTGACATTTAACTAATGAAACACTTAAAACAAACTCAAGCTTAAATCAAAAAACAAAAAATAGTCAAGTAAATTGACCAAAACTGGCAGCCAGCTGAATATAACTCATGAAAACATATGAAGCACATCCTAATGTTATTCATGAGTTTCAATATCACCCATATATCCAGCAAATGTGGTAAATCATAGATCAACATGCATTTTCTAGTGAGTTGCTATAAGGTTGATGTGTATAGGAAGTTGTACTTAAATTCTTATGTCTCATTCATTGATGGACTTTGGATAGCAATGTACTAGATGATTACAAAAAAAAAACCAAAAACCTTACTGAATATCATGCTTAGACTATAAGATGGTTTACTACGATATTAGGTAACAACATAAGATCTCTGCTTGGCATTCACTGTAGCATATTTTATTATAGAATCGCCAGCTACGGTCAGGCGATAACCAGGCGTGACGGTCTTTTCATGCCTTGGTAACATATACCAACATCGATGACGCTATAACCTCTGGACCAAGCTTCTACAGCAATATTATTGTACTTGTGCTGTTGCTGAAGGTGCATAGCGTTTTATGCCGACTTCGAATGGAATAGTTTGAGAAGTTCTTTCGATGCATCCTTGTTTGCTACAGAATTTCTGATTGAAGCCTAACTTCACCCAGTATTGTAGCACCAAACTAAGCAAAAGTTACTAGGTCCCCTATAATTTAGAAAGTTTTTTGTTTTTAGGGAAGACTAATGGTACAGATTGGTCCAGATGCCTTTATTTTGTTGGGACAAGTCCAATCAATGTTTGTCAACATTTAATGCGTTCATTAGAGCTGATCTGATGTGGACAGAGTTGCAAAAAAAATACGCGAGAGATTACGTATGTGGTATATTTAGACATTAATCTTGATGGGAACGACATAAACTAACTACGGTTGTGTTATATTCCGTATATAATATTTAAAATCATAACTTTAGAGCTTAGTTTTGCTCCCTATTTTTTAGTTTGGATATAAAAAGTGGTGCAATGGAACACAAGTAAGGATATGGTATTTCACTTCAGTTGGCAGTGATTCAAAGGCGCTCGTCAACAAAACTTTTCATTTAGAGCTAGTAGTTCTGTGAAACACTTATGGTGCACCGCTGAGATCTACACATGTACTATCTAATCTTAAATGAATGCCCCGAAATTGGTTTCTAATGAATGCGAATGATTTCTGCAGAAGCTGCATGGATTGAGTCAACTACTCTGCTCGAGTAGCGCTCTGAAGTCGTAAGCACTTACACCTGGGTGGCTACTATTTCAATAGTCTCAACGAGCTAAACAACGTCAGGTCAGCGCAATCGCAAGCTCAATTTGTTTTTAGTGTTTGGAGAAGGCAATTCGCGTGGTATAACAATGGGCCAACATTGGCCTAAGTGTGAATGGAGCATTGAAGAGGAAGAAGAAGTCCTACAGAATAACATGATTCGCGCTACAACCCGTAGAGGGCCAGGGCCTAGCTTCTCAGCAACCACTCATGTTGTGCGTGCTGTTTGTCTGTCACGAGTAGAAGCAACATTTTCAAGCCGACTCCGAACGATCAAGTTTGAGAAGTGTTTTCTTGACGAAGGTAACATTGAAAAGCGTTTTCTAGAAGAAAGTATTTACTCTTTGAACATTGTCGGTGATTCGAAGGGTGGTGGACCATGAAAATTATTTTCTTGTCGCACAAACGAGCCTAGACGTCGAGGTTCAGGTGCGTTGAGGTCGACGCACTTAGCTACAACGACATAGACCACCACATAGAATAACATACAGTTCTTGCTAACCATAAAAATAGTGTGAAAAATTGGAATGTTATTCTAAATTTACAATAATAACTACAATTTCAGAATTTACAGTAAATAAAAATGTGTCATCTTAGCGGACAGCTCCAGCTTACATTTAATCGAGAAACAACTTAATACTGAACAAAAAATTGGGCAAGAAATGCGTAGGGGAGCGTATAGAACAAAGGGCTGACTAGAAATTCCACTGCGATTACTAAGTGCTGATAGAAATGATTCATATTTCTCAATAACCTCTTGTGCACGAAGAAGAAGCATCTGTGATTGAATTTAATGATACGTCAGATATTGGTCGAAAGCAGGGGCGGACCCCCAAGGATGTGCAAATGCATAGGACGCAAAGCGCTTAGGGGCGCAATATTAAAGCTAAATAAGTACTTTGTACTATGCATTTAAAAGCTCAGAAGACATTGGAGCGTGGGATTGCTGAAGCATAAGTCATTTCTGAGCCGGTAGGATATGAAAAGTTTAATTTAAAATGTTAAGTGTGTTGCTTATTGATTCTAGAAAAAAAGTAAACACAAGCTGCAACGTTGAAAGTGCAGCGTATGTTGGTTCAGATCAAACAACATACCGGCTCTGGCCAGAAGTGACGGCATTTATGAAATGTTTTCGGAGCGAGACATTCTCAAAAGTACTCGTTTTATTGCAGGAACTTATAAGAATTCTGTCAGAAGGCCAATACCAGCAAAATCTCGCAAATCAAAGCTCAGTCGATAAGTCTCTTGACGATGAAAGTCTATCTATTGCCCCGTGTTTTGTTGGTAAGAATTATAGGAAAAGAAAGAAGAAACTTACACTGACAGAAAATGAAGCTAATCTAATAAAAACTAGTTCGACTATTCCACTCGACAAATCTTGAAGAACATAAGCAAAAATTCCATAAAACGTACCTAATCTTAAATATTTCATGCGCACAATTTAAAACACAATCCAAAATGTTCCAACTACTGCTTGCGGTGACTCCTGTTTCATTTTCTGCAACTTTGTGAATCCAAAACATGAGCAATATCTGTCGTCAAGAACGATCAAAGATTTAAAAAAAAAAGAAACAAATGTAATAATCAGCAATTTTATTGAATAGAACGAAACATGTCGGCCCGAGGTTAGAGTCCGACTGTCATCGTTTATATTGCAAATCCGCTTTTCAAGTTCATTCCATGCACAAACAAACCAATTAAATATTGATCTGCTACACCCGGCAAGCAGTAACAGAACCAGCAGCAGGGTGCACTTGTCAGGAGCGTTGTTGAAAGGAGACGCGGAATGCGAACGAATGGTTTATGGCGGTGACGGTGATGGCGATGGCTACGGTAAAGAGTTACAAATGCTTAAAGGGTGTGTGTAGAGTGCAATCTCGGTTAACAATTGCATCCGTTTTTTTCTCCCTCTCTCTGATATTAAACAATGAAATTTAATTTTCCAATGACAGCACTGTGGCGGTGCAGGTGGTGCAGGTGGTGTCGGGGATGCCTTTAGATCACGTGGTGTTGATGGTTACAATGGTGGTGATGTCGGTGAAATGAATGCGGTTCTTCGCAGCTCAGTGGTACGTGATGATGTCGCCAAAAGTGTGCTTCGGCCACATGCACTCACAGCCGGAGGGCACAATCCTAGTCTCGGATTCCCAGCATTCGGTACCCTTGGCACGCCTCGTCAGATATACGGTTCGATTCAATTGGATACATGTGAAGCCGGCTTCGCTGCAGACCTTCAAATGAAACCGCAAAAGCAATAATAATTTAAAATTAGTACGACAGGGGAGTGTTGCAGTGGCAGTGTAGTGGACATTGAGTGAAATGGGACTCCATGCAGTTACCGCAGATTGTGCCACAAAACGCAACACAATGCGTTCATGCAGCACTACCAGTCGGCTCCTGAATGGAGAGAAAGTTATTTGCTCACCTTATTGGTTTCGGACATGTAGTCTCGGGATGGGGCATAGCTGTGGAAACAGGTCACTTCCTCGTAGTGATCTGGGCGATATTCATACGAAACGGTCTCCAGCGGTATGATGGTCCTTCTCGATGGGCACAGCGATTGGAAGGTGGTCTGGGGTTTTTTTTTTGAAGAAGAAACAAATCGCGTTGCATTGTTAGACGACTGTGACACCATTGAACGGATTCGGGTGTTGGGTGTGTAGGCGGACTTGTGTTTCTGTTCGTGGGTGGTGTGTGAGGGGAGGAGGAGGAGTAAAATTGTGTTTTTGAGTGTGTGTGGTTTTGTGGTATGCCCGAGTGTTGCCAGCTTACCTTGGGTTTGTGCAAGCGCATTTGGCTTCGTGTTGAACGACTGGTCAGGTCTCGACGGACGTTCTGTATGCCATAGGGAAGACTGGCCTCCAGCTCATCGTAGAATTCCATTTCACCGAATTTTGCTTGGTTCTCCTTTGTCTGGTCACTGTAATGGATACAATATTTGATTGTTCTTAGCATTTACAAAGAAAAAAAGATTGGAAGGGATTAATCCAATAAAGGATAGTAGGTTCTTCAGCTATTCCCTATTTATTTGCATCCAAATAATCTACCGTGGATTCAACAACAGCTGGCATCGTTAACTTGGTTACCAAGCATACGTTCGTCTCTGTGAACTCATCCCATCGGAATAGGATGAAAAATCTGCTAAATCTGATCTCAAAGTTGATGGGGAAGGAAAAATGTGGGTTAAAAAAGTGAATGGTCAGGAAGGGAAGCCAGAAACTTAATCCCTTTCAAAGCAGATTAACTCATTCGCATTCCGTTTTAGTTTAGCTGAAATGCAAATGAATCGCTGCTATGGATTCTATGAATTTGTGTCACATGTTTCGTGGCTATAACTGATACGTATGATTCATATGTGTGCATATTTGTAAGTTTGTGGACTGTACTTTTTCCAGAGACGAAGACAGTCTCTGAAGAAAAAAATTGGGTGATAGGGTGAAAAGCGTGGTATGATAATGACAAGCTTATGTACTGACTTAAAAATGACAACTCACTGCTTAATTTGGGACACACAGTCTTGGAATGAATTTTGTGATTAAACAGGCATTTTTCTTATAGAATATAAAAGTGTTGTGTAATCCCATCCAAATGCGTCATAGTTTGTTTAGTAGGGTGCGTTGATTTTTTTTCAACCAGACTGTCACAGCTGATTGAGTTGCGACTTGGGGTCCACTTATATTCTGCTTGGGTCCGTTGTGCTATCACTATCCGGTTGATACACGGATTTATTTGGCAGGAATCCAATTAATAATAATAATAATAATGTGGGTGGCGCTACAGCCCATAGAGGGCCAGGGCCTAGCTTCTCAGCAACCACTCGTGTGCGTGCTATTGTTCTCGCACGAGTGGAAGGGACCTACAGTTTTACGCCGAATCCGAAAGGCCAAGTTTGAGAAGCATTTTCTAGACAGGAAATACTCTTTGAGCATTGTTAGTGACTCGAAAGAGGTGGAGCCGTGAAAATTATTTCTGTAGCTCAGAGCTGGAATCGAACCTACGACGTCGAGGTTGGGGTCGACGCATGTACCCACAACGCCACGGGCCACCACAGGAATCCAATTAACACATTAAAAATACCTAGTGGCTCATCTTGACTAATCTACTACATTACTAAGTTTGAACCAGTTGACTTAGAAGCAGCAGGGTGGCAAGTTTGGTTGCGTGCCTGCCCTAGGTTATAGGCGAGTTCCAGTAAAAGTAAAATTGAATATACTTCTATCATGTTTTCAAATCTGATCCAAAGAGTTCGTCTAAGTAAGCTGACATTTCGCTGGCAGCCCTATAACCTAACCTACGTAACCGCTTGACTTTTGATGTTTGATATTTCTTCTGGGCTTCGGAATGAGTTAGTTGCCTATCGACCTTATGCTTGTTTTTGCAGTGGTTGGACAGAGCGTATAGAATTCTATCTGTATCATTTGTGCACCACCTACAGAAGTCATTTGAGCGCCTCCCATTGTACTTACGTGTGAATCCAACATGCAGTCACCGTTAGTAATGCCTACCAGGTTCCTGATTTCTATTCTGTACAGACGTTGGAATGTACTTGAGTTTTTGGATTAATTGAATGCAGGAAGTGCAGATATGCTGTGGGCGAGTTTGTGGACTCCTACCTTTGGGGCTGGACGAAACAACTGATTCTTGGTGTTCTCGAAGCACGTTGGATACTTGATCCTCTATGAAGGGCAAGTAAATGGCGGAATACTCGCAAACATAAACATTGTCAGCCGTACAAAGGTGAAGGGTGACCAGACAACAATGAGATTTTTCAATTGTCATGTTTTAACATTTGTCAAAGAACCGAATATTCAGCAAGGTTTGCATTGAGGCGGTTTGGTCTTAAATAGTCTTCATCATGATTTCTGTGTACAGAAAATTCCTCGGTCCGTAGAAAAGATTCAGCGTGAGTACGCCTTTTGGAAGTCAAGCCACCAGCCAGGACTTAACCCGAATTTTCATGCGGTTGGATATCTTTACGCATAAAATTGTCGTGAAACAGGAATTGAACTCGAACGACCATGGGCAACACCGTTAGCTCAGAAATTGGGCACTGGATATGTTAGACAAGCTTATGGATTTTGACCAATAATTATTTATTGTCGGAACATGCCTACTTTTTGCTAAGTGACCAAGCATCAATCCATCCACAAGGTGTGACTTTTGCCTGCAGTAACCGACTTTTCGTGACCAAAGCTTGACAACATCCCTGTATCCGATCGGACAATATGGCGCCACATGTCATACAAGCGACGCAACGCTATATGTTGTAAAGACGATGTTTGGTTACTGTGTCATCTCATGAGGGATCTAAGATCATGTGAATTGGCATAACCCGCCAAGTACGATACACCAAACTGCGTTAAAAAGAACACCACTTGGAACCAGTTCAACATTTAATAAGCTATTGCAGAAATAGCTATTGAGAAGCTATTGAGAAATAGGCAGGTAAGTAGATGTGACTGGCAAGATCCCAGGGTAAATTGTCTCACTTAGAAATCAAAGGTCCTTTGTGCTGTCACTTACGTCGGCTTCTCCCGATACTCTTCATTGATTTGCAAAGACTTTCTTCGCACTTAATCTCTGTTGATCTATACAGTGGTTTTAAGAACCTCAAGAATGTCCTTTATGTCCAAGCTGGCTATGTCCTCAAGGTAGTAGAGGAAAATAGACAATAAATTGCTGGAATAAGGTCGCACGTATTTTACTGAGTCATCAAAAAATTGGATTTTTTTGACCCCTGGCAGCCATCGAGGCTAAGGTATTCTAAGCGCCATTCTTGCGCACCGTTCTTTGGTTAACTTAAATTTCTTATGTTCACCCTGTACAAACATACAATCTGCCACATCGAGCAAATGAACACCAATTCTCTAGTTACGATGGACTTTGAATCGGCACATCCTGTTTCTAGAGAGAGAGTGCGAAACTGAATATGCCTTTTTATGGCGATCAGTGGTCGCGGGGCAACTTAGTCTTTGAATCGGATCAAGCCCGGAATCAAGCCCTCCATAGGTCGCTGGCCTGTGAAGTAAGTGAGTTCATTTCAGATCATAGCTGTATTTTGTGCTGTTATCGTCACATGATGGAACACAACCCCCATTCCGCCAGCTGGCCGTGCTCTCAACACCCAACCATTATGCATGAGTGGTTAGGCACACGAGTACATTCAAAGTCCATTCAAAGTCCTATTTGTCTACAATCTTATTTAAGTTTGTTCTTAACCAGAATTCATCAAAGATTAAATGCTCCGTTTTCTAAGAAGAACTTATTACTTTTTCTATTTTAGGATTCGATGCCGTCAATCAGTCGTGATTCTATATTGGGACGTGCACACATTCTGGGAATTTATTCGCACTTACCCATCGTCGTTCTGATCCTTCAGCAGTGTACTTGACACCGACCTTGATCCCGATGACTGATACATATTCCTGCGACCGCCCTTGGCATTGTTACGCTCCTTGACGTTGCGATACTGCGAGTCCTGCTCGTACTTCGCACGTAAACGCTGTAATTTGTCAAAATCGAACGGCTGCTGTTGATTGTGTTCAATTCGCATCGAGACGTCTCTTGACACGTCGCCATAATCGTCGTCATCAATAGCATTTGCGATGGCCACACAAGTAGACACACTTACGGCCAAAATCTGCAAAAAGAAAGGAAACCGAAATTAAAGGATATCCACAACCCCACCTCCACCCACCCGAAACATCGTGTCGCTTGACAACTGAACAAACGGATGTGGTTTGAAATGATTAACAAAAAAGACAAGGGATGATGCAAGAAGCAAGGAAGCGACCGGAAGAGGCCCAGAGAATCGGACAAACGTAGTGAATTGGCCTGTCAACCGCATTGGTGTGCCCACTCTTGTCGTTTGCTTCGCATTCGTTTTTATTTGACAAAACGTCGGCAGCATTACTGGCTCGAAGGAGGCACACCATCGAAAAGCAGGAAAATTCAAAAAGGAAGTGAGCGAAAAAAGGGGGAAGAGAAAACGTGAAATAAGCGAGGGCACGCTGATAAAAAGGTCCTGCACGTCGGCTGTGTCCGAGAAGGAAATGTTTCAGCCAACTTTCACAAGGGACGTGAGCTGACGTCGCTGATGACTTTCACGTGGACCGCACCGAAGAAATGTGTTACACAACACAAAAACCGGAATGTATGATAAAAATAAGCAATAAGAAAGAAATTCGAAGTGGAAGTGAATTTCTTCTTCGTTTTGTCAACACTCTCTCGTGTGGAGGGCGCTGGTAATTGGACGTGAGCGAGGGGCTGTGACAGGGCCGACTGTGTACGCGACAGAGAATGATTTTGATTCTATTGTTAGACGGACACTGTTGGGCCGGACTGGAACGCTAATGAAGGCAGGACTGAGTGCTTCTGGAATTTACGGCCATGCCTTCAACAGATATGATAATTGCAGATGGCTTAATTATGCTCCGAGGTTGCAATTAATTCGAAAGGAGTGTGCGGGACACTGGCGGGGATCACAACGAGCTGAATTTATTGCAATTATCATTTGTGCCTTCATCTCCGATTCCGAGGAACGGAGGACTCGCGTGCCTAAGGCGGAGTAGGTTATTTCAGACGCGATGGCTCTTTTTCTTCTCGAACCAGGCGACTGCGATTCGAAGCTGGGCTTTTGATGGGATGAATGATGTATCCTTTTGAAGTCAAGGTCTCCTGTCGACCATCTGCCCTGACCATTACTGAAGAAGGATACTACAACGTTTCAGTCAAGAGTACTTTGGGCGGCTTGAGACAGTTTGGCCCTTCCGTTGGTGATCGTCACATTTCAATTAACATTCAAATGTAGAGTAAGAGAGGGGTTGGTGTGAGTATTGCTTTAGCATGAAGGCTGCTCTATACATCACAGGAAGATCCACAAAACCACATGTCGGACATAACCTGTTGGAATGAGACACCGCCAGAACCCAGAACGACATTGGGTTGAGACTATACACGTCATTTCAGACTTTATTTAGCAGACGTTGAGTTGCAGTCTTGAGACTCAAGACACTTCCACTGTGGCCCGAATCCAGCATCAATAAAATTCTTCTCACCAACAGCTGTAGTGTTTTTCAGACAACGGCCAGATCAAAGAGTCACTAGTCCTGGTTCAAGAACGAGGCGATAATCAAAAGGGACTATCTGTTCGGACAGCAATGTTGTTTTCTACTGAATAACATTCCTGAACGCACTCGACATCTTAAGCAGATGGCTGATCAGTCTTGGTACTCAGACATGTGACATAGCGATGATAATGCTTGGTGTGGTGTAACTTTCTAAAGAGGGCAGCGAGGTACATGCGTCATTTGGGACTCGCAACGACACCGCATTTGCGTCTCACAGTACTCACAACTGAATTGAGTGGTGTACATTGTACACCCACGTGCTGCGTCACCACCAGACACAATTGTGTCCTTCACATTGTTTGTTATTGAACAGTGCTCACATGCGTCATTTTGAAGCTGATTAAACTCTAAAGTAATATGCCAAACATAGAATAATCTGATAGAAAATCATATCTAAATGAGATTAAAATGTTTTAAGGAATATGGAGTGTTGCTAGCAAGGAATGCCATGACCGGCAACAGAAAAGACCAGAAAATGTTCCATTTGTTAACCGATGGTAACCCATAGTTTTTGGACACACTAGGCTAGAAACTATTCGTTTCTTTTCATAAACCTCCATTGCTGCAAGCCAAGCGCGAACTGTAGATTGAGTTCTGCGAGAAAAACGCACCCGTGGGTACGGAACTTTTTCAGCACCACACTGACGCCGTTAGATTTAGATTAGGACAGTAAGCTTTGCTCCGCGAGTCCCCTTACGGTGTCTTTTGATGGTAAAGGCATAGACTTTGAACACAACATTTCCTCTTCATGTCTTTTCTTCTCTTCTCTTTTCTAGTTTTAGTTGTCCATCAGTGGTCTGAGCAGAAAGAAGAAAGCAAACTTCAACGCATGCTCTCTTATTTCTGAGTCTGAGTAGGGTTATAAGACTTCCTCCCTCTTACTAGCTTTTCCTATCGCCCCCTTCTTTCATAGCTAACTAAAGACACGGATTTCAAATGAGTTCAAATGAGTGGTGAACTTAGAAGTGGACAAAAAACCAGCTTATCCTGGCGAGCTAAGCTGGTCCTCGACTCTGAAACTATCCGCTTAGCCTGCTTCAAAAAATTGAAACCATCGTACCAGTCAGTCAACACAATCAAGAATGCGCACGAAACCAATGGGGCACATAAGTGGCAAAGGACAAAAGGGTACACAATTGGCCTGGGCTCGAACTGGCGGGAGAGGCTTGCTGGTTGAGGCCCATGTCTACCATTCGAAGAAGAACTTATTGCAGGGAGTGATTTGTTCGCTGTTTTGATTTTCAATGTTAATTTGATCCCAACATCAAGTGATGACTGGATTTGAAAACGCGACAAGAGCATGCTGGGACTCGAACCGGGGACCTTCTACTTGGCAGGCACTCAGTCAACTGCGCCATATTGTTGTTTCTAAGTCAAGTGGAATGAGTGCAAAACCAAGTATATGCTGTCCTCAAAAAAGGACATACAACATCGACTTCTTGAACGGAGCGTCACAATGGGCAGCTATAACTTCGAAGTAGTCAAGGAATTCACTTACCTCGGCTCCGGAAAAAAACTGTACTAAGGACAACTCTTGCCAACTGCTGTTTCTTCGGGCTCAAGAGGCAATTGAGTAATAGAGCCATCTCTCGAAGAACCAAGTTGACTCTATATATGACTCTGATCATCCCAGTCCTGCTATACGGCGCGGAGGCATGGACAATCTCGAAAGCGGATGAAGAAGTACTTGGTCTCTTTGAGAGAAAAATTCTATGTACGATCTTTGGCCCTGTTTGTGTTGACGAGTTCTGGAGGAGAAGATTCAATCACGAACTGTACGGCCTGTACAGCGACATGAGCCTAGTTAGTCGTCTACGGATGCAACGCCTACGGTGGCTAGGTCATGTAGAGCGTATGGACACCACAGCTCCGGCCCGAAGAATCTTCGAATCCGAACCTGTCGGGCAACGCAACTGAGGACGCCCGCGTTTAAGGCGACGCACCCAAGTGGGGAAGGACCTCAACCAACTTGGTGTGCGAAACTGGAGACAGCTAGCCAGAGATCGCGCTAGTTGGAGAGGCATGTTGGTTGGTCCACCTCGGCCTGTAGCGCCACACAAAGATAGAAGAAGTCAAGTGGTTATAACCCAGTAATGTAGTGGATTAATCAAGATGAAAAAGCAGGTATTTTTAATGTGTCAATTGGGTTTCTGACAAATTTATCGGTGTATCAATACCGTATAGTGCTAGCACAGCGGATCCAAGCAGGATATTGGATTCCAAGTCACAACACATTCGACTGTGAAATATGTCTTCAAAAGAAACCGTTGATACACCTTCATATAATGATCGTCTGTTAGTAGGTCCAAAACTACAAGAATATTTTATAGTCGACATCATTCTGTTCTGGGGGAGATTTCAGTACACATTTACAGCCGGATCGGGAAGATGGACCTAACGAAAAATCACAGTATTGTATTGATACAGTTAAGGAGGAGAATTTCAAATATGGACGCCACGTCACTGTATGACACTCATAATGAGGTTACCCTGACTTCTGTGCCTGAGAGGCAATCAATCTCTGGCCACTCTCGTCTTTTTAAAGTTGGTACAAGGGAAAATGTGGTAGTTATTAATAACCTCGACGTCGTAGGTTCGATTCCTGCTCTGTGCGACAAAAATAATGTTCACAGGCCCAGCTCTTTGAATACACTGACAATGCTGTCTAGAAAAAGCTTCTCAAACTTTGCAGTTCGGAGTCGGCTTAGAACTGTTAGTCCCTTCCACTCGTGAGTGAACAATATCACGCACAACACGAGTGGTTGCGGAGAAGCTAGGCCCTGGCCCTCTACGGGCTGTAGCGCCACCTATATTATATTATTATTGCGATTGTCTTAACCTTATTCAACGGCTGGACGGTAACAGAATCTGAAAGACGCTTTGTGGTTGCAAATTCAAGCAAAATACATTTACGATTTCTATTTCGATCAAGTTTGTAATACTCAAAGTACCTTGTCGGGATCCAAGGACGAAATGCGATTGCGGTCTCATGTCCTCGCTTTTTCTCTCTTCTCAAAAGCCACCTTTCTGAACGAAATACAACGCCGCATCGAATGTCCTCAGTGGGAGATATTGCACGACTGATTATTTTTTCATAACATCGTCAAGTACTGCACTATAAGTCTATCATAACTTGTAAAATGTTCGTCGAGTTTGTGAATTGTCTGCATGGACCGCATTTTTAGCATTGGTTCATGAAATTAAATCCAACGCCAACAAATCACTCGCTCTTTCCGGCCAGACGACATCACCAAAACACGAAAGCAACATCATCGAGGAAAATTATCTTCAAATCCAGGCAACGAATTGGATGACAAATGAATTTGCAAAATAACCCGCGTGGCGTGTTTACATTTCAAAACTTTCTCATTGTCAATGCACATCCTTATGCGAGTACACAAGTCAAACTTGACAATGACTGTGAGAATGGCTTTTGTGAATCCGACAAGCATGCATCGTATCAAATGCCAAATTTGTTTGCACACAGTCTGTGTGCAGAGTCGCAAGGAATTTTTATGAAGACGCATTACACAAAGATGTTGGAATCATCTTCAGGCTCATGGTCATCTCTCGCCCTCGATTGTACTGGTGTAGTCCTTATTTGCAAGGAGATACCCCGTAAAGGGATATTAGATATTTTTGCTGGAAGAGTTATAGAATGAAATCTAACTTGCTTTATCTGATCTGTGTCTTCTCTGTGTGTGGAACTAGGCCAAATCACGTTATTGGAATGGAAGCTCGAATGGTATACGTAGATGGCGAGGACAACGAGGACAGTCGTCTCCATTTCCGTAGCCTCGCTGCGGAGCAAATAAACTTTGTTTAAGTTCGGCATTAGAGCCTGTAAGGCGAAGGATTCTTGTACAAGCAGCCACCCACACCCACACACACTGGAGTGGTGGAGGACACCGAGGGGTATTCTAAAACTGAAAAACCAATTCAATTTGAGTCCTCTTTCAGTGATGATGCAGTTCAAGGCGTGCTGATCCGGGTCTGAGAACGAATCGGAAGAATGCCAAGCGTTGGGAGGACGGGACGGGCGAATGAGGAACAAACTTCCACTGTCCCATGAAGAGAGGGCAAAAGTTGTTTTGTTAAGAAGGCAGCGGCAGCAGCAGCAGCAGAGACGAATAATGCAAAGGAAGGTCCTTGCAGCGAGAGGAAACTCTGCTGTATCTTCTTCACGTTCTTATGATTTCGCTTCTTTTTTTGCTTCGTTTGTTTTCCTCCCTTCTTGGTTTGAAAATCACGTCAGGTTTTTGTCTGTGCTCTGCGGGTTTTTTTCCTAACACTTCTCTCCTCGGACTGTATGAACTGCAAAAAGGATAAAATCGTGATAAGTGCCCCGAAAACGAACATCACCGCCATCAATTCCAAGTAGCAGGACTTCATAGCGCCGAGGCGAGATACTTAAACGGAATCACGACAACTGCCGGAGAATATAAAGAGTCTGACTGTCGTCTACTTGTTAGAATGGTTGTGGGTGATTGTGTGGAATGGAATATTCCTCTGCAATATCCTTTCTTCTTGACCAAGGCAGGGAGAAAGCGAAAATCCTTCGTTTGTGTAGGAATGAAAAATATATTTCTTTTTAATTTCGCAAAAGTTCTTCCCTTCAACGGCGGCCACAAGCTGAAGTATTCAACATTTTTCCTTGTCGCCGGTGTTTTTTTTTTGTTTCTTTGCGGGCAGTCACTGCCACTAAGAGGATCCTTTTCAGCGAGCTTTGGAATGGGGCGTTGACGGCGGTTGGTGAATTTAAATTTCACTAGACACGACCTCTGTTGATGATAATTATTTGAGTGAGTTTCCTGTTGAGATTTTGTGAGAATTGCATCAAAACTTTGTAAGTTCTAAATGCTTTAATTTGAGGTGGAAATGATGACGCTGCGTTGTCGTTGTTGGTCCGATGTGGGTGGAATGTTTTTGCACACGTTCTTTTTCGTTTTCGTCGGGTGGTCTGTGTTTTGTTCACAGAAACACGAACGAGTAACCGCTGGATTAGACTTGTGGTATGCAAATTGGCGAGCGTGGGAGTTTTTAACGGTGTCATGGGATCTGTTGGAGTCCTTTATGGAAGCTTTTGTTAAGATATGCACAAGTGATGTAGGGAAGGATGACCCGATAGGAAGGATAGGAAAAGAAATTTAATTGAGCCAACCGTGTTTAAGATATAAAATTGATGTTGAAACTACTTTCTTGATTTTAAAGCTACTTTCATGGCAGTGTGTGTAGACATGCGCTGGTGTGTGTATTAATCGATCCTGAGAGTTTGGAGTGCATCCTACAACATTGAGATTTCGACCGCAAAATAAGAACAGCGGCCCTATTAGGCTTACCAATGACTCGCGCACACCTGTTTCCATGTTTTCTTACGTGTATTAATCGATCATGATGCAATGGAAAGCATATTTGAATTGACGTCTCGAATTCGTTGGTTAAGCTTTAAGCAGTCGGTCCGGCAAAACCTCACTTGTTAGGTTCGAGCTCGTTGTCTTGATTGAATCGCGTGAAGTCTCGTGATAGCGTCAGCCAATTGATGAAGGCTGTCGCCAAGAAATTATCCAGTCGCCAATCTATGCTTTCCAACTTCGAGCGTCGCGTCTTTGGTCTATAGACTCTTGTTGTTGAATTCCAGGAGTTGACTGCAACGAATGGGGCTAAGGACAGAATAGCACGGTCTTCTGCTAGTTTCTTCCAGCCACGCACGTTCAACTGATAGAAGTATTTTTTCAGCTGCGTGCGACACCGGAGGCGTGGTCTTCATTCTCCGCGTTGCCGGGCCGGAGCAAAGTGTGTGTATTCGCTCTACTTGACTTAGCCATCTGGGACGAGCGACTCTAACTCGTTTGACCAGATTCACAGTTTCACAAGCACCAGTTGGTGGTGCAGACTCCTTTCTCCAATCACCAGCACTACATACAGGACCAAGGTTTATTCGAAGGAATTTTCTCCCGAATCGTCCAAGAATCTCCTCGTCCGCTTTAGTTAGTGTCCATGCAAGATTTGAACTATTGAGGTCATATATAGGTACATTGTTCTTCGAGAGAGGGCTTTATTCCGATTGGAAAGCATCATCCTTTATTTTACATCCGCTGTGGTGTCGTTACTTACGTTAGTTTCAGACCGGCAAACCAGTGCGGTCCTAATGGCGATGTTGCGATGAAAAGGTCGAAAGGGCGACATATTTGTGTCTGTAGCACAGCCAAGCTATGCTCGCTTCCAAGGTGGTTCAGGAAGGAAACATTTCTCTAATTGTCAGTTACCGAATCAAGCGGGATGACATCGATGAGGAAACTTGCTGCAACCTTCGGCGACACCTTTAGAGAAGATGACGACATTGCAGAACATTTCCTCTGCCACTGTTAGCCATTCAATGTTGATGAAGTCAGAGCTGATGATGTAGGCTCCAATCACAGAAGCGCGAGTTGGTATTCCTCAGGAAGACTAAGACAGTTTAGCAAATGTATGTAAGTTGCTGCTTGGAATGTTCCACTGTGGGATTAAGAAATCTCCGAAAAAGTTGAGGATGGGCACCAACTAAAGCGAACGAGGAGATTTTTGGTCGCTTGGGGAGGAATGTTAAGCTAAGCCTATGATTTTCTTTCACGGTTGACTAATTGCAAGATCGATCCATCGGTAAGCATTCGCTTCAAAGGGCACTGACTACCCACTTCTACGTCCATTCGGATCACCAATCCTTCGTCCATTTGGTACTAAATGGAATGAAGCTATCTAGGTCTGCGATGGATGTTCTGCTCAAATGTTGTTAAAATAGGGGACTGCGAGGGACTAATTTCAGCGAGACAAACCTAGGTGTGATGTGCAAGGCTCAGTTTTATGACTGCAACATCCGAGATATAAACTTTGAGATGTCAGAAACAAGTAGCTTTCATTGCGCCTCTTGTCTTTAAATGTAAATCAAGCTTGACAGCAATAAAGTGTGAGTGGCATACCATTAAAAGTCCTTACAAGGCCATTGTGTATGGAATATAACATCGTTCATATGTGTGTCGGGGCTTTTCTATGGCTTACATTTGAAATGTAAAATTTTCCATCACTCTGGCGCACCAATTGGACCAAGAACAAGGGTTAGGTTAGCTTTGACAGCCGCTTCGACTTCAGAAAGACTGATCTCGGTTTCCTACTCACACCACCTTCAAGTGAGATGATCATACCCTCGAAAATCCCATGCAGGGTTTCCAATCTGGCGCGAGCTGTATGAAACGAAGCACCCTTCTGTTGCGCTCATATATCGCAGGTGTCCATATAATCCATCGGTTTAGTGTGCTCGCCTCTGATGGTGATGGTCCGGCCAACATGGTTCTTGGTTCTTAAAGAAATAAAGACAGATTGAGTTGCCAGAGCTAAATTCACACCACACAGTGACTTTTTCGGGATGTTTTGGATGTACTTAGATCGCTCCAAGTTCAACAATTTTTCTGTTGACGCACACATTTATTTGGAAATGAATAATTTTATCATTTCTACGTGCTGTTGTCGTTTCAGGACAGACATCCAATTTGACAGATGTAGCATCATCAACATGGCCGCCATCAAGTGTTAAAATTCGGAAGTCTTTACTGGAAACCCTTTAGATTGCGCACTGTTGTTAAGTAAATAACCAAATTAAGAAATATGGTTCTGTTTCAGCAAGAGTACAAGGGGAAAGGTCGAATTAAGAACATCATACCAGCTGTACTCGTCCCATGATTCAGACGACTTGAAAGACTCCTATTCCACACTCATTGCATACAAACATCAATCTCTCTGTCGAACTAGAAAATGCTCAATCCTCCCTCGGTTTCTAACCATAATTTTCACGCACAAATATACGCTATAAATACGCTTGCCTAAAAAAGTAGTTCATCTCTCATCTCTAGTCTCCTTTCTTTCATTTCCAGACTTGAGGCCCCTCGACATCACTCCTGTAACACAACAAAACAAATCCCAAAGATTGCGCCTCCCCTCAACAGTGAACCTCAGTCACGTTCAAGAAGAAAGCACTTCCCTTCCACAAACCGAATAGGTTTCACCGCCAACTTCAAAGAACTTTAACGAGATAAACGCTCAAGAATCGATCTGCAAATCTGATGTCTTAATACGTCCAGATTTGTGAAATTAATTGCTAACGTTGCGAAGTCGACATCTGTTTGTGGCTCACGCCATACGTCCTCCGGCACTCTGCAGCCCTGGCAAACAGCAAACGCACATATGCCCGAAAGAAGCAAACTCTCGCCAACTAATTTATAGTTCACAATAATTATTGTTGTATCGAACTTCCTGGTGGTGCTTTCGGTTTTTCTATCCGAGTCCTTGCCGACTCCTCCATCCCGAACGTCGAAATTTCTGTGTTTGAGCACTCTGCGATGAGACACATTGGACCACATGCTAGTTGCGTCCTCCTCCTCCTCCACATCTGATTGGTAAGGCATTTCCCTCGATGGTCCTTCTGGTGGACTGGTCCTTCTAATGTCAGTCATTAGATCGTAGACGTGACAGTACGGGCGGCGACCAATAAGCTTTTGCAAGCGTTCTACGTCCGATAGCTGCCACTTAGTGCTGCTGAACGGTTTTTTGCATGTGCCATCCTTGGCTGTGGGTTCGCTCTCTCTCTCGTGGTGCGATGTCCGAAGCATGGAAGGATGAAATCCATTAATTACTTTTTGCTCTTCGAAACTTTTTTTATTCCCTGTCAAAGATTGTCCTTTCGTTTCATTTGGTCTCGTTTGGTGGAAATCAGATTCCATTTACGCTTAAGTTCTGACCGTTTGCTTCTTAACTCATTCCTTTTTGAGTGTCCTTTTGCATCTTGTTCGGGTTTCTCCGGTTTTTTGTTTGTTTTGTTGTTTCGTTGGACATCTGCTTTGGTGGACAAGCTGGTTTTTCTTGTGGATAAATTATTCGAGCGGATATAGGAAGCGTTGTAGTAATTCGGATTTTGTTTTTAACACTTCTCCGTCGAGGAAGAAGAAGATTGAATAAGTTTGTCGACCATTGTCGCTCTGATGAGGCGGAAAAACGGATTAAAATTGATTGCAAGAAAAAAGCTTAAGATGCTTTGGGTAAACGTCGCTGCATCACTAAGTGATGTGAATTGCAAGAGATTTGTGCATTCTGTGCAGCAAATTTAAATACGTTACTTGCTGGTGAATAGATTTGGAGAGATCTTTAATCTGAGACAGGAAGGGGAAAATCGAATCAATGGAAACTTGTATTTCTGATTTAGGTTATTGGGTCGGCTTTTAAGAGTTAAGTCTATATTCATCATCTGTACTGTGTCTGTACACCGTAGGAAAGGAATTTGTATCCGTCGGGGCAGACGTGAACTTTACTAGTGACATGTTACACGACCCCCTTGACAACCGATGGTACTTTGATTTTTTTAAACTAGGGCTAAACTCAAGTCTAGAAGGATCATGATATAAAACACTCATCATTTTCCAGCCCAGCTTGATGCAACAGAAAGCTGAACGATAAGCAAACAGTAAAACCGATTCATGACGACTTAGGTAGAACAGATTAACAGTTGTGGATGTAGTCCGGAAATCCGTCGACTACACTGCAGGGATGAGAATGCAGAACCTCGAAAGTGAAGCAAATTGCCTCACAAAATTATTGAATTTTTTAGATATACAAAACGTGAAGCAGATGTAAAAAGTATATAGAAACAAAATATTCATTTTAAAACTCCTTGTCAACTACCACAGGTGTCCTCACTTTACCGCCCAATAGTTATAAAATCCTCCCCTTCTACTGGGTGTGTTAAATTTCAAGGCATGGGCGGAGCCGGTATATGGGCTGTGGCACAAGTGGGCCTATGGCGCCTTGGCAATAGAAGAGGTGCTACAGAAAGTGGCGAGGAAATATAAGTACAAGCACAGTAAATGAATAGAGTTAAAATAATCAAAGGAGAAACAAGTTGCTACGTAGCAAATGATAAACATTAATATATGAAGTAGATCTACTACATATGAAATAGATTCTCATCGCTGCTACATCGAGTGTAGGTCGGCTTAAGAACCAAGTCATCGCGGACATAAGACAACTTGGTTCTGATGTCTGGACGAAACATGGCCAGGACCGTCAACGATGGTCAACCCTCTCTGGTGGTGGTACTGCAGCAAACAGCGTCCCAGTGCTTCACCCTGGAGATGACAGAGAATGGAGGAAGCACAACTTCACCACCATTAACCAACACATCCAGGGTTAATTACTGGTTGCTCTCTCATATTTCTCTCATTGCTCAGTATTAGAAAAAATACAAAACAATACACCGATCCAGTGACTGACACGCCAATAATACGCAGTTCTCTGTCGATATCTCCCTTGGACATTTCAAGAGGGTGAATTATTGAATTTTTTCATCGGAAAAAATCTCAACAAAAGTTTGTTTAAGTATCCAAATTAATGATTTCAAAGCTTTTCTCTGCGAATCAATCATTTTCTCCGCGAACTGTCTAACTGAGTTCGTAATACACAAAGATTGAAGTACAATCCACAACCACCACGATCGAAAAATTCGCAGTTAAGTCTCAGTTTGCACCCGTAGTTCTCTGCGAATGAGAACACTCCATATGAATGGATTGTAAGAGTTTGCGAAGTTCGTGGCGACCTCATTTGAACGGGCCTATATAACTCAATTCTGCCATCATTTCTTGTCTGAGAACGCTAATCGCAAATTTGTCGCCAAGCAAATCGTCACCAAAATTGCTGTGTGTGCAAGCCGCTAATGTTCAGCGGTCGCTTTTTCGAAAGGAAGGGGATGCGCTTCCACCTTGTGCGCACGTAGCATGAATGTCCCCATTATCACGACTGTCAAGGCCTGCGTTAATCGCGATTCCATCAAGTTGGCAGCCGCTGTGTAGACTCCAAAAACTTGCTTGGTTGCGTCTAAGCATAACTCCTGTTGCGTCCCTGTTTCAGCGCAAACTTCAAACCGAACTTTCATTCGAGACTAGACGTGTAAAGTGTTAGGCTTGTCATTGTGAAAAACTATTGGATCAACGCTCGATGAGCATGCTTAAGTTGTCAAATGGTGATTGGGTGGTA
The DNA here is from genome assembly GCA_916610145.1 of Eristalis arbustorum. Classification (NCBI taxonomy): domain Eukaryota; kingdom Metazoa; phylum Arthropoda; class Insecta; order Diptera; family Syrphidae; genus Eristalis; species Eristalis arbustorum. Next base: position 29,003,982 of record OU744319.1, on the reverse strand, counting down.
GATGCGCTCACCGCTTGTTATGAACTGATTTTGGTCGACTTAAACCTTAACTTGAACGATTTTATATTCCTTTCCAAGCAATGAATTGAAATGGACAGTCGATCAAGATCTAAATATTTAGCTTTTGTTTAAATTACGGAACTCGGAACAGGCAAAATGGACGACCATACAAATTGAATTATTTCAAACCCTTTCACGTGCACTGCAACTTTGCGTGAAGATAAAACACATTAGTGGATCGCAAATAGCGTCGCTTTAAAACTTCGAAAATCACTCCTGCACATCTCTTACACATTCTAAGCACTTTCCTATCCTCAGAACGTGCCCCCTTTGAATGGCATTCCAATCAGCTTCCTCCGGAGTGGTCATAGTCATTATAACTTCTAGGTGTTTGCCCCGTGCACATTCCCCTTGCCCGGCTGTCCGCTATTGCGTATTTGCTTGTGGAACAAACGAAGTGATAAAGTTTTACACGTGACGACAAAGCGCATCCATCCAAACGAATCTACCGGCGACCCGACAAAGTCAATGAAAAGTTTGCTTAGATTTCCTCTCCTTTTGTTCCCGTATCGTCCGAGCACAATCACGGGAAAACTTTTTCAACCACTTTCCATCTATTGCCCCCGACACGCTCCCGACCAAGCCAACGCGTGCTTCCCCTCGTCCAGTGTGCCCCCTCGATTCAAGTGAATGCTAATGGATATTTTATAGTGCACGCTGTTTCGTGTTGCTGAAGTTGCTGTCCTTGGCAATATTTTGTTTCTGTGCGTAGCGTCTTTGAGTGTTTTGCATTTTCCAGTCGCGCTCGGCGGCCCGGCGGGCATGGCCGAACGAAGGCGGAAACTTTTTGCATTTAACTTTAACTCGGACAGAATTGAGTGTTTTTTTTTCTTCATCTCAGCTGGAGTCTTGTCTGCAGCACTTGGGCATAAATCAGGCCGGTGGTTGTTGTCATTACTGATTGCATGCCCTGCAAGTGGGCGGGCGTCTTACACGAAACGGCGTTTTTTCAAATTGACTATATCCGCTCTCACTTGTGCGATTGCGAATGGTGTGGGGAGAGTGCAGCTCAATTGAATGCCCAACAAGTGGTAGGTGCTGAGACGAGAAGTCTCTGTTGTAAGGGGGCAGCGAAAAGCATCGAGTACTGGAAAATTTGCTCAAAGGCGAGTTAATAGCTCGTTGAATGCGTGGGTGGCGGGTTCCTTTGCCGAGGAAATATTCGATTACCCGATGCAATGCGTGGGTTGTGAAAGGATTTAGTTTCTAAGAACTGTCGTCCTGCCATTGGGGAGAAGAAAGGTGAAAATATAAAGTCGAAGGCAGGTTATTTTCGCGACGAGGAATGAAGAAAGGAAAGTGTGTATAATTGAAGAAAGGAAAGTGTAAAGATACAGGCGAGATGGATGTCTGTGGTGAATTAAAATGTTAATCGTGGGGATTATCTGTTCGGATCCACTTTTAATGGGAGACACAGTGTCCACAAACGTTTTTGTACACGGATGGAATTCGAAAAAGCGAGCTGTCAAATCAATGTAAAAGATGAAGTAATTTACTAAGCGAAAGTGAAAGTTGCAAAATTCACCTCACAAAAGTTAAAAGTCAACCAACGTCATCAGTTCTGTTGAACTTCCAGCCCATGTGCATTGTCTCTTTCTCTTTCTTGTAAGGTTTTATGAGTTGTCAATTTTTAACATGACGCAACGTTTGCAAGGGATTCTATGGGCCTTAAATCGGTGCATTTATGATTCTGACGTGACGATATCAACAGAATCTTCAGGGAGGCGAAAAAGATCGACAATCGAATTATTCCACACGAGAAAGGGGCTTAGTGCACCTAGAAGGACTAATGGAATCAGCGCTGAACAATGGAAATGTAATAAAATCAGTCAAAGGGCGTCCGGAAAGGAAATGGCCCGTGGTTTTGAGGGTTCGATTCCTGATCTGAGCGACAAAAAATAATGTTACACGTCCTTCGCTCTTCTGAAACTTGGCCTTTCGAATTGGGCAAAAAAACTGCAGGTCCCTTTCTTTCGTGAGAGCAAATAGCACAAACAATACGAGTGGTTGCTGAGAAGCTAGGTCCTGGCCCTCTACGGACTGTAGCGCCAACCAAATGATTAAATATTCTTCGAAAGGAAAGCACATTCAGAGGAGGTTCATATTCTGCACACTCGAGATGAAAGCCTTGGTCACAGAAGCAATCCAAAGAAAGAGGTCGCGTTCCGAATAGAGTATGTAAACAAGAGTCCTCACTTCTGTCGTAAGGTTACATTCTCCGACGAGTCAAACTACAGCGTTTTTGGTTCTGACAGTAGCTTGAGGCGATACACAAGTGCCCAAAATAGAAAGAAGACTATCAAGGCAGTAAATCACGTTAGTGGCAGTGTTGTGGTGTGGGGCAGTATCGCGTCATAGGGGGTGATGTGCAGCAGAAATTTCACAGAAGCAGAGTCCAGACATCAACCCCATCGAGCACGGTAAACCGGCGGAATACACACTGGCGGAAATCCACACTCTCAACATTTTCGAAACAACAAACTGAGCGGAGCCCCAATACTGAAAAAATGGGCTATCATTAGGAGTTTAAGAAGAGAATTAAGATGAAATGAGTATTTGTGGATCTGTACTGTTTTTTTTTTCTTATTTTATGAGAGTACGCAAACTTTGGTTCTAGTGATGCCAGATCGCTTTATACTTGTAGTCCCATTTTATTGTTTAAAAAGTCGTCGCCGGCAATGAGAATATGGAAATATCACTTCCAAACGGCGATCAATGCACCAATATCACTTTAGGCAGAATGTTCCAGGCGACAAAATGGACAAGGAAGGGAATTCCATCCCCGTAGACGATGTCAAGATATAGCAACTTAAGTCCATTTGTCTTAACTTTGATTGTATGGGAAACTTTTTAAGGCAGTCAAATCTGACATGAACCCCAAACGAATACCCTTAGTTCCGACATTAAACGCAAAATATCTCCTGTCAATCGCTTTTTGCTTGGGCTCGAGGGGTTATTAGAAGCAACAGAGCCCTCTCTGGAAGGACCAAGCTAGCATAATATAACAGGAGCAGGTGAAGAAGTCCTCAGTCTCTTCGAGAGAAAAGTCTTGCGTGCAATCTTTGGCAATGTTGTTGTGTTTGGGGGAGAAGATTCAACCATGTACTATACGAGCTGTACGAAGGTGGCGAAGGAGCTCAACAACTTAGCTCGTGAAATGTAAGGCAATTGACTGGAGAGGACTGCTTGCTAAAGCAGCGCCTTTTCCCGGATAGTATCGCCAGAAAAAAAACGTTGACAAATCGATGTAAATTTCATCTAAGAAAATATCCTCGAAAATATTCTTGTTTTCTTATCATTGCAGACGAACTCGCTAGAAAAGGTACTACCTCAACTCTAATTCCGGGCGGGAACTTGTCGTCCATGCCTATCGGTACTGGCAGAAATCCACTCGAGCCCGAAACGCTTAACCAAACTAAAAGTTGATGGTCTACGGGCAGTTTTTTATCATGGCCTATCCCCCGACAAGAATCGGTCGAATCACACAACCATAATTGTTGTGATAACTGGGCACTGCGCCATCGGTATACATGCCTCCAGACGCTGCAGAGATGAAGAAGAGACAATGAATATCTTCCCTGTAACTGCAATGCTGGCTCATCTCGTAGATTAAGCCACTTAGGCACGCTGTCGTTCAACAACTTGACAGAGCTAAAGAAAGTCAGCATCAGTCATCTACATCGCATTCTTAAGAGCTCTTTATGCTTTGCGGACTAGGAACAACTTGATCCTTGTGGTCTACTACGCGCTTACTCTGTCCTTAATGTTACTACCACCTGCGGTAGTCAACCACTCGAATCTGACCTACCTAATCTATATTTCCCAAACATCTTTCAGAGAAAATGGGACATAGTCGGCGTTGTTTTGTGAAAATGTCACTAGTTGTCAGCAGTGCAACGAGAGCCTTTGATTGATACGAGAAACGTCATATGAGTGCGGTACCCTTTTTCTGAATATTTAGTTCGAAGCTGTGCTGAGCAGCTTGGTCGGGACGATGTGTGTCCTAATCGGGAGAACATTCATATCCAACACAGTTTTTTTAAGTAATCACGTCATGACTCATTTCCGCCAGTTTTTGTCAATAGCCCAGGAATGTAATAAATTGCAAATTGCAGAGAATATTAATAAAGTACTAGATTAACTCTTTAAATGAATTCCTTCATCCAGAATACATTTATCCTTGTAAACGGCCACGTGCTGTGGAATAAAAGTGATGAAGTGAAACAGCAGGAGAACGAACAAGAAGGTGGATTGTAGTAAAGAGACAGCAAGGCATCAACATACTACTCAGCGAACTGCTTTCCGTTCCATACCATCGGCTTTGCATTTATATGAGTCGCGATTAACCAGTCACGCGCGGACCTGTACCAACGACCTAAACAAGTTATAGCCCACATTCAATGATGTGTACGAACTGCTTATTAAATTCCCACGCAAATACAAACGCATCTTTTTCTCCAACGAAGTAGCGCCCACCCCCATCCAAATTAAGAAGCAATAAATCAACCCCAAGCCCCGAGAGCGCCTACTTCTTGTTGTTAAGCGATGGCAAACACAAAGTTCCGTGATCCAAAAGTAAATAGCCATATTAAGAATCCTCCAAATTACCTGACAATTACAATCTGAAACAGCTTTGGGCAACTTTTACGATTCATTACCACGCAGCCCAGTGCCCGAAGTAAAAGTCCCATTTCGAATCGACACCAGGAAATGTTTCTGTTAATCCCTTCCTAAAATAAATCGGCTCACCTCTGCCGGGGTATCAAACCGAAACCCATAACTTCTGCGACCTACCAGACCAAGTATTCATCAGCGAAATCGGCCACCCCACTGCGCATGGAGAACTTTGACAGAAAAGAAACACACAAAAACAAATAAAAGTATCCCCAAATTCATTAAACAGCAGCAACAAAAAGGATTACTTGCGTAATCCTTTCTCTGCGGCGTCCATGGAGGTATACATACATTTTGCTAAACGGTCAAACGTTGCCACAGATTCCCACCGAACTGAATGGGACCAGTCGGCTGGCACAATGCTGTAAGCCCAGGAATGATGATAACGACTACAATGAAGATGCCTGAATTGGAGTCGTGCCTGGCCCATCATTTCGGACGGATTCTCACCCGGCGGCTGGAGGGTGATGGACGGAAGGATGGTTTCATAAAACTTACCGTCAAATGGTTGGGAAAAAATACTAATTGGTCACGCATTTGGAGGCGTGTTCGTGTCCGGGGCGATGACTTTTCGTGTAATCGGATTTCACCGGCCTGTCACACGCACTCTCATTGTGGATGGTTCTGAACGAATTGAGGAGTCATACACATCCATACGGTGGAGGGGATCACTTCGTTTTACGAAATAAACTCCGAGTGGCGGCGTGATGGGTGAGAGTGAGAAAATTGTCGGGCTTAAGTGAAATGTGAGCAGAATGATACCGATGCCCTTCGAGTTGACGTATGTGATATAAACATGTCAAAGGTAGAGACATTCGGTCATGCAAGAAATGACTGGCACGGCGACATTCGGAGCAGGAAAGTGGCGATGACATCGAGTACTTGAGCCGACTTCACGACTCATTGACTGCTTGTCCATTGACGAGCTTGAGAGACTTTGACGGTTTTTCACGGCATGTGTTGAAGGAAGGCTATGAAAATCATCAGAAATGTATGTCCATTTTTTTGCGTGAGAAATTCGATGTTGCCAGGTGCGTGCAAATTCTCAGAATCGAATAGTAAACGTACGAAAACATGGAAACGGGTTGGGCTACTACGGCCGCGGTGTCCATTTGAAGATGAATTCTGAAAACCATCAGGAATGCCTTACTAACTGTCATGTCCAAACTGTCAATTTTTTCCAGTGAAAAATTCGATGTTGCCGGGTGCGCTCGAAACTCTCAGAAAATTTAATCGTAAGTGGCTTAAAGTTGGAGTAACAAGCTGAAAATCAGAAATCAGTCATAATTCAAACATGCATCTACAGTCCGTCAAACTGGTCGATGGACTACTAGGCCCAGTTTTTGCACGCGTATACCCGCTAACTCAAGCGCCAATATGCGTTTACCAGACGAATATGGGGCTGGCGTTCAATGAGGCAGTTGTAGATCACCGAAAATGACAGCCTCCTCTCGAAAAAGAAGAAATACTTCATTAAACTTGGAGTGAGTATCGGCAGGTATTCTGCATTGTCTGCGTAAGAACAATAAGGTGTGCTAGGTACCTTGCCCAACCCATTGTCTTCTTGTCTTGTGACCTCGATTATGGCCCGTTAATCGTGAGTATACCCTTCTTTAAGATGCAAGTCACGCCTTGAATGGCTCAAGCCGACGTTATAGAAAACAAGGACATCACATCAAGATAAGCAAGTTCTGAGTGAAATCTTCGACCTTGTTTATGGAGAAGGCGAAGATTCAGTTACGAACAATGTGTCCAGTCATTCGTCACCTAAGGCGACTGGACAAAAGCATGGGGCAACGAAGAGTCAACCGCCATGTTAAATGTGGCGCACTTAAATGGAGAACAATCTCAGCGAACTATGGCGTGCTTGGTTGGGCCTTCACAGCCCCAGACTAAGGAAGCCAATTGGACCACATTACCACCAGCAAGACCGACTCTTAAATGTGCTTACACATCCAACCCAGATGTACACTTAATCACGGCACTAGTTCGCCAAAACGAAGCGGCGTGCCAGCCCACAACCCAATGCAATGCGTGGTATCTTCAATATCCACCATTCACTGACCGTTCAACCGGATCCTGTATCACAGACGTAGCCCGGCAAACACGAGTGGAATGGTTCGCAATGAATGTCAAGCCTTTGAAACCTGGGTAGTGCACTGTTGTCTATCCACTCCTTCTGCCCCTAGTCAGCTCCTCCTTTCAACCCCGGTTGCACCTCGAATCGCACACCATTCTTCTCGAGATATCAAAAGACCCATTCATCCATCAATACCACTCCTAAGGTACATTCCAGGACATCTCCACCCGTTTTGCTGCTGGAACACCAACCACCAAGTAGACCAACAAAAGACAAGGTCCTCCGACCGAGCATTCAGTTTCTCAGCCTCACATAATTGCTTCGGACGACTTTGATTCCCAACTACCACCCTTGAAGGGCCGGGAATTCCATGCAGTCAAAGAGCCAAACAGAGCCAGTTGATCTGTGCCACCCACGTCGGGCAGCAGCCACTCGCTGTTGCATGCAGGGGCCCCGGCCATACACTGCACCACTTGAATGGAAGCGCTTGAAGTCAAAAGGTTGCGTGTGCCGAAGCTGGCCGGCATTCCAAGCATGCAATCATCCATTAAGAAGACATGCCGTGGCGTGTAACCGAGGAAGATGCGGACAACTGCTGCAGTCAGTGGTGTTTATTTGCGCGTTGAGAACCGATATAAGAAGGATTTTCAATTTACTCGAAACAAAGGGATGCATCGAGAAGTTTCAGTCTTCGCTCTCAGACGCATACCAACAGGCGACTGCGGTAAGCTTTGATACTTTGTCCTCGTTGCCGCGGCGTGTGGCAACTACGCCAAGTGTCTCTCATTCGCATCAGATTACCCGGAGAATGATCCCAGGCGTCTTGTACACTTCTCAGATTCCTGGCGCGGTGGTGTCCTTGTCACAAAGCGCCATCGAATCGAGAGCGAAATCTTCGCGAAGACAATTTATTTTCCACTTGTGCACCACTAAGTTGGACGTTTTAATTTTGATTTCCCCATTGGGTTGCCCGCACCGGACGACAGAAGGACAAGGGAAGGCGAGTAAACTTGTGTGTGTTTCCTTTTTCGAACGTCCAGACGAGGAGCGAACGCGCTATATGCTGATGTCCCTTTTAGTCGACGTCGAGGATCTGCTCCCCAAAGATGAATTTATTATTATTTTTCTTGTTTGGATGGCACAGCTACGGCTACGGTCCGGCCCCGTACTCCGGTGTCGGGTACATTAGCTCGTAGATAAATGAATAAACTTACAGCGCAGCAGAGGGGAAATAAAATACGGTAAGTTTAACAGTTATTCATTTGGGGAATACCGAGAGTGGAACGAGACTCACGAAGAAAGGCATCCGCAGCCGGAGTGGAGGAAACTGGTGTGAAGATAAAAAATTGATCCCAATGGGAGTGTTAGATGACCGTGACAGCAGGGATGCGCCAGTGTCAAACTGAAGGGGACATTTGAATTAAGTCTCTGATTTCGGGGAGGTCGCCTCAGTTGAAGCTCTCGTCGTTCATCTTGTGCGATGGAGTTTTGAACTGATTTTAAAGGTGTTCCACGGCAGCGAAGGTAAGTCTGAATTTTATTTCTTGAAGTTTGTGTGTTGCCATCGTATGGTAGCGAAAGAAAATTGAAAGGAAATGCCGATCAAATTTCTATTGAAGAGAATTGTGCAGATCATGCCGTTTTGTAGTCGCAGGCGAGGATGGGAGGGATGTAACTTCACGCAGTTGGTTGAGTGCCTGCCCTTGTTTATAGGGGTCCCAGGTTCGAATCCCAGAGCTAATATGCTTTTGTATGCTTTTCTAATTTGGTCCAGTCTTCATATGCCATTGGGATCAAACTAACGGAACTGGGTATCACAATGGACCAATAATGTTTTGATGGTAATTTCGCTGACTTAACCTTACATGACTCAAATGGCACTCACGGTAGTACTTGTAGGGCTCGATCCAGACAAGTGGCTTATTGGGAAATACCTCGGTCATAGCTTGACGTAAAGTGTCAATGATCTGGGGATTGTGTGAATAAACAGGACCCTCTACAGCCCCAATCGAACTGTGAAAACTTCTGTGACCTTGATAGATAAGGCCAATCACCAGAGTTGGATATTATTATTAGTATTTTCTTGCAATGTGTCACACTTTCTAAGATGTCTAGCCGTCTTAGATCATCCCCGTCATCGATGTGAGGCAAGACATTTGGATTACGGCGACACGAATTGACGGTGATGCTGACAGATAGTCGGCACACTTTCCTAATTTTCAAAGAGTGTGGAGGTGGAGACTGGCCTGGCAAGTCTTTGACTCCAACACCGATGGATGACCACGTCACCGCTGGCGCACGCAGGTAGAAGTCGACATTAGTAAGTTGAACGTGCGTGACTGGAGGCAACTAGCACGAGAGCAGATTGGATGGAGAGGCATCTTGGTTGAGGCCCAGGACTTCTCCGGACTGTAGGTCCAAGCCAAAAAAAAGAGGAAGTTGTTGCAAGAGGCAAGACTACCTTTTTTGTGATTGGCGCGTTTGTAGCTGATGTTCCAGTTGTGGAATGTGATGACTGATGGCATTGATGGAGGTCTTCTGTGACCTCTTTGACGACTCTGGCGACTGCAGCATTCGTCAAGTCAAAGCAGATGCAATAAACGCGGCGATAGTCGTGTTAAGAGACCACAACGTAACGTCTGAGTTATGAACCGGGGACTGAGCACAAACAGTTCCACCACATTGATTGATGTTGGGTAAGGTTAGGTTAGGTTATTAAGTTGCCAGCGATTTTGAGAACATACCTTTGCATGTTCTCCAGCTTACCGGCCACTGTGCCATATGAACGCAGTCGGAAGATCATTGAACATATCGCACAATGACTTTTACAGAAGATACGGAAGTATACGATAATTGTTTGACCGTCGAGATCGTCTTTCCCTGGAGACTTAGATTCATGAATGCCCACACATTTTTAATGGGATTTTGCAGTCGCTTGTTTCCACGCACTGCAATTGACTGCGATTTTTCGGATCATTATCTTCTTGCAGTAACCAATTCTCGTTGCTTCTTCTAAACCACCTTTGGGCAGATGAAGATAAAGCCTTCTTATAAATGATGACCACGTTGGGTGCGCTTGGACATGAACAAATTGCCAAATCCTTGTTTTGAGAAGCATCCCCAAACGTACACCTTGACCGTGTATGTAACGGTCAGCTGGATTAATTTATTGGGGTGCGTACACCAGGTATGAGTGAAAGGACACCATGCCCAAAAAGAAGCTTCATCCGACTGAGTCGATTTTCAATAAAAAAAATAAAATAAATTTTAAAATACTTCCGTTTCTGACAAAAATTGAACACTCTTTAAAACTTTTTATTCAAATCATCTTAACAGAAATTTCTACTAAGGAAATGAAAATTTCCGTTTATGATCTTCTCAAACAGACTGTATATAACCAAACATACAGTCTCATACAGTTACCCATGAAATTGTGTAAGCAACATAAAGTTGGGTGTATCCTCAACAAAAATTAAATTCAAACACGTCTGCAAGAAAAACAAATCTTTTTTCATTAATGTGCTTAAAACAGAAAATATATAAGGCTAGCATTAATCATAAATCAATCATTCCCATTCATTGCTCTCTTTGAAGCGTTTTCATGGCTCAAAAACAACCCGATCAGTGTTACCACAGGGACTCTATGTGCTTGAAAGAAGTGCTTAACGCCTTACCCGCCAACCCCTCTAACCACTTCCAAGATAATTGAGCAATGTAAATCCTCTCTGAATTGTCTGAATTGAAATGGCAATAAAAATTCATTGAAACTCATCAGGGTCTTGAGATTGCCGACGAACTTGCTAGACAAGGATCAGAAAAACGTCCCTTAACTACAGACTGTCTATTAACGAGATGGCTGAGCATTTCAACATTCACCTTATGTGGGTACCGGGACACTGTGACATTCCAGGAAACTGCAAAGCCGATGAACTCGGCAGGTGTGGTACAACCTCATCCCTATCAAGAGCAGGAGTACTATCTTCAATGCCGATCGCTATAGCCTACCATCTTTTAAAGATTCACATAATTAAAAAGACCAATGACGAATGGCTAGAGGGCACCACCTGAACAAAAGAAATCTGGTCATCATTTAACCTAAAACGGTCACTCAGTCTACTCAGGAAGGACTCATTAAGGACTCTCATTGGAATGATAACCAGGCACTGTGCAATTGGCACTCATGCTCGCTGGATGGGTGTCCCATATAATAAATCTTGCAGAAGGTACATGGATAAAGAGGAGGAAGAAAACAATCATCACCTACTCTACTCCTGTAGCGCTCTGGACAGTCGTAGGTTCCTAAACCTAGGGGCTTAGCGCCAGCATAGACCAGCTAAATCGCTTGGTAACACAATGCGCCTGCTCTGGCCTAAGTGTGACCGGCCTTAGCAGGCAACCACTAGAACCTAACTTAACCTAGCAATAATCATATATTTAAAACCCATGAATGGGTTTGGTTCCTTGAATAAACCCGAAAGTGACCAGCGTCCAAGCTTTAAAGAGCAATTCGTTGGTGATGAAAATTTCGTTTGATTTTTCATTTAAGGGCCGTTAAAAATGAGGTTTTAGTGTTATACTCAACATTTTTCCCAAATCTACTCTATTTTCTTACGTGTTCTAAGTAGTGCATTCGCAGGCATTCGGTGACGACGAATCCGCCTAGGGTTTGGCTTAGAAACATAGCTCAAGCATTCGACTGCCACAGCTGCGCAATAAGACCCACGAACGACTATTCTCTGAATTAAAAGCTTTCCTTTAAAAATTGAAATCCAATTTCTCCTCGAACAAATAAGGCTGGAGAATCGGCCAGCATTCTCGCCAGCAGCACATTTCCGAATTAAAATTCAGTCCGCCGCCCCAAGGCGGTCCGGCGGGATATTAGCTAAATTCAACTTTAATCGTCAGCAGAATACTTTCAATTAAGCCTGGGAAGATAAAAAATGGGGAAAAATAACCGAACGAGAAACGAATTAAAAAAATAGCCAGCCAATAAATTAACATCCAATTAAAATGCACGCACACATTCAATTAATATCGATAACCTCAACGAAATTTTATGGCAAAACCAATTAATATCCCTTCCGGCGTGAGCGTGTGCGTGTGTCCCGACGGAAGGGGAAGCTAGAACACATCGGACCGCGAGCCGCCCCCTTTTTACCCGCACCGTTTGTGGCTCGGTGTCATCGGTTTTATGATGGAAGGGATTGTGGCCCTTTGCTTGGAGGGATCAGTTCCACTTGGATATGCTTCATCCGGCACTGATGAGTGCTGGTAATTGAGATGTTCACTGGTTCGACTGGGAGCGGCACGATCCAGGTTTGGAAATTCCTCTCAGAGTCGAAGTTCGCTTCACATTGCAGCGCCACTTTAATGACCGCGGTCAACGCACCCATGCAGCTGATGGTCTCACGCCGAACCACTCCGCGGCCCGACTGACTGGCAAGATTGAGCGACTGGCTTTTCAATTGCCGATTTATTTAATTAAGCGCGATGAAAAGCACCCCTGCTGGGGGCGAGGGCAGATGGGGCAGCCGTGCCGATGAAAGTGATTAATTGACGGTTATGCCGCGGATACACGTTAGCTTAGTGGGTGTCACCGGGAATGTCGGGTGTCGAGTGTCGCATGGGAAAATTCGCAAATATCCCTCGCAGACACAGCACATGTACACACAATCTATCCGCCCCGAAGTGAAAGTCAATTGGGCCTCTGAGCGATTGTTTTTGGGGGCGACGTGACGTCTGCTGGAATTTCCCTGATTTCACTGCTTGTCCCTCGCAGATAATGCCGTCCATTCGATGGAACCAGTGGCGGAAAGTTTTAATAATCGAAATCGAACGCACATCAGTGCGTATGGGGCACGGCTCGGCGTCTGCTGCGGGGGTCTCTGGGCAAGTGCCAATCGGAATTATAATGGCCAGCGATGAGTGCGAGTATTGTTGATTAAATTTTGTTTACGAGTGCAATGTGCGATGAGATAGATACGCACACGCACACCCGAATATGGTCATAAGTCTGCGGATTGGCGGTAGTTGGAGGCCATGCCGAGGACTTGCAGTTTAACAATAACAATGGAGCGCCGCCTGCGACTAGACTATATTGTATTCTAAATAGCTCATCTGATGTCCACTCCAGTGCTATCTCCATAATTGGATGCCGTTTGGTGAGAGTGCCCTGCTAGTGCCAGCTACTGGCACCGTTTGGCGGGTGTACGTCGTCTGTCATCTGAGATGGGTTGTACATCTGAGCGGAGTACATTTGATGTCAGGACTGCGATGGCGACGCGATGTACTGCTTATTGAAGTACCCATGAGATGACATCTTAATTATACCGCTATACGGTAATCAGCTAAATAAAGCCTAAAACAGTCGTTAACCAGGATGATGAGGAGGGAACTAGAGGGGCTGGATTCAAGATCAATAAATGGCCCCGTGCTGAATAGGGAGCACAGTTTCGGACCAGCGCGGGGCAGGATGACGGGCTGGAGCAATCAAAAATTACCTGGAATATTTATGGCGTGCCAATGCAACAACTATGGAACGCGGCAACCGAAAACGTCAGAAGATTTGTCGGTCTGCAAATTGTTCACAACAGCGTCAGGGGCCTCGACCTAAGTCACATGACATCTCAGGACAGCAGAGAGATTAATAAGTTACTCCTAAGAGTGAACCCAGCCGTTGAAATTTAATGACAACAACAATAGCTAACAAATTCAAGGAAACTGAACGAACTCAGCGAAAGTGAATATATCTACAAAAACCGAAACTGTACGAAAGTGAACGAAGCTGTGTATCATTAGTTTTACAGTGTATCGCGTTCGTCTTATATAAGTTTCCGTCCATTAAGGCTGCGCCATCATGCTCCGACGTACTCCAACGAAAAATACTTCTTGCAAAAGAAAAAAAATGTTTTCAAAATTCCAAGCATCCTTTGGCCGACATTCCATAATCCAGTGAAATCATTTGAAAACCAAACGACTCCTTCACGAGCCAGCCTCAAACTTCAAAGGCAACTATTTACCCGCAACAACCGACACAATCACAGCGCAGCACAGCAGAGACCCTAACTGCCATCTCTCAATTAACCACATTGTCTTGAGTTTAAACGAATCGGAAGGGAATGCCTTTGTGCGGCGCCGACACAATTACAAGGAAAATGCGACTGAGTGGGGCTGGTGAATTTATGTAAAACAAAATAGAAAACCCTCTTGGTCAAAAAAACGTAAATTCCTGCAGACTGGTGGTGTTGACTAGGATTCTTTAATTGAACTCGTGTCTGCAGAGCTGCGGGCGTTCACTCACCACTGACCCGGTCGTCTCTGATGCTGGCTTCGGGGCCGAGGCTCCTAGTACTTTTGCGGATTGCAGTCATTACGAACGGAGTCTCCTTTTTGACATTTGTTAATGTAATTGAATTTAAATGAAAGCAACGGAAAGAAAAGGAGAAACACGAAAGAAATTAATTGAAAAGCAAAGAAAGGGTAATGCTGGCGGAATGAGGAGTGGGGCCTTGGGGTCAGTGTCTGGGCTGTGGAGCCTGAGCGGGACCGTTGAAATCTTTAATTTCTCATTCCATTAACGTTGTTTTAATTAAAGAAATTTGTAGACCGCTTAGATTGGCAAGTCCTTTGACGGATGTCTTCAGACGTAGTCGCTGGGCGACCGAAATGAGGTCTGTGGCGTGATAAGGAGCTTTGTGTTCATTCATTTGAACTGATTTTGAGTTTTAATTGGGAAGCTTCTCAGACGGCTTTGCACATAATTCTCTCGTGCAATCGTTGTGCAGTAACTCTTTGTGACAGTCGTCCGCTGGATGCACTGTTGTAGGCTCGTCTGAGTCAGAGGCAGGGAAACAAGTCTTGGATGCGTCCAGCTTATGCGCCGCAGCAACAGAAGAAAGTCCATATGTCCCAAGAAGAAGGTGTTGAAACTAATTTTCTGACGAAGATCTTGATCTGTTGAATCTCCTCCTTTCTAGCAGAGCCTTCCCTGGAAGGAGACCAGACTGACTTTTTAGAAGACTTTGATCATCTCCATTCTGCCCTACGAAGAAGAATTAGGACTGCGATTAAAGAAAATCCTGTTTTTTTTCCAGATAAATGTTTCTGAATGCCAAGATTGAACCACGAACCATGTGTTTAGCCAGGCGCCTGCTGAATCAACGCCTAGGGTACCTAGGGCATGTAGACTGCTTCCAGTTCGAAGAGTCTTCGACTTCAACAGACAAGTGGGAATGAACCTCAGCCAACTTGATGTGCACGCCCCAAAACATGCAAAACGGTGTGCGCAAGTCATTGTGGCAGTCGGAAGATGAGCCGTGAAATCCATCAGAATAGGCGTACTAACCACTGTTTGGATTTTGGGGTCAAAATCCCATACCAAACCTAAAAATCAACCCGGCGCGACAGACCCGTCTAAGGTCCACAAAGCAAGCACTTGTGTGTGGTGCATTTTTTCATTCCCAACTGGAAGGGAATTGTTTGTCAACTGTCTGTTACTATGTCCATCCAGATGGAACCAATACATTTTCGAACCATCGTGGAGGAGTCTGTGAAGATATTGGGTGTTATACAAAGACGTTAATTATTTTTGCACGGAATTTTAGGCCATAGTAGGAATGATCTTAATTAGGTAAAATATGCGCAAATTTGCTGGACGGTAATAGCAATATCCTCTGTCTTCACTTGTCCTTCTTCTTCTTTGTGTGGTGCTACATTCCGGGGTGGACCTGGGCCTCAACCATAAAGCCTCTCCAACTAGCGTGATCTCTGGCTAACTGTCTCGAGTTTCGCACAACAAGTTGGTTGACGTCCTTCTACACTTGTGTGCGCCACCTTAAACGCGGGCGTCCTCTGTTTCGTTGCCCGACAGGTTCGGATTCGAAGATTCACTCGTCCTTACTTTCGGGAATTTGAGTGAATATGTATTCAGAAACCTTGGACGGGAGCAGGCGATCTAGCAGTGATTCTCAGAGGGTCCATGATACCCGTGAGGTCCTTTGGCATTAAATGGTGGCGTACCTACACATTGTGATTTTTTTGTGTACGTTCTTGATGGTCAGATACCGCGAATTCAATGATTTACCGAAATTCTCAAGGATTTCAGAGCTTTACCCCAGCCTGCGTCGTGAAGGTGGCCTGGGTGCGCAGCGAGTTACCTAGCGATTGGCAAACGGAGGTGATTGTTCCGCTTTTCAAAGAGGTTGTCCCCCGAGTTTGCTCCATCTACAGGCGCATATATCTAACCAAAGGTATTAGAGGTACACTCTGGACGGGAGATCAACAGTGCTTTCGTCTGGGCAGAAGAACAACCGACCAGCTCTTCACTCCAACAATGGTACTCAAGAAGGGGAAGTATGCCAAACTAATCTGTCTTGTAAATTTGGAGAAGGCATATGACCAAGTGCCTCGAGGGAAATGAATGAGATAAATGGTCCCCTTTTGATGGCCATTCAGTCGCTAAACACAAACTGCAGTAGCTGTGTTCGGGTAAACGGTCAAGAGTGCATCTTGTCACCTCACCTTTTCCTTAAATATCCTTATGATTGGATGTTGCAGCCCAGCCAAGGTGAGGAGATTTGACGTTGGTTATTCTTACATCCTCCCAGACGGAACTCCACGTAGGTTTGCGACCGCATGTTCATATGCGGGGATGAAGGTTAACGAGGATAAAATTTCGAGAGCGTCTGTGTGTGGAGTGCGTCCCTTGAAGACGTTGAACAATTGCAAGCATCTCGGGGTATTTTTCACGAATAACGGGAGGAGTAATGCTAAGCTTTCCTGCAGGATTGGCCAAGGTGCATCAATATGGGCATAAACCCTGATGAGTTAGAGTCGATGGCGGACGATCGAGTGGCGTGGAGATCTTTAGTGAGTGCTTTATCGCCGCGAACCCTGTAATGGATCATGGGGGTCGGAAAATGATGACGACAACGGCTGAGTGTCGATTGAGCTCAGCCTTTAGCTTTCGCCTTTAACGAAGAAAACCTGTAGAATATGGGATTTTTTTCTAATTGCTGGTGTCCATATCACATGAGCCTCCATCGATCACAACGACGGCATTTGGTTCTGTCCGATGATGGACGTATGCAACCCGAAATACAGATTACTACAGCGATGTTTTTTCAAAAATCAATGGCTCCCCTTTACTGACCTAATAGTCCCACCGTGACGACTACGAGCTTAGCAGTGGAGAATACGATCGTCTTTAAGTACAGACATAAACCTATTAAGGAGGTACACACGTTCCACCATGCCGGGCTATGATTGAGGATTTTGTCATGGACAGCGGAGGGGGTTCTTTTGAACTCAGACCACCTGTTGCTCTTGATTAAGAACGTTACAATTGATATCTCTGTCAATCACTTTCCGCCATGGAGGTGTTACTGATACCAGCAGTCAGTTGCGCGGGCAAACAAGGCTCACAATGAATTCCACACGATGACGTTGTGGGATTCCCTGCCAGCACTCTCAAGCATACCTTATCGGGCAGACAGAGTTGTTAGTCTCCCAAAATAGCTCGTATCAATCCATCCGCAAACTGTCCGCGAATTATATCACCCGAAATAACCCAAATACCTGCCACTGGCAAAGCGTCATAAACCCAGCCTAGATAAGGCCAACATCTCCCCCTCCCCAAACGCATCGATCACAGATGTACTCATCGTATGCACAGTAAATATCTAAAACGCTTTACCGCAGCCCGCACTAATGATGTATTTCAGCCCAAATCGGCTGCCAGAAGTGCAATTAATCATCTATTAGGCGTCATGGCCGCGCATCAACATACCCATTAGGCCCCCCACATCTCACCTGCGAATCGATGGAAATCCACAGTCACCACTTGATCTGAATGGCACCTTTCACGCCTAATTTCAATTTATCAGCAACATTGATAGCCGCTCAGCCAGCACCTGGCAGCCAGCCAGGCGGCCAACCGTTCGCGATAACGAACCCGCCGCACACACTCATGTGCGCCCGGCCAGATACCGATACACACTCCGTCATCGTCAATTTATCGCCGACCAACTACCAGTGGCAGTGATGGGAAATCCCGGCCAGAAAAAATAAATAAACAAAGTTACTCAGCACACCCGCCGCAGAGCATATTTGCGCCCAGGTTGCCTAGAATCCCTCGGAAGGGATTCTGACTTTCGATATAGCCATGAACAACCGCCCCCAACCGGCACGGGTCGCCCTTAACTTGCGGTCATGTGTGCAGCGAAGTTCGCGTGTGCAGAGCGCGCAAAGGCAGGAAACGACCAAAATGAAATAGATCAACGACGCTGGCTGGTGTTATGGCAGAATCTAGAGATTGCACAATTAACTGCCCGAGCAGATGTGGTCGCACAGCGCGGGGGACGAGTACGAGTATAAAAACGTGATGAGCCATTCGCCCGCCCCCAGTGACATTGGCAATCAATGAACCACCAGCACCACCATCGCCGCCACGTCCGAGGGGACACACTCGTAAAATTAAATCAATCAAACAAAAAATTTTAATGAGTACTCAAGCTGTTGGCTTTATGACATACGACGAGATACGCCTGCCCGAGTAATAACTTTCGTTCCATTCTTCCGATGACACAAAGCCGTAGCCGTAGCCGTGGCCCGTGTGTGTGTGCGTGTATCCTGAATGGGGCGTCAAGAGGTGGGAACAGTAAATTGTTGCTTAAACACTTGCGTGCGTGATTTTAAGGGGCGAGCACAGACCAAGCGCACATAAACGGCTGCGGATGTGGCAATGTGGCAGCAACTTCATACATAAATTGTCCCGATAGCTCGTAGTGGCAATAATAAATTATCACACGAGGAGGGCTTCTCTGAGATTTCCCTTTCGTGTTCTTTCGTGGGGTTGTGGGGATGTGAGGATGTTGCTGTGGCAGGAGGAGTGGATGACGACGACAAGCAGCGAATGACGTTCTGTGACATTGGGCGGGTTGGCGCTGCCAGAGAGAGAGAGGGAGAAATTTAATTAAGTCTACGACTGAGATTACCACATTTGCGCCATCGAAATGGGAGGTGATTGCCGAGCCGAAGGACGAGGTGAGATATTGAAAGCAAGATAGGGACAAGATTGATTGGCTTTTAATTCAACAGCCTTTTGTGAACATTTCATGCCGAGTACGGGAGCGTTAACGGCTTTGCTTGTCAGCTGCATAAATCCTTCGCCGAACAACTCGGCCAGCTGTGCGTATGGAATTCTTATGGATTGCTCAAGAGGACGGTTGCCGTTGGGATGCATTGGTTGCTGGTTTGCATCTGGTGTCGGTCGCATTTATGAGTCAGTGGGAGGTGCTTTCATATCGGATTCACCCTCCTGTGGGTGCAATTCATCGAAATTAACGAACCAGTCCAGTCCATGCTGGGAGTTTAGGGAGATGCTCACGTTTACCTGGATTTCCAATCAAATCGAAGTAATGTGGCTGTCAGCGTGGTTGAGGATGGAAAGGCCTGCTGGAGCTCTGGTATGGCACAACATTCCACAGTTGTGTTGGGCGGATGCTAATCATTTCTGGTCACTCTACACTTGAGTCAATTGCATTGAATATGTTGTGAGGACCGTGTCGAGGCACTGCGAGGGCGTTTAAAAGGGAAAGACGACGCCTGCCTTTCAGGATGTTGGTCATCATCGATGCGTTTATTAATGGCACATAGTTAGCACACAAAGAAATAAGTGAACAAATCCCAAGTCTGAATAAAACACATATTTTCGATTTCATAAAGTCCGTACAGAGAAGAGGCGGGTTGCAGAATGATTGCCTATGCGGATGATGTTTGCATTAGGGTTCAGTTTTTCTTCCGAAACCGTTCTTGTTCGACCGGACTCTAGTTTCCACTGCCGTCTGGGGAAAATTTCCTTAAGACAGTGCAACCTGGTCTCACTCTACTCAACAATTGGCCGAATGAAGTACAAACCGAAATCGTCCTCCCCACGTCCTTAGCACATATTGACCCGCCCTTCCTGAGAATAGAATTCACAAATTGGCCTCTGAAGGAAGCTCAATACAGCGGCACGAGCAAGGCAACCGGCTCACTGCTCCTCACCAGAACATCCCACAGCCGCCGCGATCGCAGCCCCCCACAAGGCCAAAGATCAGGTTTTCATCCCTCGACGAGTGCACCAGTGTCGCCGTGCGGGTACGTGCTTTCGCCGCGCACGCTATGTGCAGTAGCCTCAGCTGGCTGAGCAGATTCTTCCGCTCCAGATTCCATTTCTATTCTCGGCAACAATCCGAGTTGCTTCAGTTTTCTTTTGTCCTATTCTTCGTCCTGCACAACGGCGATCGACTGCCTTGGAGTCCTCAGGAAAAGACGTTTGATGTGAGTGTACACATTCCCTTGACAACATCCTTAAAATATGATAGTGGAGAAAGAGTGAGTTAACACTTGTGTCGAAATGTCCGCATTTTGTCTGCCTTGGACGCATATTTTGTGTTCAAGTTCTAAGCTTCACGATTGACACACTTTCTCTCTCTACATAAATCGCTATTGGCTCCACTACTCAACCCTACATCGGCTGTGAGATGCTCAGACGCGTAGCAATGTCGAAACTCAACTAAAAAGAGAGTGTTGTTGCAGTCTCATGAAGCCCAACGGGGTACCTATACTGAGCCAAAAACTGAGACCCACAGTCCAAGGCTTGAGAATGACTTCTCTGGAAATAGCTCTTCTCTTAATGTAACCCCCATTTGATATCCACACAAGAAGTGCACTCTCTTGGTCATCTTCCACTCAAAACGAAATGGTCAAGTTGGTGCAACTCGCACTGGAGCTTTGATGATTCACTTGAGCCTAGTCTCACTCATGTACCGTCTGGCGCACGGACGCCAAATAATTCAGCTTGGGGAGCATACAAAGTCGACTTTGCCTGCACTCAGGACTGGCTATGGCTCAAGACATTATGAGCCTGGAAAGGACTGCTGTCGAATCGAAAGGCGAAGTACTTCAGTATGGAAAAAACTGCTGTCGAATCGAAAGGCGAAGTACTTCAGTATGTAGCGACAGCCAGGCTGTGCTTAAAACCAACCTTTTAATTACTTCCAGGATAGTTCAGGAATGTGTGAGACTTGTTAGAGTTCCAGGCCATCACGGCCTCACGCAAAAGAAAATGACATAGGATCGCTGATGAACTTGTTAGAAAAGGATCAGATGAACAAGAGAGAGTACATGCGAAAGGAGCATGATTCCAGACCAACCAAGCGAAGGTTCTCTGAAGCTGGTCACCATTGTTGGTCCATTGTGGTACCCAGCGTCGTTAATTTGATCCCAAAGGCATATGGTGACTGGACCAGATTTGAAAACCACATAATTCAGCGTACTCCATTTTTCTTTCACTGGGACTCGCACCGGGAACTCCTATAACCAAGGGCAGGCACTTAACCAACTCCGACATCCATCTTTAAGTAATCCGTGGCAATCTTGTTGAAGGAAACGACTGCAGTGGACTTAGACGCAGGCCGCTACGCCGCTAAGTGTGCTTGGCCTAAGCGATGCAACCACTTGCGGCAGGCATCATCCCGCCTTTGCTCGGATTTGGTAGCAGCTATTCGGTGTTGATGAGGTGAGGGCTAATGGTGTAAGCTCCTCTTAAGACCATGCAATTTGGTGGTACAATGAACCAGTTTTTGAATCCAAGTGCTCCAGTGAAGTCTTCAAAACCTCCGACAAAAAAATCTCACACAGCACAAGATGGCTCCATTGCAAGAAAATACTCCTTGAATATGACTGATAAATGTGGCTTAACTCACGCTAGACCACACATTTAAGATCCCACTCATTGCAGGCTTCAGTGAAGGAACGCCCTCAACAATAGCCTTCTCTGAGCATTCGCCCACAGTCATGAACTGAACCTAGACCTGCACAGCTCCTTCCTATGAAAAGTTAATCCTATCAGGAGCGTCTCGAATGAGCCTCAAATCTACCCTTCTACCACCGGAATAATTTCCTCATGAATGCCCCAGTGATGGGCCGTATCATCGCACTCAAGCGCCCCCCCTTTTCGGGACAATTTGCAGCTTTTCGACATGAGCTCTTCAGAAACAAGACGCCCTCGGTCCACACATTGAACTGACTCTCATACAGAATAGTTGTATTGCTCACGTTTAATGGAGGCATCACGCCCAAGCTGGGACCAACCACCAACCACATCAAGTAGTAATATGCCCCGATGGATGGCAAACAAATGCAAGCATAATAAATTCCCTCAGAGCACAACCAATTGATTGCGGGTCAATATCATCATTGAACCACTCCGCCTGACCCCGTTTCCGCCCCTATTTCAAGTGCCCTCTCGCAGAGAACCCAGCAAAATCAAATCACATCCAAAAATGCTAAACCAATAACCAAGAGCTTTCCATGGAGAATCCTTCGGTCAGACGATTGTTATAAAAACGTATGCACCCCCGTGCTCACATGCCCACAGATGCACACTGAAAGGAAATCCAAACAATTGAATAACATCAGTGCGGCCATAAAGTACGAGCATATTCCAATCTCCACTTGAAATCTCATCTCAATCGTCTTCACTGCCTCGATACGATATTTTCCTCATAAATTCCGAGATGTGTGTGTGTGTGCGACTGTACTGGACGTACCATACACTCTCTCTCAATGACACAACAGGACGTCGACGAACGAACGAAAAAAAAGGATTTCCCAATGGAAACAAGATAAAATATATTTCCTTTACTCAGCATGGGGCAGAGATGGATCGAGAGGCGAAAAAAAGTCGCCGCTGAACCATTAAATGACAGGAGGGGCAGGGTTCCTAATGTGTCCTGCAAATCTGCATGGCGTATCCTTGGCTCCATGTCCACAACAATATAATTCCAAAGATTGCTGCAGACTAACCCCACATCCAGTCCCTCTGTCGTCTGTAATGATCGCACACGAACGGATGTCCGTGCCCGCAATGAAATAAAGTAACGAGCAAAACACTTGCAGAGGATATCGCTCTCACTCACGTCCGTCCCTCTGGTTTCAATGGTCAACACTGCCTCCATCCTCCTCCATCTCGTCTCATGCCGGACAATGAAAGTCTGCGATTTTCGACGGACTTCTGTCCCTCCCCCACTCAGAAATTCAAATTCAAATCCTTCCTTCGAAGGGACTTCAACTTCAAACGAGGCGAATAAAAGCAATGCCACAAGGCGTTCCATTGAAAAGACACATTATCAAACTCGAGGCGAATCTGATTCATTTTGAGTTATCGATGAAATGGGTCATCCGTCCGTATACGTATTTTTTTTAATAAATTTATCCAGACTAGGGAGGGGGCTGTGGGCCCCCGGGGTAGAGGATCCCTTTTTTTATTGGTTCAACTTTGAATGCTTCCGGATGACAGGCGACAAGGGATGTAAGTCCTTTAACTAGCCACCAGCCGTCTCCAATTGTCTTCTTGTCTGTCCGATACACTATTCAAATAGAAAGTTTCATCTTCTTTTTTGTTTGTTTGTTTGCTTTTGTGTGCTGTTTTTCTTGTTTTCCTGTGTTCTTCAACTCCCTTCGTTTGCTTCCATAAATGTCCTGACAGAACGAATGAGAAGGGTCTGCTTCTGGTTTGATTGTTGGTCGAAGGCGGCGGGGAGGGGTGGAGCAAATATTTATATGCAGCCATCAGTGACCAGTGTCTGCGCACAGTGAAGTTGAGTGAGGGTCCAGTCGAAGTTTTGTTTTATTTATCCACTTGGCCTGCTCGGCCTCAGATTGTGCCTGCCGGCGCTGAAAGTGACCAAGGAACGCTTTGACGTTTCTTAACTTGGGATGTGAATTCAAAATTTACTGTTATTGTGTTAAATAGCCCCCTCGGTGAGTTGGGATGTTGGTGACTTTGCAGAGCTGACGCGTTGGTGAATGTGTGGAAGTGGGCTTGTAGTGGCTTTTCGGGGAAAGTGGAGTTGTGGTGGTAATTGTAGATGATGTTCAGAGGGAGCAAGTTGATTTTTATTTCAGTCGACTCTCGCTATGGCTCTAAAAATGCCTTGTGATATTGTTCTCTCCTCTGCGCCGTGAAAAAGGTCTGAGATTATCAGCGTCTGGTATAAAGTCCGGTGGACAGTAGCACGTTGAAACTTGTAGATGCTGCTCTGGCCAGAGCCCAAGGGGCCTTCGCTCTTACAAAGAGACTGTTCTACAACAGCCAACTCGATGCGTGGATGAAGGTAATCTGCTACATGGCCCTCATACGGCCAATGCTCACAAATGGTTGTCCCATGTGGTTCAACATGAGTGCAAGCTTGATGGAAAAGATTCTGGTGTTCGAGAGGGCTTGTCTTAGGCTTGCCTTCGCCAGAGTCTGAGTACAGAAAATTCTACTCAAATGAGATTTTATACAACAGGGCGAACCTGATACGAGTGGACAATTTCCTGGTGAAGTTGATTCGAGCTCACACTGCGACAGCTATGAACTCGGTTAATAACTTGATCTCTGGGGCTTACTAACCCAATCCACAATACCACGAGAGGGTGCGTCATAACGGCTTCGTCCACCAGAAGCATTCCTCCATTTACTGTACGTCTACTGATAAATGAGACATCTACGAAGGGACGGATACTTCAAGGTCGGGGTGCGCTGGATCGGTATGAAATAGAGGTTATGGGCACAGTCGTTAACGAATGACGATTGTTGGCACTAATAGCAGCAGTAACATCTATGACATTCGCGTCTGGAAACAGTTCAGCAGACATCACGGAAACTAGTCCTTTCAATGTTTGTCCTTGACTTTTGCACGACGGCGTCAATGAAGTCGCATGACAGCTCCTTACTCAGCATTAAATAAGTTTTGACAAGTGCCACAGTAAGCTCATCACTAGAGACCGGATTACACTAACTTGAGTATTTTCTCCAGTCTTGATGACATATTTTAACGAACATTTAGTAATGATACATATTTTCGCTTTTACCCTCACAGCTCAAGAAAAATTATTTTACTCGAAGAGTACGTCGTTGACGCTTTGTGTCACATTCGCCTACTGCGACACTTTTTTTTTTTATTTTCTTGCGCGTGCTCAGGGAGTTATCTTCTTCTTCTTCTTTGATTGGCGCTACAGTCCGGGGTGGACCTGGGTCTCAACCAACATGCCTCTCCAGCCAGCACGATCTTTCGCCAGCTGCCTCCAGTTGCGCACACCAAGTTGGTTGAGGTCCTTTTCCACTTTTGTGCGTCATCTAGTGCGAGGACGTCCTCTGTTGCGCTGTCCCAATGGCTCGGTGTCGAAGACAGGGGGTTATCAATACCCCTTAATTTTCCGGTCAAAACACAGCATGGATCGAAGGTATAGAAGGAGAGAAGGAGAGGAGGTACCTGTGCGCATTGGTCTTAAATATCTGCGGATTATAGTCTTTGGGAAATATTGAGCTGGGAACAGCATTCCATATTCGTGTGGTGCGCCTAAAAAACGAGTCTCTAAATTTGACTGGGCGTTCGAAAGCTTAAGGGTAAACTGATGTGCACTCCCACCGTGACGTGTATTGCGGGTGAATTCAAGGAGGGAGGAATGCAGTTGGCTAGCTCACTTGGGCACCGTTTTTTGAAATAACGATAAAACACGAACAAAGAAGGCACGGTACGTCGATGTTCGAGCGAGTCTAATGACCTCGCGATATCGTTGTCTCGTATAAGTTTTATCGTTCGCTTTTGGATTCTATCAAGTAGGTGCTAGGTGGTCTTGGGGGCACCAGATATGAGCATTGTACTCAAGCTTAGGGCGAATGTACGCCTTATCAGAGGGGGTGAAATATTTCTTGCATTGATTAAGAAAACCTAAACATTTCGCAGCATTTTTGACGACCTCAAAGAGATCCAAGGTAAAACCCAGCTGGGCTCTGGACCATAGCTCAATCGCGAAGCAGCGCACGTACACGGACATCACTGCAACCAGTTACTTTTACCAGTTCCAAAATGACACAATAACAAAAGAAGCCAACTCGTTTTGGTCGTGACTGTCGGACGACTAAATCAGCGTGGCCAGACAAAACGAAGACTTCCCTGGCGTTGGAACGAAACATCGTCATCATTGTCCGATGGGAACAAAGGAAATGGAACTCGGAATCAGGCAACCACTGCCGGAGAACAAGGAAAAAACCAAGAGCATCCAACATCTGCTTCGCCCTTGCCCAGCACTCCAGAATCGGCGGCTGTCTTCGCTTTGGATTCTTCACAGAGACTGCGACAGATATCGGATCTCTTTAAATTCACAAAGAGCACGGGTTGGTTTCGACCACCATGCGACATGACAGATTAGAAGCATAGTGAACTCAGTGATGTTTAACCACCACACACCCGTTCCTTAATCTAGCCTAATCTATGGACCCCGAATAAGATGACTCCATAAATCCCAGACGGCCGTCCTTCAGTTCGAAGGTCTCATCCTGACGTTAGACGATGACTATCTCACCCCCAAGTCATATTCCAAGGAAGCGTGTTGATTTTGAGGCGATATCATCTCGACACATTGCTGGCCTATTTCTTGCACCCCCTAGCTGTAATTAAGCCAAACAAGGGTTAATTTAATTGCACACCGCCTGCAAACACCTTGAAGCTTCCTCTGGATGCAGAGCATACGTCAAGGGGATTTGCAACAAATCCTCGAGCTTTGAGGCGCATAGCTGTATAAGCGGCCTTTGAGCACACACTGCCGCGCAAAGAATAATCATTTGGCTCTTACTTGCCCGTCTAAGAAACGCGCACACATCCAGTCGCATGCACACATCCAACATGAAGTAGTCCCCTTGAACCGCGTTAGAGGCAGGAACTTTCTTTCGTCATGTTTACATTTTTGCACATTTGAACTTACATCTGTATGCATTTGCAATTTATACTCGTAAGTTTGAGGAGGCCTTCGGGTCCACTTAGGCGTTTCCCCAACCGAATGTCGAACGTGCACGAGGACTCTCGGGTGAGTGGTGCATTTGCCCGCATGACGTGCATGCATACACGACGTCATGTATATGACTGGGAATTCTGAGCGTACAGTGGATGCGCGAAAATATATGTCCCAATGAACATTTCTCAGCGGCAGGAGAACTCAAGAAAACTGTGCTCGTGCTGGATTTTGCCAAAGATACAAGTATCCAGAGTCAAACAGACGTGCAAACACATTGACAAATGAAAACAGAACCATGCAAGGAATTCAGGTGCAACTAGGCAAAACTTTTTAATGAATGACATACCGTCGGTTGCACTGAATTGAGATATTGCCAGAAGAACAGAAGAAGTGCGTTGACGTGCGCCGAGGGCGATACGGTTGGGCTGAAGGATGCGACGGTTGTTGTGTGCGCACCAGTAGCAGCCCTTGGGCACACAACAGACACATGTAGTCACCATTGAAAAGGATGCGGCTTCAGTAAGTCAGTAAGAATTTTCGGTGCACATAGTACATTCAATTATGTGATGTGAAACTTTGGTGACCTTCT
The DNA here is from genome assembly GCA_916610145.1 of Eristalis arbustorum. Lineage (NCBI taxonomy): Eukaryota > Metazoa > Arthropoda > Insecta > Diptera > Syrphidae > Eristalis > Eristalis arbustorum. The sequence goes on along the minus strand of OU744319.1, from coordinate 28,976,755 downwards.
GTCGAAGGCATTCGAGGGCAGATACTGTGATATGATTGGCTTAAGCAGCAATCTCTCCAAGCACTGCACTCCATGGGAGCTCAAATTCAAAGGAGGAAACCTTGTCACCGGAGGATCGACGAAGGGGTGACCCCCCATTGTGTGGGCATTAAAGTCTGCATCCAGTCAACGAGGGATAACTAGAAGAATGACCCTGAGAGGTGCCCCCAAAGTAGTGCTGTGTAGTCAAGGATTTTCCATTGGGAGCGAGATGACTGAATTAAGGGCCTTTACGGAGATTTTGAATGGAATGGCATTCCATATTTATTCTCGTGAAATAAAAGGGAATTTATTTTGTTTTGTCAATTCTTTGGTTTTTGGCAAGGACTCTCCTTCCTCGATTCAATTCAATGTCGTTGTGTACGTGACGCTGGCAAATAAGAGGAAAAACAAATTGAAGAACGTGATTAAATAAGACTAGATGCAGCACACAGTGAAGGTCACAGAATTAGAAACGAAGGCGACGTTCTGTTGCTCATAAATTAAATTCGGGGATAAGGCGAGGACCATGCGGTAACGATGCCAAAGATTCGTCAACAGTCGTCGGAAGATGCTGTACATTTTCATCAAGCAGTGAAAAGAGCATGTGTAGTTTTTGTAGTTAAACCAAGCTTGCCTTACATTTAATTAATGATGGACTTGTGTACCAAACTTGTGATTGACCCAAATTCAGATGAGTAGGTGCAACGCCTTCTCTTTGTGGCATCCTTTGGGTGACAGGCGAAATATTAAGTAATAAATAACGCTCAATATTGTCCGTATGTTGGGGTGTCCGTTGTAGAGGGGTAACGTAATGTATTGGATCCAAATTTCGCTCGCTTGATCAATATTTTGAACGCCTTTTTTGTAATAGTGACCCACAATATGAACGATTAAAGAAAACGTGGTGGTATCGACTTGTTCCACCAAGAAATGTAGTTATTTCTGCCCATTCCAGGTTAATTTTTGCTTTGCGTTACTAAGGGAACAAGTCCACAACAGGTGCTGAAATTCGTGTCCCTGCCCGGTATAGAGTCCGTGGTGAAGAGACCGTGAAAAGTCGTCCATAAACAGAGATGTCTCTCAAAGAGGGATGTCCGCAAGGCGACCCTTCATGACCATCCATTAAAAGTAACGATACACAAATTTGCAGAGTCCAGACACTGGGCCTCCTCAATCCCCTCAGTCAAATATATCTCGTTAAGCACGTGTGTCGTCTCCAACTCCTTTGAAAACCTCCTAAAATGGCACAAAAATAAACTTAACTTCCAGTAGACGACCCAAAGTCCAAAAACCACCATGTTTGCGTATGACAAAGAATCTGCTTACAAATGACATCAAGACACTCAGCACACTCCCATCGATATATTAAGTCACGATTAACCAGACCGTCGGGCCACAAATATCCGGGGGTACACCTCAAACAGGTGTCCTCTCGAGGGCCCACCAGCCGAGTCCCACATCCGCATCAGAGCACAGCATCGACCCCAACGGAGACCGCCCCTTCTCGAAATTATCCCTGGCATTTGGAATAAACAAAAAATTACCCACCAGGGACGGATAGCCTGAGCTGAAATAGTGAAATAGGCTCGTCAAGGGTTGTTTTATTTTATTGCTCCGTTCTTTTGGTTCCTTGGTTCCTGGGAACACCCACCGCCCCGGCCAACGTGCTGGCCTGCAAATTGCGGTAAAGAGGGTTTGACATTATTGAAATGAACAAAAAAAAAAAAAAAAGAAACAACGAAAACGAACGAAAAAGACGACGACGCACCCTCTCTCGGTTGTTTATTTTAATACTAGCCATGGAAATAGTCGTTTTCCTTTCTCCGCTTTGTTTTGTCCCCACCCCCGTCTTTCGGCGACGTCATTATGTCTTGCTTACGGCGTCCGCTTCCCGTTCCCAGTTTGCCGGGTGGCCTCTGGCCTAATCCCATGGACAATAAAAAATAATAACGTTTTGACATTGTTGAAAAATTTTTTTGACTTTGGACTGAAGAGCGAATCCTGTGATGGGACCCAACATACCCGTTACCCGTCCGCTTTGTTTGTTCGAGCTTGTCTCGGTGTGTTGCTGTGTGTGACCCGATGACAGGGCCTAATTAGGCATCCTCTGACAGCACCCGGACCTATTTTGCATGTCCTGGCTGTTGGACTGTGTGTACACTGTTGACCTAGGACGCGGATGGAGGGATGATGGCTTAACACAATTATGCGGTGCTTTGGTTTTTGTTTTTTTTTTCACCGTTTTCTTTCATTTTTTGCTTGGTTATTCTCTTTTTGCACTTCATTGCATGGCGGGTGCGGTCAATTGAAGGTTATTTGTGAGGACTCAACTTTGACACACGCGAGGGCGAGGTGATGGTTCAATATTTTGCTGGTTTTACCACCCCTCAGCGGTGGGGCACCAGATGTACCAGATACCAACGTAGCGGTGGCTTCATTAAGTAAGTACTTGGCCTTTGAACAACCAAGCAACAAAAGTGCAAGTCGCAACAGTCTCCGCCATTCCTCGGTGAGAGTGGACAAAGTACAAAGAACTCCATTAACAGCATGGCAAAGAAGCTGGTATCAATTGAAATGAAGAGTCTCGAAGACCGCAGTGAGCATCCGCAAACGACAACCGCATGTGAACACCACATTACCACAGCACAGCCAGGAGGGAACGTGGCCGAGGATGCTACCAGGCGTCGTTGGTTTGTTGTCGGTGGTTTATGTGTGGAACATAAAAAGGAGAAGCAGGAAATGTCGTAAATTTATCCGTGAAGGGGTTATCCACTGCAGCGCTGAACTGGAAGTCAATGCAGGCACTGAAATAGAGGGTTATCCAATCGTGAGACTGGCGTGAAGACGGGAGCAAATTGGAGCACACACTGTCGGCGAGAGAAACCACACAGCGTCGGGCGCAAATTGATGTACACGCTTTCTTCGAGAAAGACCACACAGCATCGTCTGGCATCGTTATCTCCACTTTCTGGGACTCCTACTCGAACCCATTGAAGTCTAGAATCCGCTCCCAAAAATGAAGATGCAACAGATCATTAGTGCACATCTCCCACCCATCTGCCAACAGACATCGTCATTCTTCAGCCATCAAGTGGCTTAAATTGATAAATCAATTATCCTCTCCGGCTGTTTAACTGGGGCAAACACCAGCAAGCTGTGCGGTATTTAAAACCAACTTCTCCCGTCCGCAGCGTGTTCTGGTCCATTCTGTCCCCCGGGGCGACAACATTAGTTAAACACGCCATCAATGTCAGCAAAGTAAAGTTCCATCATGGCGGCGCGGCATGTGAGTGTGCCACCTCGTGTGTCCACAGAAAGAGGGGTAATCATACTGCCATCAGGCTCATAATCCATGAGATCGTCATTGCACGGGCTTACTGCGCCCGTCCGCCCACCCATGCAAGGGATTAGAACCAGCTCCGTGGATGGATGTGAAAGAACGTAGATATTGCCAGTGCAATAAAACACTTTAAATGGTACATAGAAAATTTACAAACCACATGACACGAGGTGAACAAAGAGGACATCACGGCGAACACCTGCAGAGCAGACCCGGACACACACACACGCCGAGCGACAAAGGTGGAGCCGCGCCGTCGGCTATTTACGGCATGGCGCTACCACCCCCTCGGTGATGTAGGTACTGGATTCATCGCAGGCCGCAAATGCAGAAATGAAAGGACCACCGCTTAGTCGGACCTCTAACGAATGGGACAATCCGAGAAAACAAGGCAAACACAAAGGACAGACTAGGGGAAAAAAAGGAAACCAGATCACGAAAATTTCGAGAAACCCTCAAACCGCCGCAAAAGGAGTAAAATTCGAGTGGAATTTCATTTGAATTTCTCCCTCACAATGGGCCCATGCACGGGGGACATGGCTGAAATTTATTTCTTTTCGAGGTTTCGGCCGGCCGGCCGTTCGTTTTTGTCAATCTTTTGTTCACCGCACACTCTTGTCAGAGGTGCACTCGTTTGCTGCCGAAAATCTCAGTCCAAAGTCACGAGGACGGACGGAGGGATGAATAGAAAATCCGGGGGAAAAAAAAGGAGACCAAAAATTCGATTGCATGTTCGGCGGTGTTTTCGTTTATTGCTCGTGAAAGTGGAGCAATTTTCATTGGGCTTGTGCTGTGACTGGGAACCAGAACAGTGTAGTGTAGTGTGTCCTGCGCAAGCATTGCTCTTTGCTGGGCAGCCCTCCCAGCGAGATATGATATTGGGGTCAGATCTATGTGTGCGGCTGTGTGACGTGTGTCCGAGTGGACTTTGACGATGCGGCATCGATTGCTGAGACCAGTCCCCGTCGGCACGCTGATTTTTTTTCCCCCTTGGAAATCGACTGATGCTGCATATCGATGCTGGGTTACAGTCATGTGAGGACGGCTATGGGACATGTCAAGGACCAAGAATGGATTCCGTTGCAATTAGTGGGATATGGTTTTTTTTCTGTTAGAAACCTAATTTTCCTGTCTACTTCCGGGTGAATTGGTTTTCCTGGTTCGCGCTTCGGGCCTTTGAGTGCTGGCGCTGGTGGGACATGGCGGTATTTGTTTGCGGCAATGTGTGGACGTTCAGTGGATTTTGGGGGATAGAAAATCAATTGGATTTTACGGACGCAATAATTTGGTTGCAGATTTGTGGGTACTGAAAATGTCTGATATGAAGCCGTTGAGATGAATGTGATGATACATGACACCCGATGCAAGTGGCACAAACTGCCACGCTGTGTCTGATGCTTCGGAGCTGCTGGTGTTTATAGTGATTTGCTTAAGGAATATCTATGGAGTCATTGTAAAAAGTTGTCATTGAAAAAGGCACCGCTTCAGATGGGCAATACTTTGAATAATACTTTTGGAATAAGTGGAACGAATAAGTTTTATATTGGTTATTCGAGGTTTTTGTACGCATCGTCCTCTTGCAAGAAATTGTGCATATCTTCGTCACACGACTGGAATCTCATGTCCCATTTGAGAACATGCTTATGTACGCTCTTCTTCAACTTGGTGAACCATGAAGACGATCTAAGATCGCACTCTGGATCTCAATATTTGATTGGTTCTGCCATTTACGTTCCGGAGTCACACACGCATCCTTCCTAGTTGCACACTTCCTCTGGTGAAGCTCTTGTAACCATAGTGAGTTCCAGCTCCAGATGCCACAACATCCAATTTTAGTCGCATCGTATTATTTTTACTCATTCTACGTCCGGACTCCATTCGCAGGCTCTTACAACAGACAGATCCGAGGTAACGTCTGAAGGAGGTACACAGATGTAAATGATCATTTCCATGATACGACCATGGCGTCGGGATGAAGGGGCAGCCCTTAGTTGCTTAGCAAAGACAGTCAGGCGTATACGTAACATTTTGCATAACTAAGGGCTGTTTTTTTTTTGTTGACGGATGGCTAAGATCGGTAATGGATACATACAATGTCAGCCCATACATGGTAAGCCAAACGGCTGTGCATTCTCAGGGGTCACTGTTTTGTTTTTCTTCGACAACGACGATAATATAGTCATCATATCAACATGAACCGACAACCAGTTCCAGAAGAAGGGTGGCCACACATCTGATGCCACGATGTGTATTTTTCAGCTGCTAGTGGAGTTTCCTTCATTATATGAACCGCAGCCGATCGGTACCATTGAGGTCAACATAACATGTGCCGCTGTTCAAATGCAGCCTGATGTAAGTCTAACTGGCATCCAATGCATATTGGTCGTCTTGATACCATTTACTTCGCTTCTTTCCGAATCCGCCGACAATCCGATGCCACATTTGAAGAAATCGTGAACAATGGACAATCGGAGTCCATGAGGAGCGATCTATACTCGTCATTGTTTTGGTATCATAATGAAACACGAAAAGACGACACAACTTCGACAAATGACACCCGGAGAGACCTCAAAATTCATTAAAATAACCATCTCTACACAAGAGCCTTCATCAGACACGTCGTCGAGGCACAAATGAAAAAAACAGTTTTTGAAGGAGAGAAAAATTCAACAAGACCCTTGCGAACAGAGCTGGGAATATCTAGCCAGAGATCGTATCAGAAAGAGTCTTTCGAGTTACTTACTGGGTACGAAGAGACGAAGTATAGAATCCATGGTTGGTCTTTTCTGTTTGGGTCTGCGACAACGGGTGAACCTTAAGCACTTGCCTGCCAATAAAAAACGATACAATTCTATACGTCGTTTGTTGCTGTCAGCAACGGCATGGCAAGTCTCAACTAAGCTAGATTTTCAAGAAAACCAACTCGATACACGTCGCCTAATTATTCACGAAAAGCTCAGAGTGCGTACAGAGACGAGGTATTCGTCGCCATCGTCTACAACTGTGAGGCTATGTGGGCTAACAGTGGAGAATTCTTCGTGGTTGGTCTATTTTCAACTCGCGGAGCTGTTTCGATGCAAATGTTTAGTCGGCTGTGGACTTTCATGTCTACGCAATTTTAGAATGATGACTACGAGAGTTTAGTCTTATTTCTTTATTACCTTTGAAAAATAGTACAATTTAAGTTTAAGTTACCTGTGAAGCTACTTATGAGTGAAGCGAAAGGAGGCCCCTTTAACTGCGCCAACTATGGAGGGATCAGTCTCCTCAAGATCGGGTACTTTCTGCCGGTTTGTGTGAACGCCTAAAACCATTCGTCAAAGACCTGATAGGTCCTTATCAGTGTGGTTTCAGGCCGGGGAAGTCCACCATCGACCAAACACGACACTTCGGCAGATCCTGGAAAAGACTCAAGAGATGCAGATCGGCACCCACCAACTATTCGTCGATTACAAGGCCGAGTATAACAGCGTGCATAAAGACGAGCTATTATATACAGCGCCATGTCTAGTCTTGACATTCCTGCTAAATTCGTTACGGTGTGTAGTATGAAGATGGAGATCTCTCGCTGCTCCATCAAGGTCGGTAACGAACTCACCGAGACCTTCCATGTCAAAAAAGACAAGGCGACACGCTGTCATGTGACTTCTTTAACATCATACTTGAGCAGATCGTGCAAAACTCAAACGTAAACATCTGAGGCACGATCTTCCAAAAGTCCGGCCGTTCAACTGCTTGCCTACGCGGACGACACTAACATGATTGGACGAACACAGCGAGCCGTCAATGAGGCGTTTGCTTGCATTGAAGTGGAAGCGGCTAAAATGGATCTGGCGGTAAATCAGAGCAAAACAAAGTACATGCTGTCATCACGAAAGGACGCACAGCATCGATGTCTCCGAGAGAGCGTCATAATGGTCAGCAGAAAGTTTGAGGTAGTCAAGCACTTCGTCTACATCGGCTCTGGAACAGGAAACAATAACACCAGTACAGAGATCAAGCGCAAAATTCCTCTTGACAATTGCTAACGCTCACGAATCAATTGAGTAACAAGACCAGCAGACCAAGAGATAGGCAAGAGAGCTTCACCTCTCTTGCCTAAAAGATGGAAGCTTGCTGTCCGATTTAGCTCGTGTAAAAGTACTCTAACACTCTGATCATCCCAGTCCTGCTCTATGGCACAGAGACTTGGACGGTGTTGAAAGCGGATGAAGAAGCTCTTGGTCGTTTCGAGAGAACAGTTCTGCGTGCGATCTACGGTCCTATTTACGTTTATGGCGTCTGGATGGGAGGTTTCAGCCACGAACTGTGCGGCGTCTTACTATCCAATGCTTAAGATGGCTAAGTCATGTAGAGCGGATGGACACCACCTCTACAGCCCTTAAAATCTGAGCCATTGGGACATCTGTGCCAGTCCTGGATCCAGGCACTCTATTCCACATCATAGTATAGGAACTTAGTGACAAACCATCAATTTAACTTAGAAAACGGGAGATAGAGACATGTACCCAGACTCCATTGACTTCAGGTCCCATTCGATAACGTTGCAATCTCTGACACCTTCTCTCCCTCCCTCACTCAGGGAAAAACATTTCAGTAAAGCGAATAAAAAGTCAAAGTTAAAAATAAAATGAAACCCATTTACGCGTTAATTGATAAAAAGTGAATTTCCGCCAGCAACTAGGTCAGCTGTGAGACCCCTCGTGTGCTGTTTAACTTCGACACTGATCACTGACTTCGACGAATTTAACAACTCCTTTTTCAGAATTTTTTGGTTATCATTTTGTGCCCAGCGTGAAATGCGAGGGACAAAGTGCAGCAAAAAGGAGCGCCCCGCTGATGAAGGTGTCACAAAAATAAAAAAAAAGTAAATTTATGAAAATTTCCCGGAAATACGTGAGATTATTCGCAACTCGTTTTTTTTTTTGTAATCTGTCCATTCCGCTTTTGGTTTGCACGCTGAAAGGAAGTCATGGTGTTCCTTGTGGAATGAGTGGCATTCGGATGGTTCGGATGGATGGACCAATGTTGCACGAAGTTGTGCGGACTAGTTAACGAGAGACCAAGCCGGGCACTCAATCAGACGGAGAATCAAATACGAGGCGGTGACTTTTTGGATTTCACATATTCTCCCATTGCCACAATCCCTCATGGAGATTTCCGATATCGCACATTCCCAGTTCAGCCCACAGTCGACTTCCACGCACAATCTGCGCCGGCCACATTCACTGGTAATCGTTTAATTGAAATATTATTCACTACTCACCCGGAGGCAAGTCGCAATAAACTTGAGAGCCCGGCTCGAAGCTCGGCTTTTCCACGGCTATGCATGCAAGCAGCCATGCGAAGTGGCTACCAGACAGACAGTGCATGCTGCATAAAGGATGTGAACGATCCCGCGAATGTTCGCTGTTACGTAATGATAAATTCCAATTAAGGGTCGGCTCGTATTCAACCGTCGCGCCACGCCGGCAGGAAGTTCAAATGCGTCATGCTGGTGTGCATTTAATTGCTTTATTATCCCGCTACAGATTTTTTTCCCCTACAGATGGGGCATGTTCCTCTTCGGTGGGTGCGTGCTCTTGTGTCTCGCATTAAGGCGTCTCGATTATCCCATTTTGTGAGAAGGAAATTCACAATTTTTGCAGTCGTTTACCCCATTATCGGGCCATAAAGTACGATTCAAGCAGACAGATACAATAACTGGGAAAATAAATACGTGCGGAGGTGGAGAAATCATGCAGCTGCAGAAAGGAAATTTATTCGAAATAATAAGCCTCATACAACAATTGCAATGATTGCGGGGGAATATCGTGCAAAAGTTCTGTCCGTTTACACCGACAGCCGGAAGTCTTGCTTGGCTTGGTCGCAATCGCCTGTCAGCGATCGTTGTTCAAATAGGTTCAACGGACTTAGACATGCCGACGAGGGAGAAGGTCGTCAGTTCAATACCAAAGTCAACATCTTCCAGAAGTTAGTTCAGAAGTCAACATATGTTCGTCGATTTGCATGACTTCTGATTGATAGATGTAAGCGATCCAACAAGAAGGAGTTTCGGTTAAGTAAGGTTAGGTTAAGGTGACATTATAAGGTGCTCTGGGACAATCGTAGGCCGATTGTACTGAGGTCAACGACAGAGACTTAGGTTTGGCGTGTTTTTTTTTTACAGTCAATCAGCTTTGTCAAGCAGGTTCCCTTTGCTTGCATTTAAACAGCAGCGATGAACGTGGATCTTCTCGTCCAAAAGTAAAATGTTAGGTATACGCCACCGTGCCCATTTCAGACACCTCTTAGGATTGACTTGTCGGTCGGATGCAAAATATTACGTACATGCCACCGTGGCCATGCTGGACATCTCATGGACCTGGAGTGCGTAATCGGAGGCTTATTGCTTGAGGACCAGGTCCAGCATGGATTGCTTTGATTGGATTGGATTGGATTGGATTGATTGAAAATAAATGAAGAATTAAAATGCAATGAAAAAAAGAAATCAAAGACTTCGTCTCGGCTCCAACCCCTTCCAAATCGCATCTATGTGCTCATGGCTATGGTACTAGAGCACACACTCCAAGCATGCACCATAAAGCCTCAGATCTCAGACCCACTCTACGGCCTAGGGACATGAAAAGAATACAGTTAAAAAGAGCGCAGGGTCCTTCCACACCCAACACGTTTTAAAAAATTTCTCTTTAAACCAATGTGCAAACTTTTCGCTCCCACTGTATGGATTCTTACATTAAAATCAAGTTTTTTTAACCACATCTTCCAACCGTCCCCCAGACATAGCCCATGTCCCATTTAACCGGAATCAAAATTGTCTCCTTGTGCGATGTGCATTCGCGCCACATTTCCAGATTGGTTGCCGTACCCTGCCTCTGGCAAGGAAACTCTGCTGCCGCGCCATTGGCCGAATAATGGTCTTAATAAAAATTGTGGATTATGCCGAAATTCGGATGGCAGATGCACTCAACGACACAGACGCACAGAGCCCTTGCACTTTGCTGGCCGCAGCGCAATTGAAGGATAATTCTAATATATCAAGGACTCTTCCTGTGTGTGCTCCCCTCGAAATAAGGCCGTCCGGGCAGATAAATGAATGCAATTTTGAAAATCTCTGGCAATTATTAAAAAAAGGAATAATGAAGGCGAAAGAAAGCGCTGAATAGACTGTTACTGGAAGGACGCTGTGGCAAGGATTTAATTAAACAGCGGGACGTCCATGAACCGAGGAGTACATCAGCTTTTGGCGAAAAATTAGATTTCCATTTTTCGTGGCCATCTCCGGCTGGGGGCCTCATTAGCATAGTTTCACACACTGGCTGATGGGTATTGGGACGTTTTTGAGTGCACAGCACTGTGGATTAATGAAATTAATGGCGGCGGTGGATTTAAGAGAGAGAGAGGCTATTGGATTTCCGCAAAGTGTGGCGGGTTTACTAGAAACTGATGGATTACATGGCGGAAATACGATTGCGGGAAAATTTCTTTGAGGTCGTAGTGAAGTGTGGTGAAAGGAGACTGGCTGAAGGCGGCTGCACTGCCGCTGCCTATGCTCACAAGAAGGTACAAACTACTTCCAACAGGCCGTCACAAAACTGAAGATTGTGGAACTAATTTTAACTAGCCAGCCCAAAAATATTCTTGTTCGTGAAAGTAGACAGCAACTTCAGGCGGGAAGCTGAGAATGACACACTGATGTGGTCGAAGCAATTCGAAAGTGCATTCTCCCTCTGTCATGTAAACGCCACTTCCACCGGCAGGTCGATGTCTGCACTAGCGCTTATCCCAAGGCGGTGCCTTATAGTCAAAAGAAGTCGACGCAAGGATGTCCTGATGCCCGCCTTCTAGCATGGCGCATTCTTTGGATTGTAAGAGCTACGACTCATTTAGGGTTCGAGTCTGAGATATCGCTAACATCATATGTTGTGCCTGGTCAGCGTCGGAATTAGTTGGGGGCTACACAGTGAAGGGGTGCATAGGGCACTGCTAGGGATCGACGCTAAGTATGGTTAAGATCTTGGCCGTATCTCCTCAAGGCGTACGAATGGAAGAAAGGAGCGATGCTCTCCAATTCAGTCGCAAGGATGAACACATACTAGTGACATTTCTCGCTGGGCACTGCATTAATGACTCCCATGCATTTCGCAATAGCTACCCTCACAAACGAATATTCGGTTCGCCTGCAGTTTCTTCTCAAAAAGCCCCCCTCTATTGTTGGAGGACCTAGACTGGAGCTAACTGAAAGGAGTCCAGGAGCAAGTCTGGCTGAAAAACGTTTCACGGGGGAACTTACTGCCCCACAGAGGAGAATATGGACCTAGCTCGTTGGACTAAAACAACGAGCACTGTAGTCCGGCACTGTAGTCCGCAAGTGCTTACAAACAATTTTACAAAAATCATGAAAAGCAAATGTCTCATCTCCTAACCCATGTGATTCAAATTTCTGTGCAAAAGAAGTGTTTCACTCGTTCCCCGGGGGGAAAACAAATATTTGCCCATTAAATTAGAATCAACATGACGTTCGATTCGATGTAACAAAGCATTGTGTTGGATTAGCCGGAAATGGTGCCCTTTGCCCTGTCGCGCATTAACATGCACTCCCTGCCCGATAACCTAGATGGCTTTGCAATAGTGTTTACGTTCTGATTAAAATATTCCATAAAACCGCCAAAACCACCTCACTAATCTCGTACAAATCACCAAAATTAATATACGCGGTCAGCCGGGTCCTTTGCTCGAAATAAATTGAATGCCACAATCCAATCAGGGTCCATTTACACACCCACCGCCCGCCGGGCTGTGATGCACGTCCAATAGTACGAGTAAAATTGCAATTCCCGCGGTCGACTGACAAAATTTATGCGATGTCAATGGGATGCACAAATAATAACCGCGGACGCAGAGGAAAAAAAAAACCAAGAAACTGTGAATTTTTTTTGTTCAACCAGCTTTACCGTGTTTTTGTGTTTTTTTTTGCACTAAACTTCGGTCGGGCGGCAAAGGATATTCATTTCGATCTCTGAGCCGTGACAAGAGGCCGACAAGGCCTTGCTCAAGTCAACGACTTTTGAATGCAGGCGGCCGTGATTTTGAAAATCTGCCCTAATGTCCTCATTACAAGGTGCCCTGCTCGCGCTAGGTCTGTGTTACACTCGCTAAGCTGCGCCACGAAAAGGTCACGTTCCACTTCATCTGCAACCACCCGAAGCACGGTCCAGGCGCGGAGGCGAGAGCATGAGAGTCATTTAGATGGTGATCCGATTGGGGAACAGCAGATGTGATTACTTTTGCGGTCGCGCAGATCCTTTGTGTCGGTTATTGTCATTAATATTTTTCTCCGTTCTCCTTCAGTCCTGCCACAGTGTGACACATCTGAGGTTCGTATCGATGAAGGGTGTGTAATTGGAAATGGAGCCCGCCATTAAGGTGGTATGTGCGGCGAAATTAATGCGATAAGGGTAATAATTTAAGATAAAAGTGCCAAAGTTCTCCCGGCTGTCGTCTGGAAGGCGTGTAAGGAATTGAAAAACACTCAGACAGCGGATGGACTAAAGTGCGGGGTACTCGGCTGCGGCGGCGGCGTGTCTGGCGGGAACGATGGGCATGACCAATGGAGAGGATGTAATTGGGTTCGATTTTGTGTTGGCGATGCTATCTGACCCTGACAAGGGAATTTGTTATTCGGTAATGACATTGGAAGGGACTTCGTGCGAGCACCGGATTAGTTGGGGGCTTTGTCTGAAAATTTTGACTGCCTCTGGGGTACGCTTAGAACGAAGTTGATTCGATTTATTGATGATTTTCGGGCGGAGATTGTTAAGAAGTCGAATTTTCACCCAAACTGACAAGTCGCCGATGAGTGGCAAGAAGGTGAGGTGCGAGAGTTTAGCAGACAATATGGACAGAGGTCTTGGAAAAAACTTGTCATCCACTTTGTGGTTCGAAAAGTAAGTTAAGGCAAAGTACATTTGTGGCTTAGATTCCGATTGAACTTTTGCCTCAGCATATTGTAGGGATCTTGGCATAAGCAGTGGAATACAACTTTAGTTCAGTGTCCTCCACGGGAGCTCGGAAAGGACTGACGTGGAGAGGTTTTAGGATTGTGTTCGTAAGCACGATCCTTTGCATAAACTCAAGGACCACAAAAAACACGAGCTTAGCAGTGCTCTGACCAAAGGCTGGTCCAGTTGATTGCACAACGGATCGTGTTGGGTGGAATGTAGGATTGTCTTTTTGAAACCACATGTCTTCCACAGCCCTGTTATGGAAGGACAATTTGGTTAAAGGGTTGTGGCGGTAGCACCAGAACAAGATGAAGCCAATACTGCGTTTTTTGTGCATGCAATGGACGCTCTACGATCATGTCTGTCTTCTTCATTAGAGTGATAAGAGGCCGGTGCTGAGCCCAATCGCTGAGTCAAACCCCGTGAGGGAATTTCTTATTTAAGGTATTTTGCATTTTGAGTAAAATTGTCTACAGTGTGACCAGTCCTATTCGTGAAATCAACAGATTTAGATCAGCTTCAACACTGTCACCGATAGGCCTTAAGATATATGTAACAGATGCAGTCTCAGTGGTGGTGGTCTTAGGTGGATGATGATGACGCCGATATACTGCACTGGACCAACCTATTAATCAACTACTAGTTTGTAGAATTCATACAAGCCGGGGGTTTTTAAATGATTCTACCATCTCGTAGTGAGTTGGGGCGACTTCTACGCCGAGGTACCAGTTTTAATAACAGATCTTACAAACATTCATCACGACCTCCTTTTTCGAGTCGCTAAGGATGCTCAAAGAGTATCAAAGTGTAATTCGGGTCGAAGGACCTCATGAACTAGCAAGAAAGTGGGCTGGTATGAAGATGGCTGTATATCAGAAAACAAAAAAATAAAAATCGGACAGGACACCGAAAGCTATGCAGCCGGCCACAGAATGCTCATAGAATTAGACGAGGATTTTAAATGCAACAAATAAAACTCACGAAACCATACAACGACTCCAGCATAAGCTGCAGGGATAAAAAAGAGGAGGAAACAGTATAACATTACCTCGGCACATGCCCTTCACTTGCAAAAAGCAGAAGTAAATTTCTGGGAAAGTATTACATCAACTACCTCGCCGGAATGACATAGATTACAAGGACATTCAACCGTTCCTCATAGCCAACAATTGTCTATGACAAGGATCAGAAAAAATCTCATACGACCAACTTGTCCCACGTATATATACAGTTCATGGCGCGCTTCTTCCATTGTATGGTCTGTTTAATCGACCCATTCAAGCGGTTATTCGGGCGGTTATTCGGTTATTCGGGCATCAACACGCTTACGTAGAGTGCGAACTGAAGAAAATATCGCAGTTGTAAATATATAGTTGTAGCCAGTGTTAATGATGACCATCAATTATCGATTCGTCGTGTTCGCAGCAATTGGGCCTCTGTTACCCAACAACGTATACAATTTAGGTGTAATGCCTTTCAAAATACAGCTGGTGCAGGAATTGAAGCCGAACAACCTACCGCAACGTACGATTTTTGGGGAATGAGCTCTTGGAAAGTTGGCCGAAGATCCACCTTTTTACCGAAAACTTGTGTTCAGCGACGAAGCTCATTTTTGGCTCAATGGGTACGTAAATAAGCAGAATTGTCAATTTCGGAGTGAATATTAGCCAGAAGCGTGGTGGCCCGTGGCGTTGTGGGTATGTGCGTCGACCCCAATCTCGACGTCGTAGGTTCAATTTCTGCTCTGTGCCGTTCGGATTCGGCATAAAACTGTAGGTCCCTTCCACTCGTGAGAGAACATTGCACGCACAACACGAGTGGTTGCTGAGAAGCTAGGCCCTGGCCCGCTACGGGCTGTAGTGCCACCCATATTATTATATTATTAGCCAGAAGCATTGCAAGAGCTACCAATGGAACCAGACAAAGTCACAGTTTGGTGCGGTTTACGGTGAGGTCGGTAAACATTTTATTTCACGTTCGGGACCGTCCAATTGGCCACCTAGATCGTCCGACTTAACGCCTTAAGACTATTTTTTGTGGGGCTATGTTAAATCTCATGTCTATACAGACAAGACCGCTTCAATGGACGCACTGGAAGACAACATTGAAGCATTCATTCGTGAGATACTGCCCGAAATGTTAGGAAGAGTATGCCAAAATTGAACTAAGCGGATTTACCATTTATGGCGCAGTCAAAGTCAATATTTGCATGAAATAATCTTCAAACATTAAATTATATGGACTGTACTATCGATTCAAATAAAGATTTCATGCACTTTTCTGAATTTTATGTGTTTTTTTAAACTTTCCTATAGCTTTTAAAAAATCACCCTTTATAACAGAATGTGCATAGAAATACGATCTGTATGATACAATTTACTCAACACTATTGGTTTGAAAGACTATGGAAAAAACAACCCTTATTGTCAAACACAAAAGCCTCACACATTTAGATACCATCAGAAACCTGTCGCACCACACACTGCTCCGTCCATGGCCAAGTCGAGTCAACCGAGTTGTCTGTTCACAACGTGTCGAATGGTTCGCGGACTTGATGTTCATTTATTTGTTTCATTTTAGTTTCTGAAACTCGGTTTGACATAAATTTGACTCGGTTCAGCTCGGTTTGGACGAAACTCGGCCTTACTCGCTTTTCAACTCGGGTTGACCCATCTCTAGTCTAAGTGTGCTGCCAATTTCACTGACAGCCCAATAACCTAAGTGTTGACACGTAAGGGGCTCCTCGGACGTAAGGAGGCGGCTTATGCCTACGACCATTGGGCAACCTGATCGGCTAACTCTCCGCTGGACAGAGCAGCTGACTGAGGACCCCCACTTGGTTAGAGGAGTCCCCGGTTTGAATCCTTATTAACGCAAAGCTGTTTTCAAAATCTGGTCCAGTCACTATTTTCCGCTGGGATCAGAGTAACGTCACTACCACTAGAGTGGTCGATCAGTGGAACAGATCTTTGACTATTGATATCATAATGGACCAGCATTTCGCTGGCAGCCCAACCTAGCCTCGTGATTAATGAAATGGTGAAGGACAATCTAATCGTAGTAGTTACTGATCCCAATTGCCTTCAAAGCCGAAGATGTGGAAGCTAAGGATGTAAGACTAGGAAAAAGGACAGTTACCTACAAGAGCCACTGGTCTTTTTCAGCAGCTCTTCTCTCAATAACCTTCTGGAATTGACAACAATTCACGAGATGGCGGCCGTACAAAGGACAGTCGAAGGATCAACAAGTTCCGTCATTCCATCGTATACCTATCAACACACTTGTTGGCTTGTGAGCGGAAAGCAATTCCCTTAGAGCATGCCAGGAACGAGACTCACCGAGGACTAGCTTTAAGTCTACAGCAACCGAGCTTGATAAAGACCCAAACGTTTTTCGTGAATAGGAAACCACAAAGACTTCCCACAGATATTCAATACGAACCTACATCTTGACTTCAGACGAAATCAGCCGAGCAGGATGAATGGCAAGCGACGAACGCAGCTAAAATACTTCACGCCATGATTTGTCTTGTCTTAATCGTCCCCAGTTGCAGAGTCCGCGTGGGAAAGGCATGTGACGTGCCACAAGCAGACGTCCTAATTTAAATTCCATCAGCACCAACAGCAACGTAATTAAATTTTATGAATTTACTTTATTTTCTGTTATTATCAAGTCTCGACCGACCACGGCCACCTTGTGACATGCACACAAGGTGACGCCGGTGTGAGAAAAATATCAAAAAAAAATCAGTAAAACTAGTGTCCTTAATGCATACCAAAAGTGAACAGCCGGAGACAAGGCGGAGGGCAATGACATCGGTTGCGCCAGTGTTCACTTCGGTAATTGGCATTCGACACTCTGACAACGAGGAAAGTTTGCATTTCAATTTATGGGGACAAAGGAGATTCTCGACGCTAATTGGAAGGATCTGCAGCCCACAGCAAGGAGTAGAGTTTTTTTTGTTTCTCTCTCTCTTTCTGCCCGTGTGGAGTGGAATTCCGTGATTTGATTCGAAAAGGGGGTCGAAGTTGGCTTTTTGAATGTGAGTTTTGAAGTTATCACTTTGGAGATGTTTTACTTGTCTGTGTGGTGTCGGCCTTTGAGAAGATGAAGTTGGACTTTAGAGTCAAGACGAAAATATTTGCAAAATGTCAGCCAAAACAGTCGAACTCGAACTTCCCTTACAGGCTTGACCAAGTTTACCAAGCTTTTGGTTTGGCTTCGTAATCGCTCGGTTCGTTCTTCTTCCATCAACAACGAGTGCTTCTTGAGGACAATTATCACGAGGCATCAGGTTAAAGTGGCTGACTGCGGGTAATCGCACTTAGGCAAGACGCACGTAATGCACGAGGTATTTCACGTAGAGACAGTGTCAGAGAGATTGTGCATTTTTCTTATGGCGTCCAAGTCACAGGGATCTACCAAAAAGATGCAGTTGACCGTTGCTATCAAGCTGCCGTCTACAAACGGCTATCTTTGGGGTTCGTCCCGCAAGACATATTCCCGTGAAAAAAAAACCTAATCGGACATGAAGCTAAAGTTGGTTTGTACATATGTCGGTTATATTGAACAGTCTCGATGGAGTCGTTTTCGAGATGGCTGCCTGCGGACGTTGGGTACAGTTTCAGGACACCGAGAGGGTGGTTACTTGGATGAGAATATAGCTGCTTCGCAAAAATCGCATCAAGGGAGTTGAATAAAGGCTGTTAAAGATGCTCGATGTCTAGCCTTAGCAAGATCTGGGCAGGCTTACATAGAATTCTTGTGCTTTCATTTCAGCTACACACTTGGAACTGTGACCGGTTTTCTTGTCCAGAATATGCTGCACAAGCCTAACCGTTCAGCGTTGGCATTACACTGCGGCCTGCAATTTTACTCCTGAGAGTACAATAGCACGCACAACACTAGTAGTTGCTGAGAAGCCCTGGCCCTGGATTTGGTTTTGACCCTGATTTTCTGGTCGTCGTTCTTTTTTCTCGGAACTGCTCGCAAAATGCCTCCAACACTGTGCCAGCCACTACCGAATTTTTAAAAATCTGTATTCTTCGCTGAGATCGAATTGCCCAGAAGCTGGTCCATGTTTGTGCTCATTTACATTTAAGTTGTCGACACAATCATTTTCCTACGACAGCCTGATGTATGCAAGAGGCACCGTCTTCTTCTCTGTATGCCGCTACAGTCCAACAACAAGATTTTCTGCTTCCAGTTTCGCACACCAAGTTAGTTGAGGTCCTTCTCCTCATGGGTGCGCCAGCTTAAACGCGGGCCACCTCTGCTGCGTTGCCCTGCAGGTTCGGCTTCGAATTCGAATATTCTTCGAGCTGGAGCTGAGTTTTCCATACGTTCTACTTGGCCCAACCACCGCAGGCGTTGGATCCGCAGACCTCAGGCTAGGTTCATGTCGCTGTACAGCGCGCACAGTTCGTGATTGAATCTTCTCCTCCCGAACCCGTCAACACAAAGGTCTCACTAAGAACTTTTCTCTCGAAGAGACCAGGAACGTCTTCATTCGCTGAGATTGTCCATGCCTCCGTGCCGTGTAGGAGGACTGGGATGATCAGTGTCTTATATAGAGTCAACTTGGTCCTTCATGAAGCGGCTCGCTGAGTTCTGTCAGTCACATCAATGTCATCGGCAAATGTTAACAATTGAACGGCCTTCTGGAAGATCGTGCCTCTGGTGTTGGCGTTTGAATCTTCAGAACGATGTTCTCATCGCGTCACCTTGTCTAAAAACTTTTATTGACATTGTAGGCCTCGGTAAACTCGTTACCGACCTTGAGGCGGAGATTGGGCTGCCTTAAGAATCCAAAGGCAGCATGTCGTCCTGTGATCACTCACTTACATGTGAGCCTACGATTCACCATCGTCTCTTGAGACACTGCCTCCACATCAGGCAATGATGGAAATACGTTAAAAAAGGCGGGCTTCTACCGACAAACCATTTGAATCAAGTCTTCGTTCGTGTTGCACCCATCTCCCTTGCGGATTGGTTAAGCATGTGTTAAGGTCAAAAGAAACCCCTGAATTCGAGTTGCCACCGTATCTTATTCCCCAGATCAGGTCACCTGCTTTTCAAACAACCCGTCCCTAGGGGATACATCCCTCAGAAAAAGGATTACCAACAGAGTCCCATCCAAGTCCGACACTCCCTCACGAGATAAACCCAATCGCAGTCGGTGTCATCACATTCACTGCGCGCAAGGAGCACACAATTTTACAATTTGTCGTCGAACTTCAAAACCAATTAAAACCATCGCCGAAGCAGTTAAGCACGGATTTGGAAACCAACCGAGAAGCCCCGTGAAGCCGGCTAACCCCTGTGAATCGCATTCACATCTCCAGTGTGTGATCGGGTGCCTTCGGTTGGTCGGCGAAAGTTTGCGGCCCGGCCATATCCCTGCAACAGACTGAAAGGCAAATAATTTTCCCAAAATCACAGCACCACCACTCACTGTGCAGAGTAGTTAACATCGGCCCCTCCCTTGGCCGAACGAAACAATTGCCACTGCACACGACCGTCATCGGGTCTCAAGTACACCGGCAGTGCCAGTGCCTGGCTGCCCCATCCCATGCCGCCGTGGAACAACTTTAATTACATTTGCAATCCGACAAATATAATAGTTGCAAAACAAATTCACCATGCCCATAAATATGCATTCAAATTCTGTGATTAATCCTGCGGGGATGTTCTACCGATTGTGTTGTTTCACAAATGTTCCGAACGATGCATACCACAGTTTTGTGTCTGCGCTTTGCGCATTGATGTGAATTTGAATTTAAATTGTTACTGGCACTCGCACTGGTTGTTCGTATGCTTGTTCGTGTCCCCGTACGGTGCATGTGTGCATGTATATTAAGTGACGTGCGAGCATTACATTGAATTCATGCGAAACTAGAGAACATAGTTTCCCGGATTTGGCAGGATCTATTGGTTGCCAGAGAGCACAGATTAATGGCATCACTGAGGCTCAATGAATACTCCCCATGCTACTGAATAGCAATAGAACTGTCTATCCTGGTTTGGAAGTTTTTCTGTGAACGAATGGAGGGGTCCTTCGTCAAGGGGGGGACTATGAGGGAAGCGGTTCGTTTTACTTGGCTTCTTCAGTGGAAAGTGTTGGAATGTGTATGAACTGACGAAATTGCGTGCGGTTCCATTGTTGATTGGGTTGTTGCTGGTGACACTAGGTGGAACTGGAAAATATGGTAATTTTGTGGGTTTTTGGGGAATCGCACTTGATTTCTGTTTAAGACCAAGATACGGCCAGCTTGACTCCACGAACGTAAATAATCCTCTTAGCAGCACCCTAATGATTCAGCGGTCGGGTGGGAATGGTTACAGTAAGAAAGGCTACGACAGTTCCTTTAGTCCAATCAGCAGCTGGCAACTGCACTCGGTGGAGGATCGAACATCTTGTTCGAATGGACATGCTTACTCTTGTAGTACTGTAGGTTTGGTTTATCGCATTCAAAATCTTATCTGACGTACTGTGTGAACGCCTAAAGCCATTCGTCAACAACCTAGACGGTTCGTACGTGCATTCAGTACGGCCTTTGGCCAGGAAAATCCACCATCGACCAAATATTCACACTCCGGCAGATTTTGGAGAAAACCCAGGAGCAACAAATCGATACCCACCACCTGTTCATCGATTTTAAGGCCGCGTCCACCAAACTCGTCCGTTTGTGTAGGATGACGATGGAGAATGCACGCTGCTCCATCAAGGTCGGTAAAAACCTAACCGAGACCTTTGATGTCCAAAAAGGATTCAGACAGGGCCCCGGGCTGTCATGCAACTTTTTCAACATCGTTCTTGAAAGAATTGTTCAAAACTTGAACGCCAACACCAAAGGAACAATCTTTGAGAAGTCCGCATATCTACTCGCATATGCCGACGATATTGACGTTATGGGAAGAACGCAGCGTGATGTCATTGGCGCTCTTGTGGGTATTCCAAAGGAGGCCGCGAAGTGGGGTAAGACCATGTATATGCTGTCAGAAAAAAAGACACCCACCACCGACGTCTCGGTCAGACGGTCGCAGTAGACAGATATAACTTTGAGGTAGTCAACAACTTTGTCTACCTAGGAACCGCTATCAATTCAGACAATGAAACCAGCGCTAAAATCAAACGAAGAATAACTCTTGCCCACCGCTGCTTCTTTGGGCTAAGAAAGCAATTGGTAAACAAAGCCCTCTCTCGAACAACCGAGGTAACGCTTTACAAGACCTTAATCGTCCCAGTCCTGCTATATGGTGCGGAGGCATGAACCTTGTCAAAAACGGATGAAGCTGCTCTTGGAAAATTCTTCGTGTGATTTTCGTTCCCGTCTGCATAGATGGTGAGTGGAGGTGAAGAGTGAACGATCCAACGATTAAAATGGCTAGGTCATGTAGAGCGGATGGAAACCAATGCTCCGGCCCGACAAGTCTTCGAAACCGCAGTAGAAGAAGACCGCGACTTAGGTGGCGCACGCAAGTGGAAAGGGACCTCAACCAACTATGCGTGCGAAACTGGGGACAGCTAGCTAAGGATCGAGTTGGCGGGTGACGCTTGTTGGTTGAGGCCAAGGTCCACCCCGATCTGTAGCACCACCTTAAGGAAGTAAGTAAGTAAGTATGTAGGTTTGGTTGAACAGCTCTGCTCAATGACTTGAAGAATATGAGAGCAACGTCACACTTCCAAGGTATGAGGAGTTTAACTCTCTAAAGGAAAGGTCTGTATCCTATGAGGATTATAAGGGTCTCTAGTTCAACGGGTCATGCTAATCTACTGTAAATTGACGACGACTCGACTTCGAAATACACTTGACTCATGATCCCATTTACAAATCGATCACAGTTCGATTGAACATGATGAGAAAACGCAAGCGAGGGCATGCGCAACAACCTTTGTGACTTTATTGCAGGAGTACATAACATTTATGGGTTTCCTTGAGAAGCTACGTGGTCGTGCACACAATATTCGTCAAGTTGTGACGAAAATTCCTTACTCTTGTGAAACCCGATTCCTGCCTACTCGAGGGCCAATCAGCTGAAGTAGCAATTTCATCGAAATCCAATAAAACTCAAGTGCACTTTGCGTAGACCCCAGTTCACACTAGAGCCGAGAGAGAGAATGTTCGAGTCGCTGACAATGTTCAAAGAGTACATCTGTCTAGAGAAAGCTTCTCAAACTTGGCCGTTCGGAGTCGGCATAAAACTGTAGGTCCCTTCCCTTCGTCAGAGAAAATTAGCACGTACAACACGAGAGGTGTCTGAGCAGCTAGGCCTTGGTCCTTTACGGGCTGCAGCGCCCTCTTTATATTATATTATAAGTGCACTATCCGAACCAGAAATATTTGATCCTGTTTTTGAACTTTATTGGTTGTTGATGCTGACCAGCAATGGATCAGCAATGAGATGTAGTTAGTTTCCGGTCTAAGGAACAGTATGCCACGAAAGGTTTCCGAAGCGCTCAGATTTTATTTCGTCCTGTCAATATTACGGTGTAAATTGGATTGATTTTTGTGGTCCTACTTACTTATCTGCTGTCCCACAAAGGGGCGGACATCATGATGGCTTAAATGTAATGTTGTCCACAGATCGGAATCAGTCTCTGGCAAGTACTAGTACGAAACTAACGGTCGACTTTGAAAAAAACCCTATCATCGACAGTAGCTAGCTGTTGCCACATAGGTCAAATGACTGAAATATTCTGCAAGTTAAATTTCGGATGTTATAGACCCAGACTAGCCTCGAATGCTTCAAGCTTCTGCTTTCCTTGGAGAGCTTATACGTCAGTCAGATTGACAGTTCCTCATCTGACTGAACTAACGCTTGCTACAGAAGCTGCATGAACTACGAGGAGGTAGACTACAGGAAGTGCTCTTTGGCTGCGGCAAGAGGTACGGGTGATGGGACTGTAATTTGAAACTAAAAAGGTCCTTGATCGCCTTCGCGATTCCTTTCCTGTGCACACACATAACATGAATGCTTTGTAAAAACCCGTAGAATATTTCCCAGAACACGTCGCAGTAACTTTCTCTTCTATGCGGCAAAGGACCTTCTTAAATGGCCATGCATCCTATTTCCTTCTGCAAGACGCTGTATTGGGCAAAAAAAAAAACTTACAGATGTGTTGGTGGAGAGTATGCCTAATCTCACCGGCCTACATCCAACCATTCAGCATTCACAATGCAAATCGCACACAATTGACACCAAATCTGCCCAAATTCCGCCTCATCTTCAAATTTAAACCCCCGACAAGTGCAACACAAGTGAACACCTTTCGCCGGGCCATGTGCCGTCAGTCATATGCTCACTTTCGCAGCAATGAATAAATTAGTGACACGAAGACGACACCGCTAAGCTCCGCGAATCAATACAAATGACTTTGAGCTTCGCTCGGGTAATCCTTTCTACGGCCATCCAATCGTAAATTAATAGGTTCCCTTCAAACGCACACAAAGCTCCCACTCATCCCGCTGTCGCATTAACTGTCGTCATGGCTAATCTCTTGGAATTATTTACGAGCGTCGGCTACAAAACGTCGGCCCTCGCCTCCCCCACCGTTCAGGCACTCGAACAGATCATTTAACAATTTACGACATCACAGCTGCAATGGGTATCATCAAAATCCCTCCCCCAGCCCATCCATGCGCCCGCCGTCAATCGTAATTTAATTCTGTATCCAACGCCAAAGTCATCAAATTGAACATTTTCAAGCCCCCACCCACGGGCCGCCCGCTCACAGCGTGACGTCCCTCCATCGGCGTGTCACGCTCAACGAGAGCATTTGTGTATTCGTTGAACTGAAATTATTTTTTCCACAATCGCCACCCCCGCCCGAATTGCAGCGCCATGGCAGCGCGTGTATCATGCCATGATTGCCTAAAATAATTCCCAAATTAGTCTTGAGAGCGCCGGGGGAGGAGGGCGGCACGCCAAGGGCCGCACTCTTGTTTATGCAAACTTTCACAGTGAATTACGCCGAACATGAAGTCATAACATTTAATGTCATCGTCCCCGTGCACGCACACAGAGCGGCTGCCGGACACCTATCCGCATTCGGGGACTGTCATCCCGGGCCCGACTGAGGGTCCATGGCACCTTAAGTGTCATCTCCCATCGCATCTGGCTGCCGTCTCAACGCTCAACGCCCAAGTGCGAAATCCTGCCAAACAAACCGAATATCCTTCGTCGGTGTGTGTGTGGGTGGCGCCCAGGCAGGGAGATTAAATCTGTCGTCCCACGGCGAAGTAATTTACTCTCCGACGCGCCAGGTGACAGTGAGGATCGATGGGCGTACGACACTTCTGATCATTATTAAACATCGGTGAATTATTTTTCGCTGGCCGAAGCATCTCACACTCCGCCCCGCCCCGGGAAGACGCTTTCGCAATTTACCCAGTGTGCGAGGATACAGGCGGGGGCGGCCATGAATTTCCCAAGCAGAATTCCTGTAAATCCGGGCGAAATTGAGGACAGAAACACTTCCTATCTCCATCATCTCATTTCACTTTGGCACTGAAAGTTTATTTTCGTCCGAGCACACTACATCCAAGGATCCTGCTGAAAGGACACCTTCAGTAACATAACCCGCCACCCATTCGCAGGAGACGACTTATCCTCCGCCCGTCCTGCTGCGCCTTCTCGGCACATTGCTGCAATGAGCTGTAATGAAATGAAAATAGGGCTTCTGACACTGTGTCGTGTTTACCTCGTTGCGGCGCTCTGTGCCCTGTGCTGTGTGCGTACCTACGCTGGACCGCAACAGCAAATGTAGCGATAGAGCTGGGTGCTGGGGTTATTTCCGGGGGTTGACACTCTCTCGCCAAAAGCTTTTAACGTTTATTTTTCTCTTATTGGCAATCTTTTATTAGTTTATGGTTAAATTACTTTTGGCTGTATTTTGTATTCTCTTTCGTTCATCTCGCTCCGCTGCCGTCCCGCCGCCCACTGGCCGCCTGCTTAACTTTCTTCGGGTAATTCTATTAGAGAGCGTAGTGTTGCTAACGACGTAGTGGCTCTCGGTGTCTCCGATGTTCGGTGTGCACTCCGTGGGGGATAAGGAGGTAAGCAGCGCACAAGCACACAGAGTTATGGGGTTTACTGCTGGCAGATTATTTTTTCTCGAAGGAGATTTATGAGATAAAGATTCCTCTTCGCCAGAAGATTAATGGTGCCGTCGGTTCATTAGATTTTGTCTTTTTTTTGCTGTTTTTTTTTTCTTTCAGTTTTCCTCCTATGTCGAGCGTTCGAAGTTAATGGGGGATGATGTTGAACGGAACAGGGGCATGTTCATGCGCCAACCAGGACCGGAACTTGGAAAAGTGTAGATCTGACTTGAAGTGAGTGGAAGTTCGCAGAGCCGAGCTTAAGGCAAGACTTACTTCAGCTTGAGACTTGAGACTTGAGCTTTGAGCTTCGCTAAGCTGATGAATTTGAGACAGAGATAGGAGGCGTAGCGTGCTCCTGGTACAAGCAAGTCAAGTCAGGCTTATATCGACATTGTCATGAGTTCAATAATTTAGCAAGAATACACAATGAAATATTGTATTTATTTTAATGACTTGCACCCTTAGCTCTGCTCTTCTCAGTGGACTGTAGGCAAGGGAAATAATAAAAATGTTTCTCGTCATGATATCGATCCTAATGCCCATCTTCCCGACGTCTCGGTCGCAATCACCGCTATGCAAGGCGCTATGGAATGGGGTGTGGTCTTCGTAAGTGCTCTGGTGATGACCGCTATTCCTTTGAACATCGCTTCGGGACAGTTGTTGTGCGCAATCGTAGACGGCTCTCGTCTGACTGCTTTGAGTACTTTTACACACGCTAATTTCGACGGCAAGTTTTTCCTTCTTTTAGGTAAGGGATGTTCTTTTCTCTGTCGCACCTTTCAAAAGCTTGCTGTCATATCAAATGTGTGTATAAGCAGCTTTGTGTCTTGATGTCGGCAACCGATGGCTGATGTCGTGGCGTGATTCATGAGCTGTTGTCAGGCTGGCAGATGCCTGTCCTGAACGTCATACAATCCTAGCTTGTTTTACTACACAGGCCTTCTGGCAATTGAAGAACAGGCGATCCAAGTTGGTTTTAAGGTAATTAAGGGAAACCCCAAATATCATAGAGTTGTTCAGAAAGAACCGATCTGGCAGTCACCCGCTGGAACAATCAGTCAGTTACGTGCTTAGTCCACTTCGCGCAAAGCGTAAACCTCACAAATGTTGTTCTAGTAGAGATCTGGAGAATCGTACCTCGCTCTCGTTGCTACGCTAAGTCAGTAAAAACTGACCAAACTCCTCAGCTGGACCAACATTCTGTCGGTCTCTTTGCAGTAAAAAATTGGGGAATAAAGAGAACAGCAAAGCCGATTCTTGTTTGTTTTGAAAGGAACAAAATTCTGTATAGTATGTGTGGTCTGGTTTGGTGCAAACTCCACAAGCGGTTCCAAGAAGTGGGCGTAGTCTTTGAACTACCAGTTGAGCTCAGCCGCATTCATCAAGTCATCTTTGAAGCCCGGCATCGTAGTTTGAAACGTGGAGAAAATCAGCACCCAGTGATAGCGGGCGTAAGACAACTGTGCCATGTAGGCATTGAATGGAAGGCAGCAACAGCTCAGACATAGATTCTGGCCATTTAAGTAAGAAATTATCGCTATCCACCTCTGCTCGGGACATCTTCTTCTTCTTCGTGTGGCGCTACAGTCCGTGGTCCACCAGGGACTCAGTCACCTCATCTCTCCAGCTGGCACGATCCTTAGCCAGCCTCTAATTTCGCACTCCAAGTCGGTTGAGGTCCTTCTCCACTTGGGTGCGCTATCGGCTTCGTGGTCGTCCTCTATTGCGTTGTCCCACTGGTTCGCAGTGGATGACTCTTCTGGCTTGGGCTGTGTTGTCCATGCGCTCAACATGATCTAGCCATCTTAGGCGTTGAATCCGTAGACGCCTGACTAGACTCATGTCGCTGTACAGCGCCTCCAGAAACCTTCAACGCAAACGGGACCAAAGATTGAACGTAGAACTTTTCTCTCGAAGAGACCAAGTGCGTCGTTATCCGCTCTTGAGATAGTCCAGGCTTCGGCGCCATAGAGCAGGACAGGGATGATCAAGCTTTTAAAAAAATGTGAGCTTGGTCTTTCGAACGCAACTTAATTGCCTCTTGAGCCCAAAGAAACAGCGGTTGGCAAGAGTTATTCTGCGTTTAATCTCGGTACTGATGTTGTTCGTACTACTAACTTGGGAGCCAAGGTAGATGAAGTGCTCTTCTACCTCGAAGTTGTAGCTTCCTATGGCGACGGTCTGACCGAGTCGCCGATGTTCTCTGCTCAGGACATAGCCGGCGATAAAAAAGTCTGAAGAACTCACCGGGAAAGGGGCTGATATTGACGGATCTCTCTCTGATGAATGGATGATATTCTTATTGAAGGGGTCAGGACGAATAAAATTCATGAATCTCACAACAATACCCCAGAACTAAGAGCGTTTAAACAAGCACCTCAACTCAGTCTGGGAGTTGCAGGTAGTGCGATAGGTGCCACTCCAACAATTGACTTGGAAGCAGAAC
The DNA here is from genome assembly GCA_916610145.1 of Eristalis arbustorum. Classification (NCBI taxonomy): domain Eukaryota; kingdom Metazoa; phylum Arthropoda; class Insecta; order Diptera; family Syrphidae; genus Eristalis; species Eristalis arbustorum. Next base: position 28,948,840 of record OU744319.1, on the reverse strand, counting down.
TACACTTGTTCAAATGACTGACTGCACGGCTGCATTGTGCAGTCCTCGAATGACTTGAGAATCCTTCAATTTGTGGTCATCCGTCCACACATACAAGAAGGAATGCAGAAGCAAACAGAAGACATTGTTTCTCAACAAACAACTGATGCTTTAGTCAATGCGAACAAGCTCCACCCGAAATCGATGCTTCTTGGAGAACTGCACGTGCCAATGATGAGGAATACGAGGAAACTCGTTCTTATGAAAATTACTTGAATACATCGTCCATAATCTTCAGAATGTTGCAAACTTTCCTCAGCTTTGGCTTTTCAGGTTCGACCTTGTTTCTACCACGGCATCGCATTAGCACTTGATTCAGAAGTGTCTACCCTCTTACTTAACTCAACCACTAGCTCTTTATATCAGCAGATGGACACTGCTGTATGCAGTCAGGACTGGGTGCTGTGCTCAGTAAGAGTTTTGTATTTTTGTGTGCATTCGTTGGACGTGTTCCAGTTCGTCGTTAAGTGGCCTGTTTTGAAATAATTGATTCAAAGAAGGCTTCGCAATTTCAGAGTTATTGCACAAAAGTTTCTCCCTCTTCCTCGATTATGTCGCTTCTGTAGAAGTCCTTGTGGAGAGGGCCGTAGCTGGAGGCATTATTTCCAAGAACACATCGCCGACTTATAACGCCTTGTCAATTGGAAATCGTTTGATCGGGTGCAACGGATGTAATGCATATGCATAATAGGGCGTTAAGGACAACTCTGAACATGCTCCTCGGCGATAGACTTAATCGGTAGACAAATAGTGACTGGAAGATGCCCAGATTAAACTTGGAGGATTTGGATCTATTTCCAGTGACATTGATCTCATGCCAGGTAAGCTCTTCTTCGAGAAGATCATACAGGAAGTCTGAGTAACAGGTATGTGGACGGCTCTCTGCGAAACATCGCAGACTGATTCAAGGTGGCTGACCGCGTGGACGTGGATGCGCAAATCCATCCATCATTTCGGTCACCAAATTACTGTAGCGCCTTTCCTGTACCAACTACAGCCCTAAGGGAAGCCCTGCCGTCTGTTCCGTTAGCTAGGGCACAATCAAATCTTACATTCAACAGAAAGGCTTCCCCGCTTGTCTCTCAACGAGATGGTCAAGTATTTTAGGATCCAACTTATGATGAGGCCGAGGCTCTGTGATCTCTCAGAGAATTGTGAGGCAGACTAACGTGCTACGGATCGAATTGAGATCTGCACCCAAGTCAATCGCTACATCAAGACATCTACAGGCGCCTGAAGCACCTAATTATACAAATCGTAGTGGTTTACTGGCAGAGGCTGGCTCATCACTAAACAGTTGTGGCCTGCATATGGTCCAAAACGCTCACTCAGCCTTGTCGGAATCTGTATGCCGAACACCCATAGGCGTTGTGTTGTAGAATGCCTCCAGATTAGCTCCTTGCCACAATGACTTCTAAAGAAGCCGCATAATCGAGGAAGAGGGAGACACTTTTGTGCATCTACTCTGAAATTGCAGCCCTCCTTCCTCCTGACAAATAAGTCACTTAGAACCCTACTGTAATTCAATTCCGTCAATACAGGAACGTTAACGACAAAGTGGAACACGTTCGACGAATCCGCGAAAAATTGCCCTAAAACAGCGAAACCCGTGACGATTAAGGCGCACATCGTCCTTCGCTCCGCCCATGACTGGCGAAGGAGGAAACAAAAACAAAAACAAGAAACAAAAAAGCCACCTTTAACAACGTCCTTGGCTGTCAACTTGGTTTCCATCTTGATCCCGCCAAAGGTCACCCCCTAGCCGCCACACCCTCTCGCACAAAACTAAAAGAAATGAATTAAGTTGATGTTTAAATAAATTCGATGAATATATTTCGCAGTTTTTGTTTCTTCATCGAGCAGTCCACTTCGAAAGAATAACAAACCGGACGAAGCTCTGTTCGGGTCTATTTAATACGAACCCGGGGCGGAAGGGCAACCATCGAAAAATTTATTTAATCTTAACGAAGTCGATTAATTTTCTTGTTTCACTGTGTATTCCTTTTCTCGGGTCTGGCCAGGCCTACGCCGTTGTTGAACTGCGGCGGTTGTGAACTTTTCCTGACCAAACCGAGCCCTCAGACGGGGAAAAAAAAAGAACATCATGTCCGTTCCGAGTTATAAATTTAAATTGTTTGCATCGAAGATTGCACAAGTTGAGTTCGGAAAGTTTTGCGAACCTCGAGGGCAAATGTATTCATCAATTTCAACACAAATTTGCTTAGAGAGCGATCAAAAGTCAGCTCGGAATGGGTGTGAGTTTTGCCGCAAAGTGTCCTCGGGCTGTTTGCAGTTAGGAATTATTGAATGAATTCCATGGACAGGGGCTGCCGGATATTATTCCTTTTCATTTTACAACCATTCAACTTTGGGCGTACGAAAGGATAGGCGTCTGCTTGTAGTTACTTATTGTTTTTATCAAGGTTTCTCCAATTTTGAAAAATGATGTGGCGAACGTTGCTAATTTGTGGCATTGTGGGTACTCCTCCTGTGCTGCACGTCGCTACGATTGCAATGCTTAATGGCATTGACTCTCGTGTGTCAACCACAGTTCTCCTACGAAATCTCAAAAGGGAGGGACAATTTTTCAGTGGCTGCTGGAGAGAAGTCATTACACCCAGGTCCAGCACAGACGGCTCTTGTTATCTGGCTATTCTTCCGTGGCCATGAACAAGGTAGGAGAAGTTCGTAGAGATCACATAGCTAGTCAGTAAATGAAAAAAACTTATATAAAGTAAACGGCTGGGGCTTTTGACACCTCAAAGGGCACACGTATACCCAAACATACACCCCGTAACACGTGCAGGGAACTTAGCATAGCCAACTAGGGGAGGTATCGGTTGACTTACTCACAATAGCACGGTGGCTAAGGTGATGGGCACTTCTTGGAATCACAGTTCATGTCCTATTCCAGGAAATGGGCAATTTAGCCGCTTAATACCCCAGGCTATGTTCGAGAAGAATTTCTCGATCAGCAGAAGGGTCAGCAACTCCTTCAGATCGGACTGAATATCTGAAAGGCAGACTTTGGATGATCCTCTGCGTATTTTCACAGATGGATCGAAGACCTACGAAGGGGTGGGTGCGGGTGTCTATTCCCAAGACCTCAACATTGCTATGTCTTTGAAGCTCCCTGATCACTGTAGCGTTCTTCAGGCAGAAGGCATATCGATTAAAGAGGCGTTGTCATGGCTCAAAACAACGTGGTATCAAAAAGGAAAGCCCTAGACAATGTTATGTTTTACTCAAAAACATTCCTTAATTGCAGGCTGTCTCTCAACGAGATGGCTGAGCATTTAAGCATTCACCTCATGTGGGTGCCTGGACACTGTGACATAGCAGGAAACTGCAAAGCCAATGAACTCGCCAGGTGTGGTACAACCTCATCCCTATCAAGAGCAGGGGTACCACCTTCCATGCCGAACGCTACAGCCTAACGTATTTTAATGATTGTATCAACTAAGACCACCAATGAAAGATGGCTACAATTCACCACCTCCTTAAAAGCAAAAGAAATCTGGCCATAACTTAGCCCAACACTGTCACTCAGTCTACTCAGACTCAGCAAGCACTCGTTACGGACTCTCATCGGAGTCATAACCTGCCGCTGTGTAATTGGCACTCATGCTCGTAGGATGGGTGCCCCGGTTAATGATTTCTGCAGAAGCTGCATGGATGAAGAGGAGGAAGAACACACTCATTACCTACTCTTCTCCTGCAACGCTCTGGCCAGTCATAGGTTCCTACACATAGGGGCGATAAGGAGATGCGCCGTCGTGTGATTTCTTCAATTTGGTACTGGAGAAGATAGTGCGGCGGGCAAAAGTCAACACGAAAGGCGCTATCTTCTACAAGTCAGTCCAGCTGTTTGGATACGCTGATGACATCGACATTATCCCGCGGTCCCAACGCGCCGTACTGGAAGCTTTCACGGCATTTGAGGAATAGCGAAACGAGCTGGTCTAAAGGTCAACGAGGACAAGACAAAATATATGGTATGCTGTCGAGCAAAAAACGATCCGCCGCACACCACCTAGGCCAAAACGTCGACAGCTTGGGACAAACTTAATCTCCGCGAATGACATCGTAGTGGAGATCCGACGTAGAATCGCCCTTGGCAACCGAAGCTACTTCGGTCTGTCAAAACAACTGGGCTCGAAACTTCTGACTCGAAGGATCGAAGTCATGCTCTACAAAACCCTCATTCTGTTGGTCCTGCCTTATGGAGCCGAAAGCTGGACGCTAAGCAAAACTGCAGAGCTGATTCTCGGTGCCTTCGAAAGAAAGATTCTGCGTCGGGTTCTTGGTCCCGTCTGTTAGGAAGACGAATGGAGGAGAGGACAGAACCCCGAACTCTTCGAGCTGTGCCAGGATGTGGATGTAGTCCGGAAGGCAAACAAAATCCGTCGACTACACTGGCTTGACCACATCGAGCGCATGGACACCAATGATCCAGCAAAAAGGGTCTTCGAATCCGAACCTCCTGATTCGAGAAGGAGAGAATATCCGAACCTCCGGTATAGAGTCATCGCGGATGTAAGACAGCTTGGCCTTGATGACTGGAAGCAGCGTGCTCAGGACCGTCACCGATGGAAGGCAGCTCAGTCTCGGAACCTTCATGGTTCGTCTGCCTGATAAGTAAGTAAGTTGAACCACATATGTAGATGAGACTCTGGTTTCCAAGCGGAGGTTTTCAAGCGCACTCATACATCTCCAGCTCCAACCTCACCGATGTGTTAATTCTATATCCTAAATATGGTTTAGTCGTGAGGTTCCCTATAGTCTTCAATACGAATCCTTCACGTGGACTATCTCTTGGCAGATAGTAAGGAAAGAACTAAGAACGAAGAACTTTTTTGGCAAAATGTGTCTGAATAATATCGCCAGTGCGTTTACAAACAGTCTGCGACACTGTTACATTGAAGTTCAACATTATCCAGATCAGTATTCGTACAGAAACAAGTCGCAGAAGTTCGAAGAATTATTCATTTACTCAGCGATAACAAATCGCCAGGTTTTGACGGAATAAGTGCCCGGGAGAAGGAGAAGACACTCGGACACATTGCAAATTTACTAACCTGCATGAAGCATGAAGCAAGCGAACATTCCTATCCCGGCCCATATGTAAAGGAGTTACCAAAAGCGAGCCCAACAACTATAGGCCGATTCAATATTGCCGATAGTTGAAAAGTGCATTGAAGAGGTTGTAACAAATAGGCTTCAAGACTTTATAGCTAAAAATTCGATCACACAGAAAAGGCAATACGGCTTTCAGAAAAATAAAAGTACTGGTAAGCTCTTAGGGGAATCTGCCAATTGTTTCAACGAAGGCCTAAACAAAGCTAATGGAAGCACTGAAAAATCTAAGCAATAGACAATTCCGTGTCAAAATCAACCAGACGTACAGCCAAAGGGAACGCCTACAATATGAAGTCTCTCAAGGATCAAAATTGGGCCCGATTCTCTTTATTTTATAAACCAATGAGCTGCGATGACTTACGCTTGAGCTTTAAAAAAGCTCTATATGCAGTTACCCTTCTAAAATTCCATGCCACAAAGTTTATGTTGAAGCAGGTATACTATGTCCAAGTGGAATCAAAATGGGGTTGGGGGTAGAAAGGCCCTAGGTTTGCTTCAGTGGAAAATATTTTCAAATTTACTCGCCTTTGAAAGTCATTAGTAAAGAAAAGGAAAGACGCTAGGCATAAGCGTATAGTCGTGAATGCTTTTCTAAATATAGATAATTGTCGAATTTCGACGTCCGGCGAGCCTAGTACGCACAAATAGTCGCCAAGTCATAACGGCGGTCGTGTAACAAGGGCGTACTCTTGCACATTTCAAACTGGACGAAACTCAACGAAACTGACTGAAGTTGCTACATAAACGTGGTATGGAACTAGGACACAACGGGGAGTGTCCTCCTCATTAGGGAAAAGCACCCTAAAACTGAACTACCAGACCCATCCCTACGATGGATCTTAAATGCCAATACATCCCCAATTACTGTTGCCCTTGGAGCAGGAGGCAGTTGTGCCTAAACGCCGTTCAACGCGCAAACTGAATTTCAATTTCCCTCTTGACTACGCGAATAAGCGAGTTCAGGCAAGTTCACAGATCTTTTAAAGACCTCTCATTAACATCAAATTAAGCCGCCACCATCCACGCACACACCCCATAAACCCGGACTCAATTCTGCGCGAATGTTTCCGCTCCCACGGAGATGCTCACCGAAGACGGAGAGAATGTAATTTGAAGGCAATAAACACCTATCCAGCTCCTAGCCGTTGATCCTCACAACGACAGAGGTAAACAGTGTTAAGTATGTTACCTCAAAGTCTGCCCCGCTCCTCTCCTCGGCAGCGCACACACGCTAAGTACGTAAGTGCATAAAAATTTATCTCAAACAATTTGCAGTCGTTTCGGGTGCTGGGGGTTTTTTTTTCACCTTGTTTAGCGAATGGAAATTTCTTTCGACAATTTCCCACAGAGATGAGTGCCTGAGTGTCTACACAGTTCTTACATGACCGTTCCCCCGAAACAAATGACAGTGAAACATAAGCAATAGAAAACGAAGCACTTCCCTGGTTGCTTCGAAGGACAGACGGAGCAAACAAACAACATGTGTACGTGACTTGTTTCGGCGCGGTGTCTAGGTAGGTCGACCATTTGTTACCCCTCCCCCCCCACCGATGCAGTGCACACAACTGATGGTGGAAAGGAGTGCGGCCTTGGGTGCTTCCGTGGACGAGAGGCAGGCCGAATGTGAAAGGAATTCCAAATGCCATTCGAAATTGAATACGCCATTAGAGGAGTCGGAATGGGGAACGGAATACTGAATTACTTCGGGATGAAGTTTGCCTGCCCCCGAAATGTGCACACATTTCCACATGTGGACACGGAGACTGGGTGTCTGCCTGTGTTGATGTGGATGATGATCCTTAGGGTCTTCATGCGGAGGACCATCGCCATCGCCATCGTCGGCATCGAGAACGCACCAGGAACGTCATATCATGGTGCTTTGTGAAACGTATGCTTGCTGCCAAATTGGCAAATTTTCATGCAAGGGCAACACGATGGCGGTGTGGGGTTGTCCCGGGTTGTGGAAGGACCTCTGCTGTGGACAAGAAATTGCTGAAAGGCTCTTCATTTTGTTTTCGGTTCCCAAATTATAAACCTCCGCCGCCGATGGGCTGGTTATTTTCTCCGCTTTTTTGTACTTCCTGACGGCATCCGCTCACCGCACCGAATTAGGGGCGGTCGGCAGACACCATCATCATCATCATCAGCGTCGTTATCTGCACCCCACCGACGGCGAGTTGATTGTTCCGCAGCGGGGGAATGTGGATAGTCAGCCCCAAGGCGTGATTTTGTGTTCAAAGTTTTGCCACCGCCTTGTGGCGGGGGTGGCTGGGTGGTGGCTTTGATGATGTCAAAGTATTGGAAAGTACCTTTGGCCGGGAACGGAACGGTCTATTGGCTGGCTGTGGAAGCGGAATTACTTTCGCCTGATTGGGAGAGGTGATAGAGATTGGCGGCGGATAAGGGGACCGCAAAATGATTGTGGTTCACCGGCAAATGGCTGAGATGACTTGATAACCTCTGCCGACGGTCAGAGGGGCGACCAGAGAAGGACCTTGACTTCTTATGCAGCCCGTTCGACTGACTGGTTCAATAGTCCACCTGCGGTCACAATTTAAATTCCAAGAATCCTCGTGTGTCAGCACGTCCATTCAAAAATCGAACCGAATGGCCTGCCCACTTTGGAAGCTATCCAAGTTCATGTCGTCTATCGTTTCCCATCTCCCCATCGGGCGGCAGACAAATAGGGCTTCCTGTCGGTACAACGGAGACGAGCGAGAAGTGCCAATCGAGCGTTCTGCAATCAAAGCACTCATACAGTGCTAAGGTGCTTCCTTTTCAGTCACAGAAAAATACCCCCCCACTCAAAGCAGGACTCTCTAGAGCAGAGAGCCCCTCAAAGGCGGTCCTGTGGCGGCAGTCGTTCGGCAAGGCAGCCGTTCAAAGCTAATCAAACTCAAGTGAAATGGATACATCCTTTTGTACGCATCTGACCAGTGTGTACGGTTCATCTCGGCAGAGTTTCATTTATGTCCTGCCTGTCATCGCTGCCGCATGAGTCAGACCCAGAGACCAGAGGAGCCAAAAATCCACAAGCAAGCCCCCACGGTTGGGGGAAGGGGGAGCGTTTCCATTCCGAAGTGTCATTATGTGAATGGCAAAGGATAAGGACACACTGGCGTGTGCTGCTTCCAGCTTGCATCGCCCCTGTTGTCGTGGTGGTCGGTGGAGATGGAGAGTTTTGCATCGAGTGACTGTTGCCGTTGCCGTCGCCGTCGCCGCCAGAAAGGATCCCGCCTAAGATCCGCAATGGCGATTAAATTGTGTATTTATCCTTAGGAGCATTAATTTGGCGTCATATTTGCATATTTGCATATTATCAAGTCGCCGTTATCTTTTCCGAGTTTCACAATTATTTCGTTTTCGCCTCTGCGCCCAGTGTCGCCCCATCCCCGGCGGGTCGGGTCCTGACGGGGCAGAGTGTGTGGAGCGATGGGCGAAGTATTTAAGTGCTTTCGGGAGAGACGTTGAATTAATTCAATTACCCGGTGGATGGGTGCGGGGGCCGAGAGGAGCCAGTTCGCCAGCTAGTTGTCGACATTTCAATGCATTTGTTAATTTGCAATAATTCACCGAAAGCGGCCGGGGGAGCATGTGTATTTTTTGCTCGAATCGGTCTAGATAGGGGCGCCCGTCGGTGCCGGAAGTTATAAGATGACAGACATATTTTGAGGTTGAATTAGGTTCGGGGCGGTCGTGGGGCGGGGCTGTGGAGCGGTGGTGGGATATTCGTGTTTAGTTGTTGGCGCTGGGATTTCGCTTTTGTTACGCTTGTGTGTTCTTTCAAGCACCGTCAGAGTTGCAAGATGGACGCGGGACTCATCATCCAGGTTATGTCAGGGGGACTGCGCGGCCACAATTACTTCATCAAATTGCTTAATAAATGAGAGTTTCCTGAATGACGAGAGATCAGAAATAGAGCGTTCTTCTTGAGAGCTAGTTAGGGCCAGAGCATGTGTATAAGTAGTCAATACAGGAGTCCCTGTTGCTCGTCGACTGCTACGGTAGTGTAGTATGTGGCATTGCCATACTGGTCGCCTCCATTCATGAGAGAACAGTACTGCAGAAGAAGGGCCCAGGATAACCTCAGACCTCATCACTTTATTGATTGATATGATATCCCCTTTGATCTTACACAAGTGGCCGATGTAATGCGCAGCTTTAACACCCGGCCCACCCTGAGATCTGGGTTTGAATTTCGTAAAATTGAGGATTCTCGGGTCTAAGTGTATCTGCAGATACAGAACGCGTTGTCGTCCACTTCCCTTTCTGGCAGCCACATCCCTTGTTTGGTGAGACACTTCACTACCCACTGAAATTATGGATTCACTTCCTTTTCATTGGACATCGGCATGCGCTTGGTATATATTCAGTCATTTTTCTTAATCATCAAGCTGTGCACCAAGAATAGGACCAGTCGAACCATCAAAGACCGAGTGAAAGGAGTGAAGATACATGCACGCACCCTTAAACTCCGAGTCGGACCAGGGCTTGTATGGCCCGTCCAGTGGATCTTGCAACACTTCAATGATTCAGGATTTCGATCAAGGACTAGTCCTCTGTCGTTGTAAATAGTGGCGGAGTTCTGCCTTTTTTTGGCACAACCTCCAAATGTGAATAAATAATTACGAATGCGGTTGGTAAACAAAGACCACTCTCGAATACTCAAC